>CAJQUW010016246.1:0-163261 GCA_907163375.1 Prostheceraeus crozeri
TGTATGTTGTACATTTTGATCACGGAAAAAAGAGTGAGTCAGAATGACTTTCCGTTTGTCTGCGTCGTTTATCAAAAAGTACATTTCTGTAAACCGAGAACGAACATTCAACGTCGACACTTGTGATTGTGACGCACTTCAGGATGGACTCTGTTTTTTTTTGGGGGGGGACGATTGGAAGGTCAACGCCAGACGCCTCGAAGAACGGACGCGACTTTTTCAAGTGCCTTAAAGTCAGGGTTTTGCTCCATCACAGAATTAAGCTTCTTGATCACGATTGCACCATGATCTCCAGGAACTGATTGCACTGATGTAGCACCGCCAATGACGAACCGAATTTCTTCTATGATGATCAGACCCTGGCTTTCAAAATTTTGAATTAGACCTGGAAAGAATTAATAATGGGCTGCAATAAATGAGTCGTGATTGGGCAGCGGTCTGTCTTCAAACGCCTATTGCGCATCGCTTCCTCAACGTCAAATCCATCAACGACGGCCTTTCCTTTGTCGAAGTTCTGGGTGTGCTGCAAATTGGCACTTGTTAAAGTCCGCAACAGCTAAATTGTAAATCAATTGAATTATGAATAAATGATCTGACTAAACAAAAATCCAATAGCGTGTTTTCCTCGACTCGTCTTGCGACATGTCTCAATTTTGAGAGTTATGGATAATCAGTGATATTTGATTTGACACTCTGACGAAGCATTATCAAATGAAAAAAATATTATAAACTGTGAGGCAGAAACTAAAGAGTACATTAAGCACGGTTGGTTGACACATTGAAATAGTATCTTTGGTCTCTGTGAGTATGAAAAACTCAGGTGTCGGAGATTTGACAGTGACATTTGGTGCAGCAGAGGTGACAATCAATTAATTTCCTTTTAAGAATATTTGTGATATCAGCCCCTTCATCCATCACAGCTATCGCATGCGCAGGCATTCTCTTGATGAGAACATTCTGTTCATATAGCCCAATCATGAGCACACACGTGATGCTCTCTTGGGTGCTGCGATGGGTGTGCGTTGTTTAGAGAGCTACGGAAAGCTTCTCCAACAATATCTTTCTGCTTGGCTGTTTTCTAGACAAATTCAAAATCATTTTTCCGGCCATTGCAATTTATCCACCTTTTCTGCCTTCTTCAAAATGTCAATGGAAGAAGGCTGGAGGTGCACTGCCTGTTCGGACATTCGTGTCTTGCTCCCGGATTCCCAGACAGTCGAATTTCTCGCACAGCATGATATTTTCAAATGCATAGATGAATATTCGAGAAAAAAAGCTAAATATTGTTTCCGAATTTGGCAACCCGTTGAGAAGTCATGAGCATAATTTTATTTTAACATGCACCCTGCAGCAGAACATGTATATGCAAGTGTAGTATTCTCTTTGATATAGTAAGTGAAGGGAATAAATAATGATGATAATGTGTGGGACTGAATGAAAATCAGTAAGTACAGAAAGACAAGAAGTACAAAGTTTATCATGAGTAAGCGTAGATGCGGTTATTCTTGATGAAGATGAATAGAATTTTTTCTCTTTTTGTACTTAGGATACATTTATCTATTCCTATGATGACGGCTTGAAATACGTTGATTCTCATTGAACAGGATAGACGATGTATGAGGATTGCGTCTGTACGGCAATGACTTAAAAGTAAAACAGGAACATGTCAGTACACAGATAATTTTGTGACATATTCCTTGGACTTTTTCAATCTTCTCGGAGTTTTTTGTAATCATTCCGACTTAACAGTGGGGAGTTATATTCAAAGACATTTAGGATGTCAGCTTTGATACAATGCGAGCTTTGTATTCAACAACACTCAATCCAATCAGAAATCACCATTGGTCTGTTAATAATATTAATGCTAAAGCCTATCTGCTTATGACTCATGCCTGTGAGGCGTTGAGGTCGCACTTGACACCGTTCGTCTCCAAGAAGGTCGACACAGGCCCAGCTCGGATGCGTCTTTCATTGAGATACCGAGTTGATTGAGATCTTCGATAACCACATCCATCCATCGTGTGTGTGTGTCGGCATCCTCGAGATCTTCTCCACCCAGAGGCAGCCGGATTGAAGTCGAGTACACGTTTCGTTGGCAGTTCACCAGACATAGGGAGCAAGTGCCCCAGCCAACGCATGCGCGCATTGGCATCAGTTGTCAACGCACATAATCCTTTTGCCTTGCGTTGCGGAAAGAGGCCCGATTTCTGACCCATAAAGCAAAACCGGAAGAACACTCGCGTTGTAGATTCTCATTTTGGTTCGGTTGCTGATATCGCGATGTCTCCAAAGTCTAGAGCTTTTCTTCGTGTCTGTTCTTCGTCAATGCCACCTCGTCTGACGATCTTGGACACCAGATAGATGGCGATTAAGACAGATTCCACAGTGTGATTGCTAATCACTATGGACTGTACTAAAAGTATGTTATAAATACATGCACAGGTAGATGCATTGCAAATTAACTATTTCGAGGAAAAATCCTCTTCAGATTAATACTGCTTGTTGATGGGTTACACTTTCAATGGTTCAGACAATGTCTGCTTGACACTGCTTATTTCTGAAGATTGATGTTTGTGGAAGTTCATATCATCCTCAATTATTTCTGCTACACACATTGAAAGTCGAATTGACGACAAATCTTCTTTATATCAATTCTTCTCTGATACAGTTTGAAGTCGGTCTTTTCATGATAAGACGATGTTTGTCAAAGATGTCTCAGTCAAGTTTTCGTGTGCACATGAGGAGACGGAGTATGCCATGAGGCAAAATAAGAACAAAAATTCATTTGATTTAGAGTCCTTCTTCTTTAGAGAATAAATTGGTGGTCTGAACATGGAGGTAATTATTTTATGCAATGTTAACTTCAATACCGGTGTGGATATTTTGTCAATTTGAAAGTACTGTCGTTCATTGATGTCATTACTTGAAAAGCTTTCCATCTGTCATACAGTGCACAATGACATCCATTGATAAGTATTGAGGTACGCAACTTCAAGCCTGCTGGCTGGTCCTCAAAATCTACATGTAAGTCGAATAAACGCAGTTTGAAGAAATGAAAACTAGCACCTTGCAACGAAAGGAATTGTTTTCTAAAATATCAACTAGAATTATATGCAATTTTCAGTATTATTTTAGTTTCTTTGTTCTGTAAGTGCGTGTGGACTTTCAAGCTTACAGCTTTTTAAAGAATTCAGGGCACTTTATTTGTGTGCGCATTTCAGTCAATCTCTCTCTCTCTCTTTCGATGAATGAGATAAATAAATTTCTAGACCAGATTTATCGCAAGAGGTTTTGTAAGCAAAAACAATGCCTTCGATATACTCTACAGAAAAATAGACGTTTTGCTTCAATAATTTTGCACTGTCCCAGACGTAGGCCTACCCTATATGCCTGCCTCAATCAATGTAAGAGAGAATGTCCCATAAGACATGTTTTTTCTAATAACCAAATTCAACTTTTCAGAAATCATTTTGTAAATTAAACACCACCATCTTAACACTCGCAAGAGGAATTAACTGTGTGCATACAGTGGTGGCCATTAATTATCGTGGTTCTGTATTTATGGCCACCACTGTATATATATATTAGGACCATTATTTGCATCCATCAGTTCTCATACGCATTTATTCATGACTTATATTATACACAATAATGCTTGTATTATATAATGTCTGCAATTGGAGTTGCTCTCTCTCTCTCTCTCTCTGCTCGCCACCTTGGTCGCATTTCGTGCCAGATTCATAGAATTAATTCACCATTACTTAGTGAGATAATCTCATTCAATCGTTTCGTTTCCCCCTTGAAGCTCTGAGTCCGACGTAAATTCTGCTCTTCTCGGGACAATTTTGAAGGATACATGACATAGAAATCTATTCTCAAGAGAAACATGAGTAGAACATTAGACCGATAACTATTCAACCGCGGATTGTTCTAACCCTCTCAACGGGACTCCTGACGTGGCGTAGACATGTAGTATTGAATCCTCAAACGTAGACTTCTCACACAATCTGTCATTGATGGATAAGAGGCACTCTTCCTTAGAGACTTCAAGTCGACAATTTTAAGGATCGCCTGCTGCCCATTGAAAGGATTTTTTAAAGGACGAAACAGGAAGACATTGAAGAACTGCTCCACAAGCACTAAATGTGAACTTTATAAACACTCATTATACACGGTTGGAGAGAACAAGTGAGAGTGAAATCGCTTTCATGAAATTGCTAGTTTGATCATGAAATATCAATTAGACTCTCTCTCCCTCCCCTCTGTCTCTTCTCTCCTCTCTCTCTCTCTCTCTCTTCCTCTCTCTCACTTCTCCCCTTCTCTCTTCTCTCTCACACACACTCTCTCTCACTCTGTCGCTTTCTCTCTCTCACTCTGTCGCTCTCTCTCTCTCTCTCACTCTGTCGCTCTCTCTCTCTCTCTCTTCTCTCTCGCACACACTCTTTTCCTCTCTCTCTCTCTCTCTCTCTCTCTCTCACACACACTCCCTTGCTCTCTCTCATCTGATTCGGACGCAAAATCTTCGATTGAAACATAGGTTGTTTCTAAAAGAACCGCCAGTAAAATGTAAAAGGACTGAAACCGACCACTTTGTGGCAGGAGAGGAGAAAATGGCGAATATTCAAAATGGCGGACAGAAAAGCCGAAACTAAACTCGAGACTCGACTAAAAAGTTCTCAACTATTTCGTCAGTAGTTTCCTAAGTAATTTCTCTCGCTCTTTTCAAATACAATTGTCCAAAAATCATGCTTTTTGAGAGATGACGAAAATTCAAAATGTCGGACATGAAACCGAAACTGCGGTGTGGGCATCAGCTAATATGTTTTATGCATCAACAACAAGGCTTGGAGGTCTCAATAGATTCTTAAAATTTCTTGGAAGTGTCATGTCAGCTTGTGCACAAACCAAAATACGCGCATCAGTGGTCTGCATCAGATCGGTCAGACCTCCAAGACTTGATGTTGATGTATAATGAATACTGATCGACTCCCAGAAAGCAGTTGTGGTTTTTCTGTCCGCCATTTGACTTTTCGTCATTTTATCAAAAAGGGCTAATCGCATGATTTTCAAAGAGTGATTTTCAAACTTTTCATACAAAAATACATCAGAAACCGTAGAGAAAGATAATCAGAAAGTTTCAAACATGAAACCGGCTCTCCTGGCGATCCGAGACATGCCCATCTTAAAGCTAATCGACATTTGCTTAGTGGCTGTTTAGGAATTTGCGTCGTCCTTTCCCCATATGATGGCCTGTCTAATCACTGGGCCCAACAGCTGATCCTAACTAGATCGATTTTTTGCCATTATAGTTTCGATTTCAATCTCTAGGCATATCCTTAGGACTCTTATTCATTTGAAACGCCGGTAGGCCTGTGCTCAATAGGCTCAAATTGGCAAGGCAAAGTTAGGAAGCATCACTATGGAAAGCAGCAGAGCAAGAGATCATGTTTGAGCATGAAATGCCTAGCATCGTGAGCAGCCATAGCTCCTCGAGAGTGTTTTGAAAACTCTTCCTCTAGTTTAATTTGTTAAGGTTTTCAAATTTACCAAAGACAATTTATGACATGTCAATTTTGTGCGGAGCAAGTCTGCCAAGTTACACTGAAAACTTCTTTGTAGCAGCATTCTAATCACAGAATTAGATTGTTTAATCGTGTCACTTTGCTAGAACTGCAAACTGATTCAAACAGATGGCACATGCTGGAACTTACTAAGTGGGCTAAAAGAAATTCCTAATACCTTACAGAGATAGGAAAAATAGTCGTGCGTCGCTTGCGAATTGCTCTGAATTCCTTCAAAATGCTCCGATCGCCTCGACTCCTTCAGATTCGAGGAATTCAGATCATTGCGCAAAAATTTTCTCGATAATGTTGGGCTCTCCGATCTTTTTAAAAAAAGTTAGCAGGCGCATGAAAAAACGTTCACAAACTTCTCTGTAAAACTTAACATCGACAGTGTTTCTTTGCTGTGTGATCCGGTTGATAACAGTCACTGAAACTTTGCACAATTTGGCGATGTGGAACAATTTGATTTGCACAAACGATTTGCACAATGTGGAACTGGCTGCTCATTGTTCGATTGCTGTGGTATTTAGTCAGCAGATTGTGCCATTTCATTAATGTTGCATGTTCCAATGATTCCCTTCTAGTCAAACAGAAGAAGAGACAACCCGTTATATTCTGTGATTCTAATAGTTCGCCAAGGCTGGCAAGTGTTGACGCATCTTGACATCTGGGGCCGTATGCAGAGTCTCGAAATTAGATTGAACTTATCTAATTTCTGAGATATTTGATCAAACTAATCTAATTGGCATTCAGGAATAATTAGAATAAATTTTCGATTAGATTGATCCAATAATTTTTAGATTAGATCGTCCTAATCTAACTGGTATTCAGAGAATGAAATGTGCGGTGATATTGGATTCGTTCAATCCAATATTCCTAGACAGCCATGGCGTTGTCTAATTTCAAGTGAGTAGGGTTTCTGTGATGCCAGTTAGTGACTAGTGATTACTGAAATAGTTTATAATCACTGTACTTGAAGCTTGCACGCCAGTTGACCATCAGGTGAAATGGAAGTTGTACATTTGCAATCGTCAACATCATCAAGCCATAGGCAATATAATAATATTTTCGATCCACTTCAGAATTTGAACGACCAACTGCTCAGACGATTCCGCTTTGATGAAGCAAGCATACGCATGCTAACCGGCATGATTGAAGACGAGTTGCCCTACACTGTAAATCGCTCAATACCAATCATATACGAAGGATGCATACCAAAATATTTTTTTGGTATATTTCTGTATGATCTTGGTATATATTTGTATGCTTTTCGCATGTCATTTCAAGTGTGGTATGCTTTACATACTAAAGCCATACCAGCACAATGTTAAAAGAAAGCATCAATAATGTCCAAAGTATGTTGATTTAAGGCTTTTTGTCAATAAAGATCACACAAATGCTACTACTGCTTTGTAAGTAGTGGGATAATGAAATTTTATAGTCAAATTAACAATACTGAATTCGATTTTAATACATGTAAGTCCGAGGCATTTCATAAATAATCCATAAGTATTTGACCATCAACAATTATGCATTAAGTAATTTTGGAACTAAGCATATTATCAATCCAAAATAAAGACACATTATAATTCATGAACGCAAAAATAGTCATGTTTGAGATATATAAGTCAACATGGTTGCTGAAAAGTTATCGTTTTATTGAAATGATGTTTATCAATTTAGTTCAAGGAAATGAGCTAATTATGAATCTAGTGAATGCTATAAGACAAGTTGCAAAGATGACATGCGGCTTTAATTCCACAACAAATCTAATCGAGTTAAATACCACACTTTCACAAAGAAATATTCACAGCTGGTATTACTGGAAAAAAGTTATTTGTAAGTAGTATGTAGTATAACATATTTTTTGCCATATGAAATAAAGCTATTCATACGAAAGACATACGAAACACATACCAATTTGCATCGGGTCTCGTATATAAAACATACCAAGAATTCGTATTTCAACGTACAGCCAATCACAGTTAGCATAGTTCGTATCGTTTACATACCAATCACATACGAAAGTAAATGGCCATTCGTATGAAAAACATACCAGATTTCTTTATATATACCAGAATCTCGTATCAAATGTTGGTTTCAAATTGTATGTAAACTTGGTATGTGTTTGCATGTAATTTTCGTATCCAGCGATTTACAGTGTACATCGAACAGAAGCGAGGTTGTCTAATTCCACCACATGTCCAAGTTTGTGCCACACTGAGAACAGTTTGCCGAAACCCACTTTTGATGTCAATTGCTCCAATTGCCAATTGCCTATTGAGCTGTTTGCATACTGTTGAGAATTTTTCTAAATGCCTGTATGTATCTAGACCTAATCAGATACATTTTCAAGCATCATCATTTCGTTCTCATGCATATTCTCGTGATATTCCTGCTATACCAGATAGATAAAAAAGAGTCATATCCAAAATGGCAGTGTAATATCAAACAAGAACATGGCAAATACAATGAGAAAGAGAAAATAAATTAATGTATAGTTAAGAAAAGTCTTGACCACTTCGCCCTGCTAGCATGTCGAGGAAGCTGTCTCCAGAAGTGTCAATAAGGACTTCAATTTTGTCGAGCACTCTGCTAGTCTCACTGATTCTTGTCTCGAAAAGCTTTTCTTTCCGTCTATTGCCGTCTACTGAATATCAGATCAATGATATCCTTGTCATGAAAAAGTCGTCAAATATCAATAGATTCGCTTTCTTATTGGTTGTTGTTGAGACACACATATGGATTTCAATGGATGTCAACTATTGGCATTAGAAAGCAACTGTGAATACGAATTCGCAGACTAATCTAATATTGCACAATCCAATCTAAATCATTAGATTAGATCAGTCTATTTTCCTGAATACGGCCCCAGATGCATTTTACTGATTGAACTTGTAAACACATTAAGCGCATCTCTCCACAGCAAACTCGAAGACTCATCTACAATTTCTAGATAAACGTGGAATTCAGTACAGTGCTTGCAAGCGGACGCCATTAAGGATATCTCTTTGCTTCAATGCGTTGAGATGGCAACAATCAAACAAAAACACTCATATTTATTGTTGACAAGATTGACTAGACTACAAGATTCCGATTGCAGTGTTCTACATTTCCATGTCAAGATGCCTCTAAGCATCACTGGCCATCGGACAGTGATATTTCTATGAGTGTAGTAATAGACCGGCAGCCCATTGCATTTGTTCAATGGCTTGAGTATTTGGAGGTGAAGGTTATAGTGACTTTCATGAATATGTATTTCTGCCGGACTGCACCCGAGTCCGTGACCCCCTTTCGCCCCCCTGTGTATATGACATCAATCGAATTTATTCAATGGGACAACGGCACGGCTGTCAACCTAACAGATGTGCAATGGCCGTGCGTGTAAAGGCGCATGCAACCTGCTTACAGAGCCGATAGGAGAGAGGTCGAACCCTTTTGAGTCTATTGGCTAGCAATCAGTCTTGATCTAAAATGCCTCAGGTAAAATTGCAGTCATTGTTAGTCTGGTGTCAAGGGAGCCGTACCATTGTTCCATTGAATAAATTCAATTGATGTCATATACATAGGGGGCCGAAAAGGGGTCATTCTACACGGGGAATTCTGCATGGAAATCTCAAGAAATTCCGCTAATATCTACAATTCCATAACAAATGGACTCGTAACAAATGGAGGGCGGATACTTCGCACTTGTTGCGTACGTAAATAACTAATTTCTATCGAGTGTTTCCTTACCTTTATCTATCTGCTCTCATCATGAAGTGCTGATTGCTTATTGTCGATAATTTTGCATTCAATGCGCCTAACTTCAAATTTCAAGTGATTGCAAAATTGGCTTCCTGAAGAACTTCTACTTGTGCACTTGTTAACATAAAATCATTAAAACGAGTTAGACTATGAGCAGATGGCTGTCAGACTTGATTTTGGGTTAAAGAACACTGCAATAAGTTCTTCCTCGTCTTTCAGTTGTTCCAGCTGTCTCTTGTTAGTTCACACAAATCGAGAAATCAGTGAGCGGGGCTCGTTAAGATGAATATAAGCTGATTAAAACTTTGGAAATCAGTTCTTACAGGCGGCTGGTGCAAATGTGTACTAAGTACTCGTCAATTATGACAAGCATAATTGGCGAATGAAATTCAAAAGTGACATCATTATTCTTCATAGAGGTACGTAGATAATTAGACCAAGCTATTGATCAAACCCTGATCGGACGACCAAAAATTAAAATCTGTCACGGTGTGCCTGGAGAGGCGGTTTCATTTTGAAAATTTCCAAATGTATGTCTCAACGGGTTCTGCTGTATTTTTGCATGAAAATTTTGAAAATCATAGTTTAAAAATCATGCAGCTAGACCATCTGATTTCGGTTTCATGTCCACCATTTTGAATTTCCGTCATTTTCTTGAAAAGGGATAATCGTACGAGTTTCTAGCAATTATATTTGAAGAGAGCGGGCAAAATTACATAGGAATCTGCTAACAAAATACTTGGGAATTTTTTAAATCCAGCACCAGGATTTAGTTTCGGTTTCATGTCCGCCATTTTGAATTTCCGTCATTTTCTTGAAAAGGGCTAGTTTCATGATTTTTAAACTATGCAGAAACCGCTGAGAAATACAATGGGAAATTATCAATTACTATGAAACCGTCTCTCTTGGTACACCGTGCTATTCACATTGTGTTATTCATTTCCACAGCAGTCCTCCACGTTGAAGTTTTCGAAATTCCGCGTCATTCTACTCAGTAAAACAGCAAGATTCCGTGTCATTCTACACTGTAAATCGCTCAATACCGATTACATATGAGGGAGGCATGCCAAAATATTTTTTGGTATATTTCTGTATTCTCTTGGTATATACACGTATACATGTATATGTTGGTATATATTTGTATGCTTTTCGTATGTTTTTTCGAATGTGGTATGCTTTACATACTAAAGCCATACCAGCAAAATGTTAAAGGAAAGCATAAAGCATGTCCAAAGTATGTTGATTTATGGCCTTTTATCAATAGAGATCACACTGATGTTACTACTGTTTTGCAAATAGCAAGATTAAGATTAAGATTTAATAGTCAAACTTACAATAATCAATTCGATTTTAATACACGTAAGTCTAAGGCATTTCATGAATAATCAATAAGTACTTAACCCTCCAGGCGGTGGGCCCTTCAGCCACCTTCCAGGCGGTGGGGGGGGGGGCATATTTATGCCCCCCCAGGATATCCTAAACTAAGTGTGCGAATTTTATGAAATGCTGGCTTTTACACATTTCGGACATGATGAATTCAGTGGTGCCATTTGCATTACTTAATTTGACTGTCTTCATGCTATAAATAGCATTTCAAAATTTAAAAATGCGTTTTTTTTCAGAAAAATGTATTTTTTATGTTTTTAGCGAAATTTTATCATCAGATTATCGCAAAAATTGACTCAAACATGTTTCAAGTTCTTTGAATACAATGGTGGTGTTCGCATTGCTTTAAAATTTGAATATATGCAAAAATAGCATTTTAAATTTTGAAAATTTATTTGTTTAGTTATTATCAAATAAAATTATATATATAGTTTTTTTTTGAGATTATCAACAGAGAGGACTCTAAAAATATTGAAACATTTATCACTCTTATCAAAAGAGCTTTTTGCTAATGTCATAGAAGCATATTTGATTCAAACAAATGTTTTTCATTGTTGAATACAACTCAAGTTGATCAAATTTGGTTAGAGCTGATTATGAAGATATCTGTTACCGATTCCAATGCAGTCAAATTAGTCAAGCAATAGCGCCTTCGGCGTGTTTGTAAGTGATGAAAGGATGCAGTGGGAAGGCGATTGAACGTGATACGCAGACTTATTGCCTCTACTGCCAAGGCAGACAAGGATTCTGTAGACTATTCGGTCAACTGATTATGTAAGTTGAAAAGGGAAATCTGAAATTTTGAAAACAGTATTCCATATATTTATGTTCAAATAGTACATGTACATGCCTACATGTAGAAAATACATAACATATACATGTGAATATATTTTCAATACATAACAGTAATAAAAAAGATGTAAAAACTAATATTACTCTATAAAGTACTTACAATATCATTGTAAGTAGTATATGCAGCTTATTTTCAAATTTGAATTGGTAAACCGTGATAAGCATAAAGTTATTTACAGTCAAATAAGTTATTCTATACGTAATGAGTGATTCCAAGCAATAGCAATTCATTCATAGACAAAATTTCTGAAGAATTTCACTGATTTGATAAAATTTCGAAAGTACTTTTCAATAAAGGTCATGTAAAAGTCGTTCCTGTGATCCAATTTTAATAATTTTACAGGAAATTGTCAAAAATACGCACAAAATAAGCTACTGAAAATTTCAGAATCATACGTTTCATATTTCATGAATTAGATCGAAAAATACAAAGGGGGGCATAAATATGCCCCCCCCACCGCCTGGAGGGTTAACCATCAACAATTATGCATAATGTAATTTTGAAATAAAGCATATTATCAACCCGAAATAAAAACACATTATAATTCATGAACGCAAAAATAGTTATGTTTCAGATATATAAGTCAACATGGTTGCTCGAAAGTCATCGTTTGTATTAAATGATTTTAATCAACTTGGATCATAAAGCAGAGTTGACTAAACGTCCTGTTTAATGTTGCTAGACAAGTAGCAACGACGACAACCTCGTGGAACATAAAATTCACAGTAACTCTAATCAAGTTAAACATCACTCTCTGAAACAAAAAGTGTTCACGACTGGTATTGCCGAAAAAAGGTTATTTGACAGTAGTACAGACTTAAGTATTAATAGTACTTAATATTACTTAGTCAAAGACTTAAGTATTTGACTTAAAGCTGCACATACGAAATGCATACCAGAGGATACGAATAAGGATGAATTTGCATCGGGTCTCGTATATAAAGCATACCAACAACTCGTATTTCACTGTAAAACAGCCAATCACAGATAGAATGATTCGTATCGCTACATACCAATCACATACGAAAGTAAGTGAGATGTCGTATGAAAAACATACCAGATCTCTGTAATCATTTGAGAATCTCATATCAAATTATATGTGATTTTGTCACATGTTTGTATGTAATTTTCGTGTACAGCGATTTACAATGTACTGATTAAATTAGCATGATTCCGCGTCATTCCACGTCAAATGATATGAGTGGTAATGTGGAAGAAAAACTAAAGCATATTCCATGCATGCATTTGTTGAATGGAGCACACTTTGTACCAAATCACGTGAATGTAATCTTGCAAAATTTTGCAAAGGACTGTCGTTCAAGAAGACTAGCATTTGAGGACACATATGTGATGCATGCAAAGTGGCTCTTCACACGACTTACAACTCTGAACTGTCTTCTTCGCTTTGCATGTTTGACACCTACATAGATATTTTGCCTGGTCTGATCGGCGTAGTTTAACTCGAATGAATAAAGCAAAATGTATTCTTGCAAATCTATGCGACCTCCGCAAATTTCAACCCGAGCATTTTCAATGATTGTCTTCTCTTGATCTTTGGGTTACCATTCCTGACAGATCATATAACGAAGCAATAATATGCGCTTACGACCACCATATGTTGAAATAGGAATTTCTACCAGCGAAGTGTTCGTTTTCCTTATGTAGGCTCATCCGCTGCGCACTTTTGGTCCAAATGATCAAATCTACCTTTTCCACTATTATGCAGTAGCTCAAAGTAATTTCTGATTTCAGAGTCTGCTCATCAATGGTTGATGCGTGTGATCACGTGAAATTAGAGCTACATGTACTTGTCTGTTCTTTTTTGTTGAATATGAAACGAAAGTTGCGTCTTTATTGAAGCTAAATAGTTTGGAACACTCAACATCAGACATTCACACAATCGACGCACTGGCTTCGTGCGTTAGAATACTGCAGAGTCTAATTTCCCGTGAAAATATGACATTGGGATTAGTGCTTAGTCAAATAGGGATCACGATTAACATGGAATCAATGTTTGTATTCACAGGTAAACACTTTCAAATGCATTTGTATTCAACAATTCATGGGTCAATTGACGTGGACGTCAATGTATTTATTCTTCATTGGTGTTTAAGAGTTAATGTGGCATGACAGTGATAATTATGATGACATGATGGATAAAGTGATAATGTACAATGAAGGTGTGTAGTGAGATGTTCAGATATGTCACATTATACAACCGATCGGAAAAGATGCCATAATTCATTACATTAATCATAACTAAATCAACATCATAATGCATTATGAATAATTGGCTGCATACGATTTTATGTGATATGTGTTATCAGTAGTGCAATCTCTCAATAAAATTATAATTGATCTTTTCCGTGTAGGCGTGCAATAAGCTGGAAATGTAAGTGCATTGTAGATCAGTATTTAAGTACGCATCTGAGTACTAAGCGGAAGACTTCTAAAACTTTCACAGAAGAGAACTTAAATTCACAGATGTACTAAAAAGCTTGTTCAGAACTTACATGTACATGATGAAACATCAATATCAATAAAGGACGAGACACGAGGCCAAATTTAATGTGTCAGTGCGTTAGTTGACGGTGCACGCATAGATATGGATAACAGACTTTAGTCTTCCTAGCTGAGACAGACGATCACACGAGTGCACATTGCCTAAGGTGTGATGAACAGCGACTTGTGGAAGGCTAACCACGGCGCCAATCAGTAAGGCAACACAATTGTTCATAGTTCGTGCCTTAAATTGTCACTCGGGTCGCTTCTCTCTCAGGTAGTTTGCTGTGTTCCTGCTTGTCGAAGTGGATTCAGTGAAACAAGGAATGATCCTGCAAACCAACCTGCGACATTTCATCGATTTCCTCTTAATGATCCTAAGAGCTATTTCTAAGAAATGAATTTGGATCGAAAGCGCTCTTCGAACTTACTTTGTTCCGACTGGACCGACAGCATAAACAAGCGTTTGTAAGTTCTTCTGACTTCAGTGATGATAATTATGAAATCGAATCAACCGATTTGCGCATTGCAAAAATAGAGTCAAATAAATGACATATGAATTCTAAGTTAGTTGTTCTAACTTCGTTTATGATGCTATTTATTCTTGATGACTGCATCTGACTGTTTTAATTGACTGATTATTAATCCGACTAATTAATCTAATAATTAATCGACTAATTAATCCGACTAATAATCTGACTAATTATTAATTATTATTATGTTTTAATTGACTGATTATTAAGCCCTTGTATGAAGTCTACATATTTGCTCTTCCCAAGAACATATGTTGATCTCCTTTCATCATAGCTGTAATTCAATGTATTCTGCTTTTAGTGTTTTTCTTCAAGAATGTGCATGTGTGTGTAATTTCCACAACAGTTCGATGGATGCACACAAGGGAGGCAGCGTGTTAGATCTGCGGTATTCCGACAGGTGCTGGTCCTGTGCAACTCATGAAAAGAGCACGAATTCTGTACTGTGCTTTCGAATCCAAAGAGTTCTAAAATGAGTGCTGATATTTGAGAACTCAAAGAGTATTAGAATTTGGCACTCATTTCTTAATTGTTGTTAGCATTCAGGTTAAATACTCTTTCTAGTACTCAATTAGGACTTTATGAATAACAGTGCAGTTATCTAGTAACTCATCTGTAGTCGAATTGACAATTAGCGTATAAAGTACTACCTGGAGAACACGATAGACCGGGATTGGACTAAATATTATGTTTTACCTGGCGGATATTCAAAGACTGATTACAATTGCTCCCCAAATAATCATCAGACCATCCAAGCCTGGAGTGTTGATATCAAATGACTTTGTTTTACATCACCACGAAGATTCAAACTGATATGCAAGTACTGAAATATCAATATCAGTTTTTTCAGACAATGTTCTTTGCATGCTTAAAAAATCTTGTGGATTATGGGCTTGCAATAATAAGACAGTTCTCCAAAAAGTTGAGGAGCATACAGTAGGACACTTTGTATATTTGACATAAACACGATCGATAGCTCGTCATGATTCAAAACAGTTTTCAAAACTCTCAGGACGTCTAGAGCAACGTGTTTCAATGTCAACTAATGTGTATTCCAGTTTAAATTCGAACTCCACCAAAATTTTCAAATTATCCACACCATAGATTTCACAAGGAGAACTTAGAACACTACCCTTCTTACAAAATATAATAGCTTTGGTTTCATGACTATAAAATTTAAAATGATTGAAATAAGCCCAGCTTTTCAAATGACAATATTCAGACTCAAAAATTTCTATCGATTCTTGCAAGAAACACATCTTTATTAGAATAATCTCACAAATATCATCAGCATATTGCGTTATATGCTTGGTATCATGCAACGTCCTCAAATCGTGTCAATAAACAGCAAATAAAAATTGACCCATAAGTGAACCTTGAGGAGCCCGCTAGACATCGATAGAAATTGGCTGAATGACTTACCAAGCTTAACATTTTGAAATCTGTGGCTCAAATATGAATCAGTCAAACAAATAAAACCAAGGGGAAAACGTAGATGCCCTAGTTTACTCAACAAGGTTTTGTGACACAATGTATCAAATGCCTTTGAAAAATCAATCAATGCATTTTTCAAATACTCACGTTTATTATCATTTCTCTTTAATGGTCTATGTAGACGCATTTTGATAAAATAACTTGCAGTGAATCACCTTTGGGCAACAATCTGCAGCTGCCGCATATTCAGTTCTAGCAACATTGACCTAGATCGGCTGAATTGACCATCAACAAACCCTTATTGCTTATTTTCCAGTCACTATTGAACAAAGCGAAAACTGGTATTTTTATGTTTTCTCTGATCAGCAGGTTAGGTTGAAGAGAAAATGAAGATCAGCTGTCCGAAGACCATGAATTTATGTGATTGTCTGTGATTATCAACCAGCATGAATAGTATTAACCCATTTGGCTCCATCATAGCGTTTTCGTTACAGCACTTTTCGGAATCTGCTGTCTTCTCCAGCTAGCGACAAGTGATACAATATTTTGATTGCCATACATTATTTATCATATATTTTCAGGCGAACTATCGCCAATTCAGAAATTAGCACTTTTTGGTGCTTAAGATAAAAACTGGGCATAAAATCTGCTTCTATACTAGAAGACACAGTGAATGAACGTGCACATGTAATTTACTATCCATGTGATTTGCGTAATCTCATTATTCATATAATACCGAAAATAGCAATCAATACTTCATCAGATATTTATTCATGACATGGCATGTCAATTTTTTGTAACCGTAACGTTTTAGTTACACTGGCGTAATATGATATACAAAATGTCAAAAACAACAACAGTGTAAATGAAGTAAACGGTGATGAGTACTGTCAATTTTTTTCAACACTACTGTTTGTTGAATACTGAAAACGATCGACAATTGCATTGGAATATTGCGCTCTTAGTGCCTTCTAAGTGTGTAATGATTGTTGCTATTTTTAGCCTATGGCTTTCCCGTCACAAAACCAACCGAAGTCCATTGCCATAGCACGTTCCTCAACATTAGACTTGTCGGCTCATGTACGAACGAATGTCAAAGAGAGATCAAATATCAAGCATTTCCACTTATAGTTTCATCATGAACATTGCAGGGTGCCAGTTCGCCTGAGCATAGAATACACAGATGTCCTCCGACTCGAAAAACTTCAATGCAAAACTTCATTCGCCGTAGACAGTGGGTCGCGCCCTACTAGGGCACGCCAGCGGCTCGAGATGGCCTAAACTGGTTTAAAATATCTATAAAGGCTAAACTTGATTATATATCAACCTATATAGCTATCTGAATACAATACCCAAGCTGTTGCTTACTATGGACTGAAATATGCAATAGGCCTAATACCGACGATGATGGCATATGACTGTTGCTACAAAACCTCCAGAAGTAAGTGCTTCATCAGCGTTCTGAGGATGATGAGTTGAAGATGAGTAAATGTGTCTCAAGCGATGTCTCAGAGGTTAGTGACATCGTGGGGCAATGTGAGATTGCAACGAAAGATGATTTGAATGATCATTTCAGTAAACAGAAAATGCAGTCAATAAATGGTAAGTATCGATAATTTCCATCTTCGCAAATAGGACAAACATTCTCTGGATGCATTCAGGGCGAGAATCTTTGAGATGCTTGATATGCATGCTGATGGTCTTATCGACTTCAGTGGCAGAAGCCAATGACTACCCTGGACAAAAGAATTGCTAAGGCCTACATAATGTTGAACAATCTCAAATGCGTACATTTCTTGGTGTTCTTTATTGATAAGGACATTGCGCATTACCGAGGCGTCTCCAACTCTAACTTGACTTTGGAGTCGACGCAATAAGATAATCAATTTCTCGACAGGAATTTCGAAATATAAAAACTTGTTCTCATTTCAACGATAATGACTTCACAGCAGACAGCAACGACAAGTATCATAAAGCAGGCCTTTGATTCAATTTGCTAATTCACAGTTTCGACACATACCTCTGAAATATGAAGGAGAGCTTTTATGATGGAGCTATGACTCATTTCTTCGGCACAGGAATTGCTTGGAACAATTCATAAGCTACATTTGAAAAAACATGCCTTTGTATATTTTGACATCATATGACGCCATCGTAACGAAATCGTTACGGCTTTAATTTCTAAGAAAGGGTTATTTTATTGAACTGGTCATCATATATTATTCTTAATTATAACCTTCTGAAATACTTACCACCGTTTTTACAGAAAGTTTGCCGGTATTTATATAGGCGGCCTTAAATGGGTTAACATCATTATCGATTTCGCTTGCATTGTATACCATGTACAGTCCGTTTCATAAAAAGTGGATCATCCTAAAATTTGACTAAATAAAACATACGTATGATACAGAAAGCATTTTTCATGTTATTTCATGTCCCTAATATATTTAAATGTCCTTATATAATCTGATAAGCTATGATACAGTAACGGTTCTTAAGAAGCTAACATTTTGTGGCCCTACCCTTATTGTCAATAACATTACCAATTCGTCTAGGCATTGATTCGATGATATCGTTGATTTTTGACTGATCTAACTTTCTCCACTCTCTTTTTAACAGTGACGTAAGTTGTGATACGCCACCTGTAGGAAGCAGTGAACGACGAACGTTACGTTTTGGAATACTCCATACATTTTCTATGGGATTCAGATCAGGAGAACGAGCTGGCCAAGATAATGTCCTAAGCCTTCAGACGGACTGATGCCTCATCAGACCAGACAACCCGATCCCATTGATTTCGTCAGTGACAATGACTCATTGCCCATCTGAGACGTCTTTTTGTATGCTGATCTGATAATTCGATCTGAGAGGGCCTCTTACAACTCTTGAAATTCGACTCAATAAGTCTTCTACGAATAGTGGACTTAGAAATAGACGAGACTAGTGCAGCCATCTCAGTTAACGAGAGACTTGGATCAACTTTAACAAATCTCAAAATTAGGCGGTCTCTACGTTTGGATGTTTTGCGTGGACGGCCAGAGCCCTCTTTACGACAGAGTCGAAAATCATCATTATGCCATCGATGCACATTTTTGTAAGGGACATTTAGTCGCTTGCTTGTAGCTCGCAAAGAAAACCCTAGCTCTAGCAAGGCTGACACTTTGCCTTTTGTGAATGCGATCTCGTTATTGCTCATTTGTGCTTTGTATTGTTTTCAACCGGTAAGAGATAGATTTCTAGCTGAAAGCAATGAGGAGTGCTGCCAACACCACCGCACCGCAACGAAGTCAGGAAGCTATGGAACATGAAGACCAGTTAATCCATAGAAATTGACAACAATAAAACCTCTAGAATGGAAATTAAGCTTCAATCAATGCACAATAACGGCACATAAATCGCACGCATTTTCATTTAGATGCACCTGCCAACGTCTGCATAATTGAGTTAGAATCAGTCACATGAGTAAATCGAAGCTTTTAATTGGTTCTTCATGCCCCAACTTAGTTCCCTCGGATGTGCCGCGACCTTGAGTCAATTTCCATTCTAGCGAACTTCAGATAAACAGTTTATTTCTATGAGTTAATCACATGTAGCAGTTACATTATTGTTGATGAATAATGGTGCTCTACTGGCTCTGATTGACCGATTTTCTTTATTTTTGTTTTGCTTGGTAGCTGTTGGCTTGTAGAACAACATATTACATAACAAAGGAAACAAATGTAATTTTATAAGAGTGAGGTATGATTTTGTGTAACATTGCTAAATGAAGATCAAATTATCTACTACTTTTTTATCTATAACAGGAAAACAACTCAATATTCATGCTTGAAATTTCCAACAATGATATTAGTAAGCACAACTGACATATCTTCCAAATTTCAGAGATATTCGTTCACGTTTGGCGGAGTTAGACAAAGTTGAAGTTAAGGCGATGTTTAAGGGTGATCCATTTTTTATGAAACAATCTGTATATAAGACTGATATCTTTGATAATGCCCAGAAATTCATTAACGGCCCGGAAAACTTTCGCAACATGGCATACAATGATTATGACATCTACATTTTTCGGGCTGTCAATGGCAAATTGTCGGGCCGCTAACGCGGCCCTCTAATTTGCCATTGACGCCCTCAAAACATAGCTGTCATCATATCATTCTCGAACGTTTACCTGCATTGTTAATTGGGGGGTGAAGACTTACAGAGCTATCTGCATTTGTAAGTGCTTCCAACTGTGTTGAACTTTATCTCGGCATGGAAATCGGACAATCAGAAGTTTTGATGTAGTTCAATGGACGTTGCTCAACGTGCATTTCATTTCATAGATATCAACGTGACTGAACTGGCAAATCAAACCATCACATCAAGTGTAAGGGGTGACCAATTCATCCAAGCGTTCACACTCAGCGTTGCTTTGTGTTCAACGAATTTAAGACTTCGGGGGATGACAGCCTTCTGTTTGCTTGTAAGTCACCTCATAATTCTTCAAAATGATCTAAAAATTACGCAGACGTTTGCTAAAAATGAGTTTGGTACAGGAAGTAGTGAAATGCCTATTTGTTCTGAAATTTGATCTGCTTTCCCACATTTCCTGTTCATTTCGATGTCGATTCGTCTCAGAGTATGTAGATTTCAGATTCACCTCTGATATCGCTTGTTCTACCAGCAATTGTTTTTCAATGCGAATTGATGCTTCACATAACTTCTTTCAATTTTAAGCCAACACAGTCACATGACTGTAGACAACTCTTGCGAAACCTTTAATAACAAAACAGTGGAAGTCCGTTAAAATTGACTGCTTAATAAATTAGTTTCTCTTTTTTAAATTAGTACCTCTTTTTGCAGTCTGAGGCAAAAATATCCGTAAAGACAAACGCTGTTGATCTGATAGTAGCGAACTTTAATTGTGACGTCACTGAGGCTAATATACAGCACTTAACTAATAATAATCTAAAGAGAATGACAGCTAATAAGTCAATAAAAGGCACCAACACCCTTGATTCCCCGAACGTATTCGCCTGATCCAGATCCTGGGTACAGTCGCGGAATCGATGGTATTGATGTCTTTTATTGACTCAATAGTAGTCATTCTCTTTAGATATTCAAGGTACTACGACAGACCTCTCTGTTGTCAATCAGCTAATGGTTATATTATATAGCATATTATGCTCGTATAGGCCTCAACAAGCAAAATTGAAGGCAAAATTATTGTGCTCAAAACATCGCAGTGGAATAGATTTTGAGGAAATTATCAAACAGTATCTCCTTATTAAGGAGAATAGATACCAATATCAGTTATGTTATTGACCTTACTGTATTCTCAAGAGAACGTACTTTGCCAATGTGAGATGGATGTACTGGAAATACTGTAGGCGTATCCATAAGTACATGTAATTCAAGCAATTCATGAGAACTGTGAACTGAGATTCAGGCAATCATCCAATCAAACTGCAAGATTATAGTTTCCGTCGTCCATTTCAAACATCAATCAAAATTATGCTGCGACTGACTCCACGTAGTCTGACACTCCTGAGATGCCTGAGACCCACTCACTAACCTCATCCGTTGTCGTTTGTGCGGGGCGACCAAGGTAGGACCACCACGTTTGCTGAGAGATGATGTGAACGGGTCCTGAATCAAGCTTCTCCCAATCGTCTAAGAGAAGCCTGTGAGACAAACTCCACGATCCTTGTCTCAAGTGTGAATAACCAACCCTGAGACCTTCAACTGAGACCATGTCTCAGCAAAAGATGCATGCGTTTCAACTTTTCTGAGTCTTTCTTGTTATCAATATCCAACTGGATTGTGTATTCGACGCTCATTCATTTCATACACATGAACGCGGAATAGTGTTTTGTGTTCATGTGTTTGTGTTGGTTGCACAAGTCATTTCAGTTCAGTCTGAGCTAGTGATTCATTTGATGATATTCACGATATTTAAGATACTTGTAAATATTTTCATGCTTTCCTTCTCTCAGAAATCTGAATTTACGATGAATCAGGCACAAATATGGTGAGGCATGTGCAGGTTACTTTGTGCTGATTGATGTAATTGGTTTAGAGCTATATCATGGTGGCCATGTTTTT
This sequence comes from Prostheceraeus crozeri, assembly GCA_907163375.1. Lineage (NCBI taxonomy): Eukaryota > Metazoa > Platyhelminthes > Polycladida > Euryleptidae > Prostheceraeus > Prostheceraeus crozeri. The sequence continues at coordinate 22,104 of CAJQUW010016246.1, forward strand.
TACACCCAAATGCGGGACACTAAATTGTCAGTAGTTGAGAAAACATGAAAAACAACGGACTTGCATTTAGATGTTCGTTAAGATGCGCAATAATCAACTTAATGTCAATCCATGGAATCACGACATGCATAACATAACCAATCGGTCTACATGTACATGTATATACTAAGTATAGACAGTAGGCCTTGTATGTGAAGCTGATCAAATAGGGCACACATGGTAACTCAACCTGAAATGTACATGTAATGGCTATAAATTGCTATCGTATGCATTTATAGTGTATCAACTTGAATTTGATCTGATGGTAAGAATAAAAATGACATTCCCTTGATTACGATCAACGAAGATGTCCGAGAATATTTTTGACTTTAAATTGATTAAGGAGTTTTCTTTCAACAGTTGATAGGCCTCCAACTTTCATAACCTTTCATTGTTAGCCATATGAGCTACTCTAAGCTAATATCGGTAATTGCAATGCGTATTGTGTATAATGACCAGCTGATAGTATCAATATAATAATAGGACTGCTTACATAATCTCTACTTAGAATTCTTCAATTCTACACGTGCGCCACTCAGAAACTACCTTCTAAATTACTCTAAGTATGGGTTGCGAAATAAGTTACCTCGTTAAGCTATAGATTTTAATGTTAAGTTATCTCGATAAACATAATTATTTTCATAAAAACTATCCTAAGTTCACACTTCCAGGTACATGAAGTGTATATCGATAATAGACAAGTTATAGTGTTATGGCAAATCTCTCTTTTGCTGGCGACTTCTCGTAGATGTGTCCTTCTTGCTTATTCTTGGGCCAATAATTGAGACAAGCATTTCAAAATCTGCTTCGCTCATACGGAAGAAATTTCTGAAGCATTTTCATCCTTCATCTTCGATTCGGGTGCCAGGGACTGGAAAGCGCCGAACTGAGCCCGTTTGGCTATCTTGTCGCGAACCCAACATTTACGTGTTTCCGTTCTTTTTCTTTTACGAAGCGGCTTGTTTTACCGCAGCGGCTTGCCTGCGTCTATTCTTCATGACGATTTATGACAAAATGAATCATGGGTTTCAGCAAGCTCTCATCACATTGTTTGAACGGAACCTGGGAGTTAGCGCAACAAAAAGATATAAATAGAGACATTTTTCAATTTATCTGCGACCTGATGTCGGTAGTGTAAACGAGTCTAAGACCAAGGTCTCTGCAGATCTCATACCATGTCTCAGCGAAGTTAAGTGAAGGAGTGGCTCATGAGAATGAGGGGCAGCTCTTTTCCTGAGATCTCTCTCTCTCTCTCAAATGTGAATGGGTTGGTCTCAGACTCAGGTTTGATTTGAGGTCAACTCTTAGGTTCTTTTCTCATGTGTGAACGTAGCTTAACCCTATCAGGATTGGGCGATTTTTAAAGTCGTAGGACCGAGGACCCTCAAATTTTCCAGGTTCTAATGGATAAAACTTTTTGAAAACAGGCCTACTATACCGGTATATCTCGAGTCTTCTATTTCGAATGTTAGTGTGTATTTTGGATGATTCTAAGACCTTCATACCAAACATTTTAATTTAAAATTTGTATTTTCAAAAATTTTTCATGAATCTATGTATTTTTTTGACACATCAAAAAGTGTTCATTACAGCTGCAATTTTTTGTGTAAACTTTTTCTCAAGTATATCGATATGGTGATATAAGTATAACATTCTACGTTAATTTTAGTACTATTGATGGCAATTTGAAATTTGAACGTAAATAATGTCTTTTCATGTATTATTCCATTTTTCTATCTTTTAAAATGTCTCGTTCTAATGACTGATTCGTTATAAAGACAAGGTTTATGATACATTCCGAATGCAATCTTTCGAATAATGACATGTGTCTTGCATTTTCCTCTGGGCTTCATATCTAAAAATTCGCATCAAAACTTTATATACTTCATAGGCCTATACTGTATGAATATTGCATGTACAATTACACATGTGCTCATTTTGGGAGATAAGATGAATGTATATGCTGGCAATCTTTAATTGCACATTCATAAATATTATGTAAATATGATACAGAAACGTTTTATCAATAATCAATGCTACTCTAAATGAAAACCATCAGTTTTCTAAAAAGTGCTTTTAAAAATGACCTTAAATTCAGTCAATTTTGCCCAAATTTTTACTGAAACTTCAATATGCATACAAGCTATAAGTTAAACTTCTAAGTGTAATGGGGGCGAGCACCCCCGGTCCTGATAGGGTTAATGGCCAGAAGTACCGGCATGTACCGGTAAAAGTACTTGACTCCAGACCCGTCTCCACCTCTGTTACTCAAAATCAAATTTCAGAGCCTTTGAAAAGTCATTACTTGAAATGTGAATGAAGTATATTATTTTCCGCAATTTGCTCTAAAGACCAATTTCTAATTTAAATTTTCCAAATTTCATCTTACGTCTTAGGGTGAATTTCAATAAGAAATGCCAATTGAGCGATTTCAAGTCCCTTGACATTTCCTATTAATATTGTTTTTTATTCAAAAGTGCAATTGGTGTGAGCGTTTGAAGGACATTCATGAAGCTGCAACTATCTAAGGTTTTCATTTCTGTTTCGAATCATCGCCAACGTATCGGAGTGAGTCATTGACATCACTGGAAATCGGTTGTCCCTGCATGAGGCTTTTAAAAATGACCTTACATTAAGCCAATTTTGCCCAAATTTTTTACTGAAATTTCAACGTACATACAAACTGAATGTCACAAAAAATTAAGCTTCTATCTGACTTATAAAATCTGAATTTTTATATCTGAGACATAAAAAGAAGTTGATATATGGGGACCTCGGTCCTGACAGGGTGAACATAGCAGAAGAGCAGTGCGTGATTTTTTTAATTGTATGTGACTGCATGACTGTGAGAGATCAAATCACATGCACATACAAGAATTGAAGAACAATAGGTAGCGAGAAACAATGGGCTTCCCACCTGAATCGGCGGAAATTCTATCGGAGCGGATGAAAATAAAGATTTCGCCCTAGAAATTCAGAGATAGAGTTATAGTTTATCATCGGTCATGTTAATGATGCATGCAGGTATCAAATCCGTCTAGCAGTCTTAAAACTGACACTTCCATTAGAAATGAGATGATGTGAAAGGTTTTTTATTCCGATGAACACAAAACTTAAATCATTTCCCGCATGGAATGACAACTGTCCAGTTTCAATTTCCTCCTATTGTCTCCGCTACTAAGTCAAAAATAGAAGGCGTGATGATAAAAGTGTCACAAAAGCAGTAATTTGAATTTCAAATGTTAGAGGCGAAGAGAAGGTGTGTTCTGTAATAGGAAAGCGATCGGAAGAAGAAATAGTCGACTTTTTCATGTTGGTCGCACAAACACTTTCGACGGCACACAGCGCCTCTTCTTCAAATAGAGGCTATTGATCAATTGATAGTCGCATACAAGAGAAGTCAATCACAGAAGAAGGACAGATTTTGAGTGGTATCGATGCCATCTGGCATCAGTTGGGGATAATTAGGTAATTTTCTGTAATGTGTACCATTGTCTGAACTTCGTAACTGCAATAGTAGTCAGTTGTAAGGAGAGCATTTACCGCACTCATGCTAATGGCAAGCCCATCAGAAGTCCATAAAGTGGTGCAATGCACATGTTAGACACAGGACGGTTTTTGGAAAATATTCGACATTATTCAGGAACCCACATTGCGTAGGTCTACATAACTGTGAGAAACATAGGTAGAGCGAAATATATTTTCGCAATTCTATCGTACGTGCTCATAATTTGCTACACTAAATAAGAATAGATGCATAAGAGATGAGGTCATGGATCGGAATGATTACAATGAGATTCCAACGAATTCAAAAGGCTATAGTCTACGACCGAGATTGTATTAAATAATGCAAGACGCAACGTTTCACCTTTGGCTTATTCATGCGATCATGCCTTAAAGAGTTAGGCCTCAGCCACACTGCGAGCTTTTCCAAGCGTTTCCGGGCAAAGAGTTTTGCAGCAAATCTTAAGTCATCATTACCGCATCTGTAGACTGCCACACTGCGAGCAAAGCAAACGGGAACGATTAATAGCTGACGGACATACGTTTATTCGAGACACTCGGGACTCTCGTATTTGCTTTGCTTTCAGTGTGGCTGAAGCCTTTGTACCATAGAAATTGATAACAATAAAAACTCTAGAATGGAAGTAAAGCTTCATGCAATACACAATAGTGGCACATAAATCGCACGCATTCTCACTTAGATACACTTGTCAACGGCTGTGTCATTGGGTTATAATCAGTCACATGCGCAATTCTAAACTTTTCATTGGTTCTTCATGCCCCAACTTAGTTCCCCCGGATGTGCCGCGACCTTGAGTCAATTTCCATTCTAGTCAACTTCAGATAAACAATTTATTTCTATGCTTTGTACTGTTCGTTTCTAGCTTTCTACGTTCGACTAGATTCGGGACGCCGGACTGCAAAATGTTCCACTGAATGTCACTCACAGGAGGAATGATTCGGTGCACTTCAGATCATAGAAATAGATTGTTTATCTGAAGTTGACTAGAATGGAAACTGACTCAAGGTCGCGGCACATCCCGGGGAACTAAGTTGGGGCATGAAGAACCAATGAAAAGATTTGATTTACGTATGTGACCGATTCTAACCCAATGATACAGACGTTGACAAGTGTCTCTAAGAGAAAATGCGTGCGATTCTTGTGCCACTATTATGTATTGCATGAAGCTTTACTTCCATTCTAGAGTTTTCATTGTTATCAATTGCTATGCTTCAGATAGATGACGGTAGACCAAAGATGATGATGATGAAATATGTTCATGAAGTCTTGAACGCATTGTTCTTTTGCTTTCGCCGATGTAGAATGATTGACAGTATGTGCAATTGATTTGGTAGACACAGTTCTTTATACATATTACAATCATTGTTATTATTGTAAGCGGCAGAATATTCACATGACCTGGCTAAACAACTTTTGTGCTTCTTCTCGTACACACTGTGACACTGTCATTGTACCGTGGGTGTTCACATTGTTTTTATCTTCACTACCGCGTTGCTACTTAAGAGGCTTCATAATTCGCATGTTCAAATGAAATTGAGTAATAGAAACAAGGTAGTGGATGCTTAACGCTATCAAATAATATTTTAAGTGTGTTGAATATGCGATAGCAAATTTCCCATCTTGATTATTAGTGTGACTCGGCACATTCAGTGCCGTTAAACAACCGTCAGCACAGTCTGGACCATGTAAAACTTCCTGGTTACGCTGTTGAAGGGGATTCAGTTGATGGTAATTCAGCAAATCTAAGTGCAAAACAATTAGTACAATACTCAGGAACAGAGCGGATGTAGCCGAATAAGCAGCCTTAAGGTTGTCATCTGACAGAACCTGGCGAAGATTGCGGATTGCATAAAATCTGTCAAAAACGCCTTTACAAGTTGGTCTGTATTTTGCCACCAAGTCAGTATAATGAACATCAAAGATGCGGAAACTATTCACTAATTGAAAAACAGGAGCATCAGCAGCCGACCCACACACACATACACACACATATCTTGGATAGAGTGGGGCACTCGCATCAATAAACAATTCAATTTCAGCTCGATCGAATTTGACCAATCAATGAAAAATCAGTATCTTGATCGGAAGGTGAAAAAAATGATAATTGCTCCCCAAAAATTATTCCAGTGTATACGAGTATGATAACGAAATTTTTATACACGCAGATCCTACGCGCCAGACGTTTCGAGTACACTGTAAATCGCTTGATACGAAAATTACATACAAACATATGCGAAAATCACATACAATTTGAAACTAACATCTGATACGAGATTCTCGTATGTTTACAGAGATCTGGTATGCTTTTCATACGGATTCTCACTTACTTTCGTATGTGATTGGTATGTAGCGATACGAACTATTCTATCTATGATTGGCTGTTTTACACTTAAATACGAATTGTTGGTATGTTTTATATACGAGACCCGATGCAAATTCGTCCTCATTGGTATGTGTTTAGTATAAAGAGCTTTGAGTCACATGGCAAAAATTAAGTTACATTACATACTACTGTCAAATAACATTTTTCCAGTAATACCAGTCGTGAATATTTCTTTGTGAAAATGTGGTATTTAACTAGATTGGAATTGTTGTTAAAGTAACGCCGCATGTCATCGTTGCTACCTGTCTTATGGCATTCACAAAACTCATAATTAGCTCATTTCCATGAACTAAGTAGATGAGCATCATTTCAATAAAACGATTACTTTCGAGCAACCATGTTGGCTTATATTTCTCAAACATAACTATTTTTGCGTTCATGAATTATAGTGTGTTTTTATTTCGGATTGATAATATGATTCTTTCCAAAATTACATAATGCATAATTGTTGATGGTTGAATATTTATTGGCTATTCATGAAATGCCTTAGACTTACATGTATTAAAATCGAATTCAGTATTGCAAGTTTGACTACTAAATGTCATTATCCTACTACTTACAAAACAGTAGTAACATTAGTGTGATCTTTATTGACAAAAGGCCGTAAATCAACATACATTAGAAATCATTGATGTTTTCCTTTAACATTGTGCTGGTATGTCTTTAGTATGTAAAGCATAATACATTTGAAAGAGCATGCGGAAAGCATACAAATAAATACCAAGAGAATACAGAAATATACCAAAAAATATTTTGATGTGCATCCTTCGTATGTGGTTGGTATTGAGCGATTTACAGTGTAGCAGCAGCCTCTTTATCAATGGCAAAATCTAAAAATCAGTGTAAACCTACAGACAACTACATGTACTTACAGCCTACATCTAAGCGTGTCTTTCTTTTCCATAATCAATATAGGAACTATAGCTATTATCTTCTAACTTTATGCCCGACGACAGATGGCTATAATTTCTTTTCATGCCTGAATGGATTGAAAAAACACTTGACGTGATCCACAGATGTCGATGAATGAGTTATAACATTGAAATGATTATGTTTGATTTAGAGAGTTCCACAATTATTTGTAATGCTATTTCAATATCCAGTTTAAGTTCCATCTAGTTTAATTTCCCTGCAACATATTAATCCTAAAAGCGTTACCAAGACAACTGGATGAAGATTATCATGGATAGGTCAGATCTCGTAGATATTTAATAAGATATCTACAAATAAATTTCTGAGGAAGATAATTTTTAAAACAATCTGTGCCTAACTATTGAATAGATATCTTAAAACGGTGGGCATTAACTGGAAGTTGATGCTCAATTGAAAATACATTGAAATTGGCGGGCATTTATTGGAAATTTGCAGTTTATGCCCGGCCACCTTAATAGAATGCCATGAAGTGAAGGCATGAATTTGCTTTTATTTCATCAGAATTGTAATTAAAATTCTCACTATAAAAGAAGAGACAGTTTTTCATCTCCTCACACTGGTTTCAAATGTGATAATTCATCTAATCGTGTTCATTCATCTTTGATGACACATTACTCCTGAGAAATGACACTAAACGCTAGTTGTACGATTCTCAGAGACACATAATGATAAAATGTTTGATAACCGCCTTCCTAAGTGTCATTCTTCGCAAACCCTCGAATTCCTAGGGAATAATTGTGCTTAGAACAATTCCTTTGAGACCGCAATAGAGCTGGGGTTGTTGAGGAACACACAAGATTGCTGATCATGTATGGAATGTACACTTGAAATGAAGGAAATATTTGAAACTAACACTGTCGTACTTCTTCCTGGTGCAGAAGACGAGAAATCTGAAAAATGACAGATTTGTATGAACCGTTGAATTCATTTCTGGTTAGATAAACAGCATTGAGAAAGTTGGGGCAAATTTTGAAGATGATGTCGCGATGTTAAGGACATACTTCATGTATTTGCCATATCAGCTGTCGCTTTTAGTGACAAGTTTATCAGCCGCGTCGTGAAATGTTGGTGACAAATTCTCATTGCAGAATACTGATAAAAAATTATTCATTTTAAATACTTGTGATTGAACGATTGTTATCCGACGCATAATCTCGAGGAAGATTCACTCCAGCAAGAATATAATTTGAAACCCCACAAGTATATGTGAAGGGTGTTGTGATGGCGAAGGGCAGGACATCAACAATATGCTGTCTTTCTTTATTCCTCTAGTATTGCTCAACATTTTATGAAATTATAAATCACAAAAATTTGCCTTATCAATGTTAAATTGACAGAGCGTAGCTTATTAAGGATGATTTGCTAGCGGTCCTTTGAGCTGCGTTGCTGATTTACGTCATTTAGCCTTATTTGACTGGGGAGGGGGCTAATATGCCTCACTTGTTTATTTGTTCTCACACCGAAACAAATGGCTGTTGGAAGGTCTCCTGTCATGAGCTTTCGCCGCTTATTATTGACTTTCTTGATGTGGCCAGTGTCCAAGCTACCTTCAGAGGCGCATTGATGCACTATCTCATTATCTCATATCCCTTCAGTTAAGTGACTGTCGTGTTATGATATTAATATGCATAGTAGCGCCGTTAAGTTCCGGAAGCTCTTTTATTTATTCCGACTTGATCATGTGGGTATATAGGAATGCTCTGGTTACACAACAAACAAGGTTTCCAAATAAAATCAGATTCTAACTTTTAACACTAGAATGATCGTGGTATCAATTTTGATACCAAACTTTCTTCACCACAATTTTTTATCTGCTTGATAATTCTGAACAGACTCAAATATGAATGACAATTAATATTTCCATATATGCAATATAACTACATTTCCTCTATATGAATACTGCTTAAACATGAGCACTACACCAACAATGATCAGTGGTATCAACTTTGATACCATAGGAATTATTAGCACACGTGAATTATGGCCATAGACCTTCGTGATCATTAAGCGTATCCAAAAACAAATTATTGAAGAATTCACTATTATTTGTTATTAGTTTTGTCTATTATTTGTCCATGATAGTTAGTTGATGATACTTGTATTGATTTTGAAATCGCATAAATCTTGACACTTTGTTGCATTCGATATTCGATGTATCAGATGTAAACGAAAACCAACAGGCCTGCATCATGCAATGTCGCGACTCTCGGTGCAGAGCGTGTATGAGAGCATCATTGTGACATTTCATACGACCGTTGCCTTCAAGATGGAGAGAAATAACTTGTCGCTTGAGGAAATCGATTGTCGATAAGAAGAAGGGATGTCATACTACTCGCAGTATTCGGACAGTGATATAACCCCATGACGTTATGAGGAGACGTGTCAGATGCATAAAATGACAACTTATTTGAAAGAGACCACACAAGATAGCAAAAGCTCACTTACCGAAGCTTGAAGATCGGTGAAACATAGTATGCGTTCAAACTCTAACCTGGATCAATGTCAGAAAGTGTAAGATCTGCATGCCACACATGAAAACTGCTTATATATGAAAGGATGTTACATCACATTATCTTGGGGTGTACTAGCAGTGTATGCCACTGAAATAGGATTTACTGATGTATATAAGATGGAAGACACTGGCGGAACGAAACATACAAAACACAGTTACCTCTGAATGATTCAATTGCATGAGCAAATTTGTCTTCAGAGAGGGTATTTCTATCACTTTTCACGTCTAAGACGAAGCACAAAAAATTGTCTTATAGGCTACCGCTTCTTCTATATTGTCGAATAAAGCAACAGCGGACCACCCGTGCAATTTCAAATATATTCTGTAGAAAAATAATGCTACAAATTCTGCCACGTTCAGCAATTCAAATTTCTCTGCATAATAAAATAAGCTGCGTAAAAGATACTACAATAACTGTAACAACGATGGCAAACATATCTATATTCAATCTTAGAAATATAATGATAGGCAACGAAAACAATATAGAATAGTAAATTAAAGCATAGGGATGGAAACGTAGCAGTTCTTTCTTCCCAACGAGAACATGTCATCTCGAAAATGTCTATGGTATCAAAATTGATGCCATAACCATTCTCGGTTGTATTTTTTCTTGACCATTCTAGTGTTAATATTGTACGGGTGAGACAACAAATTCGCCGATGAAGCTTGATAGTAATCTAAAGTAGTGGCATCCGCATTTATTGCATATTGGCCTCATGAATTCATATGTTCATGGCCTTACATGTATTGTGTCGTTGAAATGATGTTAATAAAAGTCCTACTTTTCAAAGATAAGGTGTATCACGTGTATTGTTGGTGCACAATCCATGAAGTAATCTTCGAAAGTCATTATCGTGGAATTTGAGGAATAACATCAATGTCAACCATCATTATACGAGTCTGAGCTAATTTTTGATATTTTTATGTTCTGAAAATAATTTGATGGAGTTATTGTGTCATGTTTCCAGTCAATCGCCGCCTTGTGCTTGTTGAATTTTCCCGGTTGGCCATTTGACAGAGTTTCTACATTCCATTTGTTGTGCACCGATGTGGTGCTTCGATTTCCCTCACAACTAGTGAATTGACAAATGCGTGGCAAAACAAAGACCATTCAACCTAGAGGTTGAAGCCATTCTCAAGTTGATTACCCTTTCTCAGTTATCAATGAACATGGATAGATATTTCATTTCTCATTCACTGTCCATCAATATGCCGCAGCTGCACAAAGGTCTGAAATCAACAGGAACTCTTTCTGCTAGCGGCAAGATGTCTCGCACGAGTTTCAAACTGTCCAAATTGAGAAGCAAGTGACACCAAAGACACATAGGCCCACGAGCACGAGGAATGATGGTGATACATGCGTTCGAAATGAATAAAGACTTCACTCCCATGTCTTCACATCTCAGCAGAATCTTAAAATGCCCTTCGATCCGACCATTTATGATCCTTGATTGTGTTGTATACAAAAAACTGACAGATCTGATGAGCAGCAAAAATGAAGACTTCAGTTGTATGCGCAATACTCGTTGCAATGCTGTTGAACTTTTCACTTATATTTTCATTCTTGGCTGCGAACTCTGTTAATACAAGTGAGTGTTTCATCAAGACAGTTACAGAGCTGCCGGTTGAAGATGTCTACAATAATACTAATCCAATTTCTGAAAATAAATAACGTCAGAAATAAATTGTTTCAAGAAGACTTGAATAGGCCTACGCCAAATGGAACTCTAAAATACCAAGTATCATCTCCTAGGTGCAAAAACTTTGAGATGCAGATGCAATTCTCATTACAAAGTGGATGTGTGTATGCGGAAACCAGCACAATTCCTCTACTCATCTGTTTGCTATATTAGTTAATGTCTTTGATTGTATGACTGCCAAATATACATAATGTCTGCATGCCTAATGCTAATCAAATTGGTTTATCAAGTTACAAACTTTCTTTTCAAGTACACTTTGTTTTAGCTTATAGTGTTTCAGATAATGGATATTTCTCCTAAAGCTCAATCAAAGCTTATGTTTGATTTTGCAATTATACATGTATATTAATTTTGTATAATGGAGTTATCGTTGTACCAGGAGGTCTGCGTTACAAACCTGGGTAGCGATGTCCAAGTGAACATTCTATGGCAAGAATCTGAGCAGATATATCAAAGACATCAATGCGAAGACGAAAATGAGACTTTCACAGAATGATGTACACATACAACGAATCTGCGCGTCTGCCGAGTTCTACCCGGTTCTTCTTCTTGTCAGACAGGATCAAAGAAAAAATCCAAAAACATACAGCTTGCAGATTTTGACAAAAAAGAAATTTTCTATATTTCCGCTTATTACCTGAAAAATACAAAACAAATTCATAATTTTTTGTTATGGAATATTTTCAGGTAATTTCCTGTCATGTTCATGTACACCTGTCTATGAAGCTAGATTTGGCAAACTTCTTAATGCCAGCAATCACAATCTTTTTGGAGCAATTTCATCCACATTAAATCCCATTCTCGCATACATGGTCGAGCAGAAACATGATGATAACACATGCATATCTAGGAAGTGACCCAATACATTCCATGTCAAAAATCATGCCTCTAGACTTAGTGCTTTTTGATTAATAAACAAAAATATAGAACTTTTCATTTAAAAAAAACCTCAGTCTGCGTCCTAATGGATTATCACGTGTTTTTCTTTCATCCTGTCTGTCAATAAGAGGAACCATGTACACCTCGACGACAGACGCGCAGATTCGTACTAGGCAAAGGGCGTACATCATTCTGCAAAAGTTATATTCAGCCTTGTTCCCTGCAGAAATTCGCTCTGTCTTCCGGACTCTAACCCTATTTGCGTCAGGCTTTTCCTTGTCGGTGAAGTATTAGGTGAAGTCTTAGTATTAAAAGCATGTATAGAACATACGTAATATGATCATGAGTCATCATAACGAAGTAAAAAGTATCATTGATGCCACCAAGTTTTGACACATGTCCGATGATATTTCTAACACCCATGCTTCTCGAATAGCATTTTGAAGATCACTCAATGTGGAAGGAGATTTCTTCGACACTGAGCTTGACGGATTGCCAGAGGTGCTCGATTGGATTTAGGTCTGGTGAGTTACCAGGCCAATCGAGAACCTCGATGTTGTTAGTAGAAAGCCATTTTGTCGCTGATGCCGCTTTATGGCATGGAGCGGAGTCATACTGAAATATTTCGCAGTTGTGACAATTCATGAAGATTATCAGCTTCTCCTGCAATACCTCCACTTACTTGGATTGATTCATCCTTTCGTTTGTTGCCATAAACGTTAGACCTGCACGACCTTGAGCACTGAAGCATCATCATTATCGCTGGAGGATGCTTTACTGTTGGAGTCACAAATCGAGGATTGTAGCGCTCTCCGCTAGGTCATCGAACAGGACCAGACCGTCTGACTAACTGGAAAGTTGACTCGTCGGAACAAAGAACTTTGTTCCATTAATCCATCGTCCAATTCTTATAGCGCCGGGTCCATGCAAGTCGAGATTTCTTCATTCTGGCGGTTAGTGATGGTTTTCTCGCGGATCTGGACGAGTGAAGATTCATATGAGCCAAATGTCTACGAACAGATCTGGGAGATAATACAGTTCCATGATCAGCTAACACTTTGGAAACAGAATGGTTGATGAATGGTTGATTTTGGACTTCTCGACGGACAAGGCGCCTATCCTTCACTGTCATTTTCTTCGGTGCACCTGATCGTGGACGGTCACTAAAGGATTTCTCTTCGCGATACTTCACAATGGTTTGATGCACAGCAGTCTTTGATACATTGAATGTGTTCGCAATATATCGTTCACTACGACCATTTTCATGGTAGGCGACTATCTGCACTCTCGCAGTTGGCTTGATGCTCTTTGCTTTGCCCATTCTCGGATTGTGACAGCTCATCGGTGAGTATTTGTATATATTCTTTGGAATGTCTTGCAACCAGGACAGTAGGCGTCCCTAAACAAGGTTGTGACGTGTAGCTAACTGACAAGAATGATGAGTGACTCATCGTGTCACTAAAGCTTCAATGACTTAAAAAACGAAAGTATAGAGCACTAACAGAAATCGATAATCGGTCTTAAATTAATGGTCAAATCTGCATGGCCTTAATTAATGGCCACCACTGTAATTACTCGACCATATTTCCTGCACGGGCAAACTACAGAAGTTGTAAATCAACTTCGAGCTCAAAGTTCCTATCAATAGAGCTGAAAATTGAGCTTCTCGAAAAGTGTGGTCGCAAATGTTTTTCATGTTGCTCCTGTAGCTGAACTATTATGTCTACAAAAAAACAGTTACCACTCAGAGAAAGCCATCACAAAATTGCGAAAAGTCACCAAAGGAGACCTTCAAACACCTATTTGTTCAGGAGTGAGATAAAAAAACGAAAAGCTCCCCCTGAGGAAATAGGGTTAGGGTCATTACACACTTCGATTTCGCTACGACTTTCGTTGCTTGAGGCACTTACAGTCCATTGCTCTATTCAGTATACAAACTGCACGCATAATGTGCAATTATCACACACGCAATGCCTGCAAACCAATCAGACCAAACTGTTTGCTTCAATATCTCGAAGGCTTCACATTAGAAGATTTGACATTTAAAAACTTCAGAACTCCATCGAGAAAGCATCTAATGCTTGAAATTGCGTCGATTGATCATTTGTTAATTTCCTGCAACATGTAAACTTGAAGGTGAGCGCAGTTGTGGGAATGAATATTCACGATTTAATCAATTCCAATCTTTGTGAGGAGTTAAAAGCAACGATCTGACTTTCGGTTTCACAGGGACACTTGAAACATTTTAGTTATAATGTTTCCACTGCGTTGTAACACAGCACATTCGATGTCGTGTCTCGCTGACTCAGAAATTTACATAAATTTTTATTAAATTTGCTGTTTATAGATGATGTGAACGAAAGCATGAAATAATTAATATTTAGATTCAAACCGACCTTCGAGGCGTCGAAAGCAGTTTTGTCTTGATTAAGTCTTATTCAATTTCCATCATTGTGAACTCCATCTGTTGATTTCTTTATTGGTTGGATCTTAAAAATAGTTAAGGCTCTTTCTTCTTCGACAAAATCTCTTTAGAGGAAACATGCCTTAAAGCAGGGATTTGTAGATCTCTTCAATTCATCATGCGACATTAAAATCATTAAGACAAATGTTTGAAAAATATTTACGCTCATCAATGACCTTCACAGAAATCTGATACTCTATGAGCAGAAATCCATTCACATTGGAATGAACATTGCCGCGTGGGTCAGCGTTGTTATGACAACATACGTGTACGTGTAGTCTATGCAATGTACATGTATCTTGTCGCACAGTAGCGGTGTAAGAAGCCGAAACCCGGTGAGTTCTAACCTACTTCCACCCACAGTTGTGAGACTGCCTGGTATGACTAGTGCGACTTCTTTGAAAGTCTGATGCAGCTCATTGAACCGATTTCTATGTAATTGCAGAAACTCTATCTCAACAATTCTACAACAAGTGAATGAATTTCAAACATAGAAGTCTCTTAACTTTGTTCCTTGATGTTTAACGGGAAGATGAACATTTCAAAGAATAGAGGATCCGTCTGAACTGCTGATATCCAAGCAGAAAAGTTCTTGGGTTGCGATGTCTAAGGAGGAAACATTCGAAGACGTACTCTAGTTGATCATTCTATGTCATAGAAGTCCTTCCTCTCCTCATGGCAATAGCAACTGAAAGGTTAGAAAACTCAACAGAGAAATAGAGAGCATTTGGGTTAGTTGACAAAGAATGTTTCATACCGAAGTCATGAAGTTCTGTCAGAATGCATCAATCTTTAATAGAAATTGAGAGTTGTAAGCACAGAATTAGAGAGGTCATCTCTTCTTCTGTTTGACTATAAGGGAAGCATTGGAACATGTAACGCTGATGAAATGGCACAATCTGCTGACTAAATACCATAGCAATCGAACAATGAGCAGCCAGTTCAACATTAAACACGCCAAATTGTGCATAGTTTCAGTGACTGTTATCAACCGGATCACACAGCAAAGAAACACTGTCGATGTCAAGTTCTACAGAGAAGCTTGTGAACGTTTTTTTCATGCGCCTGCTAACTTTTTTAAAATGATCGGAGTTCCCAACATTATCGAGAAAACTTTTGCGCAATGATCTGAATTCTACGAATCTGAAAGAGTCGTGACGATCGGAGCATTTTGAAGGAATTCAGAGCAATCCGCAAGCGACGCACAACTATTTTTCCTATCTCTGCAAGGTATTAGGAATTTCTTTTTGCCCACTTATTAAGTTCCTGCATGTGCCATCTGTTTGAATCAGTTTGCACTTCTAGCAAAGTGATACGATTAAAAAATTTAATTCTGTGGTTGTAAGTCTACATGTATGGGAGACCGACAAACCAATTAGACAATAAAATTCTCCCTGTCGATAGTTAGGAAGCGTTTTCAGAAATGACTGTTTACGCGATCCGATATGTATGAGTCTGCATCGAGGAAATTATGTCAGTTTGGTCGAAAACTGTGTCCACAATTCGATTACACTACTTTCTATTACAGTACCGGGCGATTTTTAGTGGTGGTAGGACCCCCTCAAATTTTCCATGTTCCGATGGAT
This sequence comes from Prostheceraeus crozeri, assembly GCA_907163375.1. Classification (NCBI taxonomy): domain Eukaryota; kingdom Metazoa; phylum Platyhelminthes; order Polycladida; family Euryleptidae; genus Prostheceraeus; species Prostheceraeus crozeri. The sequence continues at coordinate 38,126 of CAJQUW010016246.1, forward strand.
AAAACGTTTTGAAAACAGGGTTACTATGTAGTTGATAGGGGGGCGCTTTGTGTGCCTTCTCCCCCGTCCTGATAGGGTTCAACTCGCGCTTCACGCTCCTGTAATCGCTTGTGGTGTAGGCTCTAGTTGTCAGTGCAAGCATTCATAATCATTATCATTCTGTTAAAACGTATAAGCCCTTATTAAAGCAGCCAAACGGTGCCCACAACTGAGTAGCTGAAATTATCATCGACAGACAGATGGTCATTATTTAATGCAGTGAAGCAAGGTGAAAAGTGACATAGACTCATCCAATTCATACGGCATTTCTTTATATCATAAAAAGATCATTCATTGAAGTTGTCTTGCATCTAGATGTGAAAGCCGGCTTACCAGGCTTGGCTTGCAGCTAAATATTTCAGCAACTATCCAGCCAGGAGGGCAGGTAAATTGCCAATTGAACCAAGTCAAAGGTCGAATCATCTATTTCAGATTTTGAGGAGACATCATCATTATTGTCTGAAAATTGTTGGTATGGCAACGAAGAGTCCCTGAAAGTGTATGAGGCCTATGACATGAAAATACTACAGTCGGGATAATGAATGAACTTTTGAAGCTTCTAATTCACTGACTTTGTCAACCCAGCGGTACCCGCACAACTTTGTAAAATATGTAAAATAACATTACCAAAGCACGCGGTCCGCAAACACCTGAGTTCTATGTGTATATGAGTGAATTTCATGGTCATGGCAAGCGGGAACTTGTACCAATTCCTCAGCTCAGCGTCACCAAAAAACATTTTGAACACGATTAAAACATGATCTCACCAGTACTGTCACAGATAAGTTGAAACAGAATAACTGTAACACATGATTCACGCCAATATCTTATTTAATTTGATAGGTAATTATGATAAAACTTTCTCCAAAAAATATTAAATTTGATCGATTTTCAATTGATTTTCAAGTAATAAAAATACTCTTCATTTCTGTAAGTCTTACCATGATCATTTCTTGCAACATCGATTACAGTCTTGGACAATGTTTTTGAGCGGATCGAAATTCCGTTTTCGATCGCTCACCGTTCACCGCTCATTTCCTGATAATCACCCTTTCGCTCGCTCACCGGTCAAAATCATCGAAAAATCCCGCTAGTTCGCTCATCTGTCAATAATATCATCCATAGTTCTACAAAAGTTTTTATGCTCAGAGCAAATTCTATGCTTTAAATTACATGTAAATATACTCCATTCAGGCGTTAAAAGGAAATTCATAATTTCCTTTCAGTTGAAATTTAAAACACAAATGATGTATACCATCATACCAATGTATTAAATTAGGTAGCTATTTTTAAAAAAAATAGTTGAAGCAACATATTGTGATGAATGTAACCACGGAATTCCTTTTGTATAGAAATGGACAATACTTTAAACAATCATATATGCAGATCACATGAATCAGTATATATAATTATTAGCGCAATGCTGGAGAAAATTCACAAGGCTAGTTCATCCACTCATCAAAAATTTGATAAAATGCCGCTCGCTCAAAAACACTCGTCTTGGCAATCGAAATATCAATGCAGATGCTACCACAGGGGGAGGGTGATTGAGGCTCCTAGAATCTCAAAACACATTTTAGTTGACTATAAACCCTATGGTTCACAGGTGACCAATCAATATCTAGGAGCCTCTGGTGAAGTAGAGATTCGGTGTATAAACTTCTCCTTTGGTATACACATACTTTAGAACTTTGTTAGTCTGTATGCCAAGTCCAGTTTTACGAAATGGCATGTAACATAAAAATAATCATCTTTCCTCAAAGACACGCCGGAGAGCGAACCAAAACTTGATGCAGGCATTTTTCTTAACGATTTAAATGAAATATATCGAAAGTTCATTCAATATTTTCTGATATTTCTGATTTCTGATATTCATTTTGGACTGTGTTTTTTCTCGAAATATAAAATGGAATAATCACATCGAGTATATTTAAAAAAGGCGTCAATCTTATATTGCAACTTAATAGATCGCCCCCTCCCTGATGTTCAAAGCATACTGTTGTATGGTTACAGCACATTTTGTAATATCCCTGACTATCTTCACAGGAAGTTGTTGAGTGTCGAGAGAAGGATATATCATCGGTGAAAATCTTCATGAAACATCATTATTCTCAGCAGGTGATTAAATGTATCAACGAATGTTCAAAAATGTTTTGTTGTCTCCATCGCATCCCTGGAGATCATTTTTCAATGAACGAGTCAGTGAAAGAACCAGAAATCATTGTGAACTGAAGCATCCATTAACAAAAAGCGTTCGTTTCCGTGATTCTTTTATAAACTACTGGGAATGGCTCATTCTTCTCATTTATGTGTCTTATTTTTGTTTGTCTTTGTCACCTCAGTAATGTGCTCACCGCCTTTGTGGAACAATAGAGAGGCTACAGCACTGTGAATTGAATAAGCAATTTCTTATTTTACTATCTTTAATGAAAAAAAGAGACATAGAAGTCATTGAAATCATCTTTTTGTCATATTTTATCTTTTTCAGTGGATTTATTTGAATTGGATTAGTTATTCATGACGAGTGATTGAATCTGCTAATTTGATGCTCATTTAGTATTTTTGCTACAGCTCCTTTAGTCTTCACGGTTCTATGCCAAAAATAGTCTTTACAAATTGGTCCTGAGATTTAGTTTTGATACAACTGCATCAAGGAAAGCCGGAAACTGGAATTTAAGTAACAGAAACGACTTCAGCAGCATCTAAAACTTTCGATTTTATCAATATTTTGGCCAGAAAGTGAATGGCCTCTGATAGTTCGTGGAAGTAAGCCGAAATAGGTATATTTTCCAGCGGTCAGGGACTTTTGAGTTTTCGGCTAAATTTTTACAGAAAGCTACATGACTGCATGGTTTTGTTATTTTCTGAGGAAGTCTCGGTTATTGAAATTCCAGTTTATGGCATTTCCATGGACAATTTTAACAAGAAAATTTTGGAGACCATTTTGACACCGACCTCAATAGCGCCATAACTCGCCTTGGCATGCTGTCCATCAAGTTGATGAGAAGTCTAGTCTTGATGCAAATATGCCAAACATAAATAATGGATGGCTCGGGTTTTTTTCATGCACACAATTCTTCAAAATTCCCCATAAATTTTCAATGGAGTTGAGGTCCGAAGTGTTCTCATGCCAAAGGAGAGACCTCAACCTCATCTAGTTCTTAAAATTGGATACTGCCGTAGCTCCGTGAGCAGGGGCGGAATAGTCCTGGAAACCCATTCGTCATTGCAAAGATATCTTCATTTGCATGAAAACACCCTCTTCCCTTTGATCAACGTTTTCTCACACACATGCAGATGCGCTCGATTCCACAGTTGCATACGGAGCCCTTGATCATCGCAGATTGAAAGAAATTGACAGTTGAAATTTGGCTTAATACGTTCACTGCCGGGGTCAAATTCCTTGGGCAATGCCCATTGCCAAAGAAAACTGCCGTACCAAATCGATCAAAAATGCTCCTAAGATATATATTTTGACTTCCTAATGAGGAAATCAAGAGTTTTATTTTGATTTGAAATGCGCGAGTTAACTCGTCATTGGCAATGGAAACTCCCTGCCTGCTTCTATTGCCGGAGACGAGTTAACTCGTGCCTAACTCAATCCCGTCTACTTACAGATCTGTTCAATCTATGTTGCATTTTATCGGTTAGGTATGTTTCTAGCCTATTTGTTAAGTCTTCCACTGCATTATGTACACTTGCCATCATTAAAGCGCTTTTCAAGTTCACGGTAGTCAGGAAAATGAACATCACATCAAATGACTCACTCTCTACTATTCAAATATCTGTGCCATGTTATTCATTGCTACGAAAGGGAAATCTGCAGACTGAATGGAAGACAATGAATGACCTTTATTTTAGCAAGTGCATCGAGTTTCGCGCCAACGTAAGTCGCTCAGTTAGTCACGAGAATCATTCACCTCGCCAACGCCGGTCATGAAACGACGAAATACGCTTGAAGATATTGTTGAACTTTGCCAGCATGATGATGAATCTGATTTCGAATGTAACAATGTCGACGATCCACTATCGAACGAAGAAGAGCTTGATGAATTGTTTGATGACGATCTAGACAATAGTGCCAATAGCATCAGTAGCTCAACTTCGAATGTCAATCACTCTAACGACTGCGAATATAAAAAAACAAGCGCCATAAATACGGAGTAAAAATGTTTAGTCTCTGTGAGTCCGATGGTCTGATTTTGAAATTCCGAATTTACTGTGGTGAAGCATTTACTGATGAAGAATGTCTTGGTCAGTCTGGCGCGATAGTGGTGGAGCGCATGCAAGGATATTTGGAGAAGGGTTACATTCTGTTCATGGATAACTATTACAACTCTGTCAGCCTGACGAAATATTTTACATCAAAGCAAATTTACGTCTGTGGGACTTTGCGCTCAAATCGACGAGAAAATCCAAAAGATCTGGTGGCGACAAAGCTGAAGAGAGGAGACTGCATCTATCGGTATTCTGACCAGTAACTGTATGTAAATGGAAAGATCGAAGGGAGGTAATCACAATCAGCAACATGCGCAAACCACAAATGATTCCTGTGTTGAATCGGAATGGCAAGGAAACTATGAAGCCTAATATTGTAAGTGACTACAATAATGCTATGTCCGGAATAGATAGATCAGATGTTGTCTTATCACTCTGCTCTGCGAAAAACTTTACGATGGTACAAAAAAATTGGACTCCACATCGTCGAAATGTGCATAACTAATGGATATTTCATCTACAACAAATATAACGAACGCAAGTTATCTTCACTTAAATTTCGTGATGAGGTCGTGAAAAACCTTCTAGGTATCAACAGAACACCAGTCTTTCCCGACCCAATTTCTCCTGTTACCAGTTCTACATTCTATTACCTGCAACTTATTCCAGCAACAAGCAGCAAGGACAGGCCAACAAGGCGTTGCAGAATGTGTTTGAAAACAGGAAGCCGACGAGAAACAAGATATCAATGTGTGGTATGTAATGATCAGACTCCGGTGAGTCTTTGCGTGGATCCCTGTTTCCGAAAATATCATTCTGACGAATGACCATGGAAACATTATAATCCGATTAAGTATGTACATGAACATTTATATAATTCAGATTCAAAAAATTTTTCTAAATCAATTTTATATGTTCTTGTTATATCGAAAGGAATCAGTTTTTCCTCATTAAATCTGTCTCGTGCAAAAACTCTCCGATGTGCTCTCAGAAAACTTATATTTTTTCAAGGGTTTGAATCAATTACATGTAAGCCCTGTAGCATGAACACATGCTCTGAAATAGAATCCAATCGTTAACAAAATATCTGATTATCTAATTTGCATAGCTATATTTCAAAATCCATATGTTTGACGACTTGGAAAAGGCAATTTACAGTGATTATACGACCATTTTAAATTAAATTTCCCGAAATGTACATGTTTTTCATACATGGCATGTATGACCACCATAGTGACGTCCAATCCCAGTGAGGAAGTTATGTTTATTTGAGCATATATCAACCTTGATGCATGTAACAATAGGAAATTAGTAAGTCAACTAATTCATAATATATAACTGTTTTTTGTGTTGACGAGATAAATCGTCTTGGCAATGGAGACAAAACGCGTTTGACGAGTTAACTCGTCGTCGGCAGTGAACGTGTTAAGTAGTATAGCAGTTGTTGAAATGTTCAACCTTTCATCATTGGCTATCTGTGCATACTTTTCTCTGTGCAAAAGTGTGATGCAATCTTTGGTGAATGGACTAAGATCCTTTCTTGCCCATTGTCATTTGAATTCTGAGTTCTACTTCTTCGTCAAAATCGGCGCATTTAATCACTAAGTTAAATGACATTTATATATATCCGCAACTAGAAGTGTATGGGAAGTGCCCAGAGTAGTCTATTTCGGAACATATTATCGGTGATTAGGATCAACTCTTCACTTGTCGACTAAAAGTGATGCCAATAATGTTCCGACTGGCCAAAAATAAGAAATTGATTATTCAATTCACAAGGCTGTTTTATCATATCATTATATTCGGTCGTTGTTCTTTTCATCTAGTTTCTTGGCTTTCGAGTTCTTCTGCTTTGTATATACGGTGAACTGCTGTAATCCTCAAACGCAGTCATTGTAGTGTTAATTATGGTACTGTTATATAGATATTGGCCTCAAAATGAGACTTTATTCGTCAATTTCTGATGAACAGTTAGGAAGCTATGTTACATGTATATTAAAATTTAGTCAATTGGCGGTAAGACTTAGTATGTTGGAATGTTTCATTCATTTGATTCTTCTTGATATCTATAGCTGTATCTACTTAAGATCGATTCCTATAGGACCCACCCTGTATAATAGCCGTTGTTCATCTGTTGCATATATGTTGCATCCGTTGTCCGGAAGCAGCCGTTGTCCATCTAGTCCCACTACCTTTAGCAGCGTGAGTGAGAAGTCAAATATCTGTTGCAATATCTATGATGTGTAATGAAATTTACATTCTCTCTGCCAATGATGCAACCAACTATGGTCGACAGTTCATGGGTAGCAGAAATATTCCTTTGAATAAATGAACTTACGCCAATCGTACTCAATGACACGGCCTTCAGATCACTCCCACCCTCTTGACCACCTCCAAACCACCTACCAAACATCTCCTACAAATCCGCTGATTAATTATTTAGACATTTCTTCTTCTCACTACTCCGTACAATATGACAGTGCGTGATGCATAGACGAACTAATCGTTTAACAAGTGGGAAAATTGCCTTGAGCGGAAATCATGGCTGGCGCCAAGACACCAAGAGGAGGAGAAGCCTTTATGGAAGAGCTATTATATAATTAGAGAGTAGTGTCGCAGTTTTGACAAGTTTTGCGTTGTTCATTGATTAGGACACAATATCAAAGGTTATTTTGATGCGAGAACGAATTCTCCTTCAACAAAATTCAGAGCTCTAAATATAGAAGTTCATCAAAGTGAAATATTTGAACTTAAGTTGAAAATGTTGTTGATGAGAGAATCTGGGAGGCACCCGTTGTGAATTTGGCGTACTCTGGTGAGACCTTGTGAGGAATCCAATTCTTATCTCTCCGGCAACAGTGTTTCTTCATATCATTTCACAGAGTGTGACCTTGAAAAACGGAATTGTAGCGGAAAAATTGTTCATTGTAAATGGACTGAAATGTTGCAACAGGAAACTCAATTACAATAATATTTTAATGTTTTTCTATTGAAATGCACTCAAGTGAAATGCACTAAGACTGTGATGAAGAACGGGAATGTACCAGGTTTGAATCCGAATCCGGACCGTCAGGATCCTCGATCCGGATGACCCAGAGCCTTCGGTTCAGGCAGACCCGGACAAACCAGGTAGGACCCATACGGACACGCCGACCCGGAAGTTTCTTCCATGTTTCTATATTTTCCATAAAAAAACCGTAGGCGTATGTCTATACAAAGAGCGCATCTGTTTTGCACGTACATCACTTTGCATCTAGGCCTATATTTAGGCTTGCATGACAGACTATTCACAATACTCAATCTCAGCCTATATGACTGCCCACGTAAACTAAGCTATAGGTCTAACCTAGGGTTAGTCTAGTTTACGTGTAGCCTGTATGGGCATATGTCACAGACCACTTGATCTATATTTAGATATAGCCCACCAAGGCACTGTTTGGTTACCAAACGGCAAAGCTGAAAAAGACGATATACGGCAATAAATTGAGTATACATAATGATTTTCAAATCATTCGAAATTAAAAATAGCTAATTTCTGAAAGCTTATCGTGTGAAGGATGGCCTCATTGAATTCAGTAGGCCTGGCTATAAGCTTACATGTAGGCCTAGGACTGCTTGCAAATATATTTTATGGCCAAAGGCCATGTATAAGCCGTGTCAAGCACTGTGCTGTGCATACTTTTATGCATACAAAACCTCCCAGATTCCTCAAAACAATTGAAAATAATCTTCCCAGTGCCTAATATCAACCCTTTGGCTGCGGTGCAGTTTCATTTACCCATCGAATTTCACTGAGCCCGAGTTAACTCGTACCGAGACGGCAAGACAATATCACTGGTGCGTTGCAGGCGGTAATACAATGAGAAACTGAGCCTGAGTTAATTCGAATCGAAGCGGCAAGACAGTATCACTGTACCAATTTAGTTGATTTTTTCTCTGTCTCTGAAGGGTTTACGTTACTTCATACTAAACACGAGTTAACTCGGTATTCGTGAACAGAGGAAGGGAAAACTTTATCTGTCAGTGACAGTTGACTGTTACATCTACGAAAAAGCGACAGAATAGATAATTTCTAGTCGGGAACCCTGTACCCGACCCGCATTCAACCCTGGGATGTAATAAAGCGCTGAGAACTAATACTAGGCATGGTCTAGTCTTTTCTGCATGTAACATTTTCTTGTCACCTTCTATCACGTGCATCATCATGCCTCTAACTATCTTCGTAGGATGGAGGCAAGCCGAGCCAACAGCGTGTGTTCGTTCCATTGACGGCATCAGTCTTTGCCATCTCGGTCATCCTGCTACAGAAATGACAATTCAGCATTAAATTAATTTTTCAAAATATTTTAGCATTAGCTGGATATTAATGGGCGGCTGAAATGTCCATCAACAAACGTCCAACTCTCAATAACTCAAACAAAACGAAAACTTAGATTACTATGACTTTGAAATGCGTTTTTCATTGAATTACACATGAAGAGTAATAGAACAATGTTGAGAGTGTGGTTGATTGCACTGGAAGTTTAGGAGATCTTCCTTCTCAGCTTGCATTTTGGCTACATTTTTGTCGTGTAGAAATGAATCTAAATGAATAAATACTTCAAATATCGGTGCATTGCAGGGCATGATAATCTATTCTTGGGATCAACCATTAGCAGCACAGAATTGACAGCACTACCGATATTGTGCTTATCAGCTGCGATTATTCATACAATAATGATTTAAATACTTTCATATATGAATTACTGTGCTAATTTAACCTTCATTGGGCTTATACCGGAGGAGGAAATTCGGACAAAAATGTTAAATTATCCGAACATTCGGTGCATTATTTCTAAATCAGATAATCAAATCAAAATAGTATTTACAAAAAAAATAGGATTATCCTAACCGCACCAGAACCGGACGATTTTTAGCGACGTAGGACCTATGGTATGACCCCCTCATGTTTTCCATGTTCCATTGGACTGTTCCACAGAGCAACTACATATTTCATGTCTCCTCTTTCGAATGGTGGTGCCTATTTTGCATGATTCGAAGACCTTCAAAACAAAATTTTATTTTTTTTTCATTTTTTATGAATCTGTGTAAATCTTTTGACTCTTCAGCAATTTGAAATTTGAACGTAAATAGTGTCTTTTCATGCATTTTAGCGTTTTTATATTCCTACAAATGTCTCGTTTTAATGACATTCGTTTTAAAGAAAAGGTTATCATACATTCCGAATGCAATCTTTCGAATGGTGATATACATTTTGCATTATTCTGTGGGCTTCATATCTAACAACTCATTTCCGTAATAGTATCATGTAGTACATGATAGTCACTAGTACATACTAGTGCGTATCATGAGTGTACATGTGGCCCTATACTGTACATGTATATGTACATGTGATCATTTTTGGAGTTAAGATGAATGTGCACGTTAACAATCTTCAATTGCACATGCATAAAGCTTATGTAAATATGGTACAGAAACAATATATAAATAATCAATGCTGCTCTAAATGAAAACTATCAATTTTCTAAAAAGTACTTTTAAAAGTGACCTTTAAAACTGATCTTACAGTACGTCAATTTTGCCCAAATTTTTACTGAAACTTCAACATACAGTATTTTGTAAATTAATGTGAACAAAAGTAAAAATACATGAATTCCAGCATGATTGAATTTTATTTTCAATGTAAAATGAAATATTGTCTTTCAATACATAATGAGGCCACCCATGGCCTTCAGCAATGCTGAGACACGACTTGGCATTGAATCGACCAATTTTTCGCACACTGATGAGATCTTTTCATCATGGAACCATACCTTAATAAGAGCTGCTATCATCTTTTGTTTCGATGAGCAATCAATCTTTCTCAGTTGCGCTTTGCAGATCTGCCACAAATTTTCGATCGGAGATACATCAGGGGAGTTTCCCGGCCAATCGAGGACGCAAATATTGTTCTGTTCAAGACAAGCTTTGGCTTCTCGGCTTGTATGGCACGGTGCCAAATCTTGTTGGAAAATTGCGTTCGGCGTTCGACAATCCGAGTTTCAATCAAATGAACATATCGTTCGGAATTCATCATCCCTTCGATTGGAATGAGACATCCGGGTCCCTTGTATGAGAAGCACCCCCAGTGGTCGACGAGCTTTGCTCCCAACCGCGAGCAACCGTCGACGTACAGTTGAGCTGTCAATAGATACCCCGGCTCATGACTTGTCATTTTTTGGGTTGAGTCCGCTCATCCTGATAATCTTTGAATCATCTCGTGGCGTTGTCTTCTTTTTTCTTCCACATCTACCAATGCGTCGCGGTTGGTTGAAGGCTGTCCGTATTTTGATGCAATTTCAAAATATTATTCACTGCACCAAGCGAAGCCGAGCATTCAGATGCGATAGCGCGCTGAGTCATTTTCGTGTACTGTCTGAGTGTCACAATCTTCCTACGCGTCTCTGGTGAGATGTCCATGCTTACTGACAGAGATAAAATGTGATAAGTGACAAAAGTAGCAAGTTCCAATTCAAAATTCAAAGTCTACCCAAGTTTTGTGAGGAAGGCCAAAATTTGCTGTTTTGTGGAATTTGAACTCTTGAATTCAAAATCAATTATTTGCGTCAATGTTGCATTGAACACCTACGTCTGGCAATGAAAAGGTCAAATGTTAATATCTATGCAAGTACCCGAGTCATTAAGATAGAATAAAGCAAGTCAAACAACATTAAGTGATAACATAAGAAAAACGTCCTTTTGTTCATATTAATTTGCACAATACTGTACATACAGAAAAAAATCACATAAAAATTAAACTTCTATGTGACCTATTTTTGTAGATATAAAAAGAAATTGAAAGGGGTGGGGCACAAAGTGGTCCTGATAAGGTTACGGCGTATAAGATTCGATCAGGTCGAAGCTATCTGCATGTCTTATGAAATGGAAGTCTTTTATGAGTCGTTTTATTCTACTATGCAGTATGTACCGACGATGGCGCTTACGCAAGACAGCGACAGAGAAACGGGCTCATTTGGTGCAGCTATCTCAATCACAGAAAAATGTAGACTACATCCTCGCTGCGGTATTCTTTCTATCTTCATTGGTAGTGGAGGCCTCATGATCGAGTGCGTTTTACGATAAAACCATTTTATTCAATGGCTGACCTATCTCAGTAATCAAGATCTCTCTCATTGCCTTGACAACTGATGTGTGGTGGTGAGGGTTTGATCCTGCCAATTGACAGAGTCGCGTAAGTGGCTCGTAGCTCAGTTGGTTAGAGCGCAGGTCTAGTTAACCTTGGTCGTAGGTTCGAATCCTACCAGCCGCACATCTTTTGCATGGCAATTTGATCTATCGTTTGTTTCATTTCATTGTTGTTAAATGATTTTTATCTGAAGATTGAGTGTATTATTCTTGGCTATTTGTTACTTGTATTATTGGTTGAGTATTTTTGATATCGAATTTCCGCTACACGCGTTTTTATTGTAGTATTCTGTATCTGGCAGCGTTTTGTTCTTGCTTTCTTGCTATATGAGTCGTCAATATTGAGTAATTTTATTGGGGTTTTGCTTCATAAGCTCATAGCGTCGAGTGGTTTGTTATCAGTTGCTGTAAAAGTACGTCAGTTTCAAGCATAAGTCAAATTTATCTATCGTTTTTGATGCAATGAGCTTTATAGCGCAATCAGAAGACGATACACCTTTTCCAAGTCATTAGTAGAAACACGCAATTCAATAGCGGTGATCTCAAGTCAATAGTAGATCCGCTCAAATCAGCAACGGGAATATCAAATCATTAATAGAAATTCTATTCTATCTCTAGTCAACAGTAGATCTACCCAATTCAACAACGGAAAGCAAAAATCAACAATAGATGTTGGGATCTTTTGTCATGCTTCAAAATTTACGGGCCAGTTTGTGCCTCTTTAGAATGGATATGGAGTTGCAATTACGGATTCATTAATGTTTTTACTTGATTGAGCACTATTTCGTTTTACAGACAAAAGTTTAATAGCAAATGGAAGACATAAGAAGCATGCATGTAATGTAGCCCCAGGATTCGAAGCTGCAAAGAATGAATTCTAGAATTTTTGTTCTAGTCATGTAGGCTGTGTTTAGAGACAGTTCGTCCTGATCGCTGATAATGAAAAGCAACAATGTGGGTATGTGAAAAATCTGTCTATAATTTTCAATAGAAACAATAGAATAAAAATATGCTGAACATAAATCATGATGAACGACATAACACTGAAAATTTCCACTGATGCATTTACATATCTGTCTATTACATATCTGGCATTACATATCTGTGTATATTATGTCTTCTTCTCTCAACGCACGACCGTAATACGTCTGCATGTGAAAACCATCGGTCACATTTATAAGCCGTTATTTCGGCAACGTTCTGCTCAGCTAATTGCATTAGAGTTGCAAGTCTTTGGGGGTGGGGTTGCAAAATGACCTGGTCCCTCACCTCTGACATTTGGCGCTTGACTCCGGCTTTCCACAAACTGAACGCATTTTCGCAAATGTTGAACATGGGAGAATAGGGAGAAAGAAATTTTGCACTGTGAGTACTTGGGAGATTAGCCAAGTGGTGATTGCGATGGATACTGCGATTGTCCATTATGAATACCGCCAACGTTTCATGTCCAATATTCAGGGACAGCTCTGACAGAAAGGAATTGAAGGCTGTTGAATTCGTGTTCGATGTAATGAACTGGTGATGAACCAGACCCCGTCTTGGAGACACGGCAAATAATGCACTGAAATTTGTGCTCCTTTGTCCACCAACAATACGCACAGCCCGATCGCCTCTGATGGCTCTCCCGCGAGTACGTTTGATCCAAAGATGTAAGCCACTCTCATCAATAAAAATCGGCTCAATATCTGGACTGAGAGCAATTAGCCACTCTACGAGTTGTCGACGTTGAGCTTTCACTTCAGATGCATTTCTCTCTACAGGGGAGTCCATTAACTTCTTCATGGTCACCATTTGACCGTGCAAAATATTCGAAATTGTGTTATCACACATGGTGGGCTTATGTGGCAGCAATGACTTCAAAGTGGTTGAAGATATTTCATCATCCCGTTTCTTGTTGTGTGCACCTCCTCTCTGTCGCACTACACATCCAGTATTTTGAAAACGCCGGATGATTGACCAAGCAGTTCCAGATTTGATAGCCAACGTCTCAGCCAAAGCTTGATAATCCTGACCATTCTCAAGCGCCCGAATAAGTCTTTGCTTGTCTGCAGCAGATATTCATTGACGCGACATCGCTACAGATCGTATGTACAAAGAATGACATTAGTTGGTGCTATCAATCAATGCATGCATCGAGTCGATGTGATGAGTCAATTGTTTGGCATGACGGGCAATCTTTGTTTCTGCACATGCCATTGTACTTTTGTCTATTATTGTTAGTTAGCTAACGAAGACGTGAATAAGTGATTGCGCGATGCAAACTGCATTATGCAATCGTAGCTACATGCCTTAAACTGGCCCGTAAAATTTTAGCATGACAAAAGATCCCAACATCTACTGTTGATTTTTGCTTTCCGTTGTTGAATTGGGTAGATCTACTGTTGACTTGAGATAGAATAGAATTTCTATTAATGATTTGAGATTCCCGTTGCTGATTTGAGCGGATCTACTTTGACTTGAGATCACCGCTATTGAATTGCGTGTTTCTACTAATGACTTGGAAAAGGTGTACAACTTCGTCATCACAGATAGCTTGAAGAAGACTTGCAAGACAATACGACTGTACAAAGAAAAATACTTAGATCAAATGCTAAAATGTGTCGCTTATAGGAACGAAATCTTTCACTTATCCAAATAAGTGACCTGCTTCTTGAGTTTTTGATAAAAAAATAATAATGTGTAAATTGGGAATAAATGAGAAGGAATCATTACAGAAAGTTAAAGAAATGCAAAGTTTATCATGATTAAACTGGATGAAGATGAATAGAAATCTGTCCCTTTTTGTGCTTAGGACCTATTCATTCATTTCTATGATAACGGCTTGAGATACGTTGATTCTCATTGAACAAGATAGAGCACCTAGGAATGAATGAATGAATAGAGGCGACGAGAAGATGCGCACGCTTGAATTTGAATATGTCCACTGCGCGGTAGAATTGAAGGTGATAAAGTGTGAAGAATCTTTCGGAAGAACTTCAGTGCTCTCTTTTTGCGTCTGTACGCCAATGAAGTGAAAGTAAAACATGAACAATTTAGGCCGCAGATAATTTGTTTAGAAACTTGTCGACTTCAGTCGCCAATGGCGCTCTATGGGTAAGTCGACTAAAGTCGACAATGGCGCCGAAAGGGTTAAATCTTTTGGACTGTCTTGTAGTCATACCAATTAGTAGTGGAGAGTTGCATTCAAGGACATGTAATGTATGAGCTCTGTAAACTTGTATTTTTCCTTGAAATTGAGAAGCATTTGAGTTTCTTTAGGATATAGATTTGTTGTTTGGTCCAATTTAGGTCATTCTGAAAGATAGTACCAAGAAATTTGATTGAATCTACGACAGTGATGGTAATATTGATTGTATAAGGTATACATTATCTCCTGTTGATCAACACAAGTTTTGTTTACTTCTGGTTTTGTTGAAGTCCATAGAGATGACACCATAATGAAATATGCTTTAGCACGGTTTGCACAGTATTTTCCAGTTCATAATATGGAGTGAGTGACGTAGATATGGAGAAGAATGTTGTCCGCGTATTTGATCATGAGGTTGTGGCCAGAATATGGACGTAATGGGCCCATCTGCGCTGCAAACAGATATACTGATAAAATGGCACCCTGAGGAACTCCAGAGGTGACATCTTTGATTTCACAGGTGTAATTTCCCTGTAAGCGCTCTCGTTGCTGTTTGTCCATCCTTAAGAAAATCCATAAACCAATGTAATAAGACCTTAGGGAGCTTGGCATTTAATGTCTGCAGTAGTTTGTCATGTGAAAGCAGATCGAATGCTTTGCTTAAATCGAATGATACCATGGCAACACCTTGAATATTAAGTTGCTCCAATTTGAGATTGATAAAAGTCGTGGGCGAGCATTTGAGCGTGAAGGGTTGAGGAGTTCTTACGTAGGCAAACTGGAAACCTCCGAACATGCTCGTAGGTTGGTCCTTGATGGAGTTGAGCACGCATCTCTCAAGCAGCTTGGATGAAGTGGGCAACAGCGATATAGGTCTTAGGTCATTTGCTGTTGGGTTCTTGATTTTAGGAATGGATACAATATTTGATAGTTTCCATTGTAATGGTACTCATCCTTATTCAATAGACAGTGAGAATAGGTGAGCTATTGGGGCTTGAAGTACTTCGTACAATTTCTGCAGCAACACAGGAGAAAGTTCGTCATTTCCTGTAGATTTTTTGCAATTTAACGATAGCAACATGTTTCGCACAGTTTCGACACATGCATCCGAAATCTATTGTTGGTTCCTATAATTGACTTTTCAATTATCTAACAATTTACTGGAACGGAGAAGACATTTATCAAATTGTCGTTTATCTTGTCTGCAGGATTTTCAATAGGAAGATTTAACCGTATAGCGATATTGTCACGCTTTGAATTGCGTGCTTCCTTGACTGCTTTCCAAACATTTTTGGTCGACGCTGCTATCTTGGATGACCAGAACTGTTTCGCTTTGATTATCTATTCTCTCACATTTTGCTTCTAGTGCATGAATTAGTGCACGAATAGAGAAAATTTGCGTCTTCTGTATGTATCATAACGTAGGTTAGTTACATGCTTGAGCAGAGGCGTAACCCAAGGGTTGTCTTTGGCAGTCATTTCCACGAGAGTGAAAGGAATCAGACGTTAACTTCCTCTATGTAAGAAAGAAATGTCTCATATTTTGATTGTAAAGATATATTTGAATGTTTCTGCCAGTTCAAGGAACGAAGGTACACTGTAAATCGCTGGATACGAAAATTACATACAAGCATATACCAAATTCACATAAAACTTGAAGCTAACATTTGTTACGAGATTCTCGTATGATTACAGAAATCTGATATGTTTTTCATACGACATCTCACTTACTTTCGTATGTGATTGGTATGTAGCGATGCTATCTATTCTATCTGTGATAGGCTGTTTTACGATGAAATACGAGTTGTTGGTATGTTTTATATACGAGACCCGATGCAAATTGGGGCAAATTGGTGAATGCATTCGTATGTGTTTCGTATAAAGAGCTTTAAGTCACATAGCAAAAAAATATGTATATATTACATACTACTGTCAAATAACCTTTTCAATAATACTATTCGTGAATATTTCTTTTTGATAGTGTGGTATTTAACTAGATTATATCTATTGTGAACTTCATGCTGTATGTCGTCGCTGCAACTTGCCTAGTAACATTAACAGGATGCTTGGTTAGCTCTATTTACTGAACCAAGTTGATTCATTCAAGCGATATCTTTTGTGCAACCATGTTGACTTATATATCTCAAACATAATTATATTTGCTTTCATGAATTAAAATGTGTTTTTATTTTGGGTTGATTATATGCTTAATTTCAAAATTGCATAATGCATAATTGTTGATGGTTGAATACTAATTGATTATTTATGAAAAGCCTAAGACTTGCATGCATAGAGTAGGGATATATAGGTAGAGTGTCGACTCAAAAAGGTATCTGTGTACAGTGAACATTTTTGTATGAATAGATTCAGTTTTTTGCGGAGATCACGTTCCGGTGGTCCAAAAAATTATTTGAGCACTTTTGAAATCAGTCAAAATTTGTCAATTTATATACTACCAAGATGACTCTCCAATATAAGTAGTATGAAACAAGTTGGATATCAAAAGGAATGAATATTTGATAACAAGCATCCTAACTAAGCGGAAATCAAGCTGGTTATCAAGGGAATTTCATGATCCGTATTATAATGAAAGTCTTCATGAACAGATCGCGATATTATTCGTGCTTTTTTGGCTTAGATTTTTTAAGTTTTTAATTAAATTTTCACCGGCATGATTTTAAGACTCGATCACTAAATTCATGTTTCATTTCTAGAATCTGAATAGTGATGTGGACCCATTTAGATCCTCAAAATTTAAATGAAGTCATTTCCTTTCATTATGTGCTTTTGCTCTGCCAGTAGCAGGTTCCTTGTGATTTGATCACGCTTAAGAGAATACACTCTTGAGGTTGAGCATGAAAGTATAGTTGCATCCTGTCGAATTGCTAATTTAACAAACATTACCTCACCAATTGACTTTCATAGCACGGAGGATCAGTAAAATGCTTTCATTCCTTCTGCATTACAATCATGATCAGTCATTTCCGTTGTAATTCCTTCAAAGCTTCAAAAGTAAGCATATCTCATATTTAGAAACAGTTCCGAGTGTATGTCCCTTGAGTTCATTTGATAAAATCGAAAGTGTATACACATTGATAATTTAATAAATGCGGAGTTACCACTCTACATAATATACTTACTCTATGCTTGCATGTATTAAAATTGAATTCAGTATTGTAAGTTTGACTCTTATCTCACCACTTAAAAAACGGTAGTAACATTAGTGTGATCTTTATTGACAAAAGGCCTTAAATCAACATATATCAGACATCATTGACGATTTCCTTTAACATTGTATTGATATGGCTTTAGTATGTAAAGCATGCTACATTTGAAATAACATACGAAAAAGCATACAAATGTATACGAAAATATACCAAAAAAATATCTTGGCATGCATCATTCGCATGTGATTGGTATCGAGCGATTTACAGTGCAGTCTCTAAACTTGGCAATTGTGGATTCTCTAGAGTTATTAACTTTTCGTACAATTGAGTATTGAGATTTATCTTCGATTGGTACGAGAGTCACTGTTTGTGGTCCGATACTAGGCTGTTTATGCTTGTCCAGGAGTCTTGAGTCGATCGCAATTTTATCGAAGATTGAGTTACCACGAGCATCAACTTCAACTATCTGTATTAGGCCAAGAACCTCTTTGAGTTGGTTTGTGGGGAATTCATTTAGGTCACCAGTTATGACCATATGACCATCAGACAGATGTCCGTCAAGAATAACATCATCACTGAATATGGTGTAATTATTAATTTCTTCGAAGTCAGAGGATTTCAAATTTGGAGGAATGTACATTGCGAGCAGCACAATTTTTGGATGTGTTGGAAAGCCAAACGCATTCTATAATTGAAGGACAGCAGTATAAGTTTTGAATTTGGTTACAACGGAAATGAGTGTCATTTCGAATATGCAGATATACTCCACCACCTTTAAGATCATTACTGCGGTTGCACCGTGTGGGAAGAAAATAATTAGGGATTGTTATATCTTTATCCAGTATGTCGTTGTTCAACTAAGACTTACTAATACCGATTATGCCAGGTTTTACCGTAGAAGCGTAGACCGTTAACTCGTCGAATTTAGAGTATAAGGGTTGTATGTTACAAAGGATAATGGAAGCTCACTTTTCAGACTTTCTAATTTCTACTCTCTGACTTTCTTACAACGGATTTCATCAAGAAGTTAGAAAATCTGAAAAATGAGCTTCCATCTGATTTCATCCTTGTTCGGCCGATGTCAATTCTCTATATACGAACATTCCCCATAGTGATAGACTGAGAGCAATGCGTGAAGTATTAAATACAGGAGGGAATTCATATCCCAGCTCTGAGACTTTAGTGAAACTGGCAAAATTGGTTCTTGCAATTAATACTTTACAAGTTTATAAGAGTTTTTATACCCAGGTACAAGGAACTGATATGGGTACCAAAATGGCGCCTAATTACATGTATGCCATTATTTTTATATATTGGATTGAACGCAAATTGTTGTCAAATATACAATTAAAATCTATGGTGTGGTGGCGCTATATAGATGACATTTCCATGATATGGACTCATGGGTAGTCGTTCGGAGTTGTTTAACTATTTACATGAAAAAGGAAAATGGAAGAATTTGATGCGGAATGATGAGGTAAAAGTTTCAATGAAAATCCTTCTTAACTTGACTTTGCACGACTTGATTTTGAAAGTTATCACATATTCTCCATTGCTACTTATCATTCTCAGTTTTTGACGAAGACATTGATGTTGTTCTTGCTGAATGCGCGTCAGATCAGGATTTATGTAAACATGAAGGAAAGCAGGCGACTTTCGAAGATCTTTAGCTTTTCTGACAATTTTCGTTTGCTCTCATATATTCGACAAATCACTGTCAGAAGTCTTGGCTTCACTCCTCAATCTTCCAATCCGAAAAACGTCATACTCATCATCGTTTGCACACATAATTTCTTCACTGATCTTCAAAAATTCTTCTTTGTATGCTTTTTGATGTCACCAAATGAACCCTTATGCCTCTCACTGAGTCCAGAGACAATTATCTTGCATCTTCACGCTTCTCTCCGATCAAATTCCTCAAATATTTTGGTATGAGTGTCGAAACTCATTGACCGTAATGTGGCATTCATATCTTCAATTTCCTTTTCGCTTTGTCAACATAACGCACGCTGTTCTTTGAGTTCATCTTCAAACGCTCGTAACATATTAGTGATTGACTGCAGGGTCGTATTAACTTTTTCAAGCTCAAATTTGAAATGAGATAACAATTGTTGAATAGACTCTTTGATCAGCTGCTGAATATCGTTGAGAGTGAAATAAATTGAAGAATTCGACCGCGTCTGCCTTTTTGGAGTGACTTCGAGTTGAAGTGGCTACATTAACTTAGTCGCGAGGAAAAAAATTAAAGCAGTTTTTCAGGATTCGAACCGGACCGCAGAAGCTATCAGTTGTGCACTGAAAGGTTGTTCTGCAAATGACTGTGACTCGCTACCGAGCTTTCTTGATCTAATCACGTCTTATTCCGAGAGATTTGAAACTCTTCTGCAGGACATCACCGATGCGAAATGCTGTCTGGCTGCCAGCTGAATGAGCAACACTCATAGAGTTGAACGTGACGGATGAAAGATCTCCTGCGCCAAATTAACGAATGATTTTATCCAAAAACAAGCCCTAGAGGTTCCCTCACGACGAGACAATCAGCCAGTTGACATCATATTTCGCTGATTAAAGTACAAGATCACAGACAAATACAAGAGAGAATGCAGCTGAGACAAAGCGCCAAGAGACACAACCGTAGGCATCACATCAGCATTATTAAATTTTCTCAACACATTTTTCAATTTGGCCCACCGCGAGCATACTCGTTGCTGGCAAATATGGAGAAATATAAATTTCAATATCAATATGAAGTTGTGTTGAATTGTATTAATACTCGCATGAAGTATTGATACTGGTATTATGTTGATATGAACCCTCAGAGACTTGAGGGGGGTCCAGTGGACCCCGGAGCCACATTTTTCTATCTCATTTTTTACGCTGACGATATATCAACCACTCAAGCCCATACAAAATCATCATTTCTGACAGTGAATCTGCATGTGTTATTTCATTTCAATTGAATCAGTAGAAGTATGCCAGATAGGCCAAGGGGTCCACTCCGTCAGGTCTCAGAGGGTGTAGAAATTCCATCACAAAATTTTTGTAATTAGATGAAAAATGATTTCGAACATGTCCACGATGGTGTATAAAGAGTGAAAGTCATTTATTCATTGTTTGCATCATGCTCGTAGATGTGCAATGTGTTGGAAGAGCACAAAATGTGAATATTTTGCTTTCGCACATGATCTCGCGTGACTGGTTGGCCTGTATGAACAACTCGACATAAATCGATGTCCGAAATGAAAGCTATCATTATATTCATAGTTGAGCATCAAAAACTGATTGATGACAAACTTTTCACAGCAGTAATAATAAGTTTGAGATCTCCACAGCTGTTTTTGGTTCTAGAAGTACAGCAATTTTGACTCATTTTAGGTCTATTTCTGATAGCTTTGGATAAATTTGAAGGAATGTACAAATGGAAAGGATTAGCTGCATGTATTAAATCAATTTCATCAAAATCAACTATCTGAGGCTTTATGGTGACACAAAATATCGTAAAGCCGCCTCCTAGTACAAATGATGCTGTACTAAATGTGGTTGACTTACAAAGACACCATATTTTCGCACGTGTTTACTGAGAAGGCTGAAAGTCACTCAAGGGATTCGTTATACCGACCTGCTACACGCAAACATCATTGTTTTACTTAAAATCAACTTTCCTAATGTTTTGATATCGATTTAAGCAGGTAAACTAAGAATATGTTAAAGGGGTCCGCTTGACCCCCCCTCAGGTCTCAAGAGGGTGTGAAAAAGCTCAGGTCTGTCTCTGAGGGTTAATATGAAGAAAGTATTTGCCAGCTACAAGTATGCTCGTCAAACTAGTGCAAGATTTCTAACTTTTTGCTACGGTGAAAGTTGAAAGGAATAATCTCAGGTCTCAGATGTCTATAGCTGTGCAATGCAACACATGTATCCAGTGAATCCCAATTAGCATTGACATCAGTTATGAGGTTTACACTGATCCTTGAAGTATTTTGTCTTTTTAAGTATCATTAGCAGCAATGAATGCTCTGAAATCTGTTTGCTGGTTGATAAAATTGCTGTTTCTAGAACTGCTTTGACTTCCACGCAGGGCGGATGAAAGAAGATTTTATTTGAAAAACATGTTTTTACACAACTTCTTTTGTTATAATTATATTGGATTGAGACAGTGTAGGCCTATCCATTTTTTATCATTAAATAAATGAAATAATCATTTGAAATGAAGACTTAATTCATATTAATAAAAATCCGACAACATGCTGATCGTGATATGTAGAGTGCATGAAATTGAGAATTGTACGTAAGAATGCTTGTAGGCAAATCCATTTTATATAGCAACATTTGTCAAAAATCGCTTCTTTCGCCTGTTAAATCCTTAGTACTGAACCAATTTTCATCCTCATCCTTAGCATCTCTTTTTTTCGGTCATGACAAATTAAAATCAATCTAACAAAGTTTTCTGCATGAAAATTTTAGCTCAATGCAGAAAAAGCACCAAAAAAGTCTATCTCCAGCATAGATGTTCCTAGGGAAGAAATTTCGTTGTCTCCTTGAAGTATGAAAATGAAGCTGTGTATCATCAGAAAGCGCATGAACCGCGCATTTATCCAGACTACGATTCAAGACTGCATTTATATTGATTTGGGATATTTTTTCCATAATCCTTTGTTCCCTAAAAATTGTCAATATCTTGTTTTCTGACCGATGCGGATTTCGCAACTTAGAAATGATGTTTTTAATTTCTTTATACGACGAAACACATCATTTGTGAATCCAGTTTTCGCACAAAAAGAAAAAAGTCAACTGTGGATTACCAATTGTGAATTAAAAGAATATTCTTTCGACCAGACTTTTCTGACAAAAGCAAATTTTCAAAGAAAACGAACATGCAAAGTTGAAAAGACAAAAATTGTCCAATATGTTCTTATATAAAATGGATTTACGCTTGTATCATGTTTCGTTAGTAGCTCAAATAAATGTTATTCCGTTACTAAATGCTATGCGATAATAAGTGATACTGAATATGCTTTAAAAAAAGATAGCAAAAATATTACGTGTTAAAACAGGACTGCCACCATCATCTCATGAGCGTGAAGTAATTAACAACAGAAGTTTGATCATGAAGTAAACTAAATGACTCTTTGTACTTTAAGAAATAACAAGTTAGAACAGCTCTTCAAAGAGATCTTCTGTGTAAGGAGATACCATTGTAAGACATTGGTTGAGTCACATAATTAAATATTTTGTTTATCTGCTTCGGTTTGCCAGAAGTGTGATTAATACGAAACTGACGGCACATCGAGGAACCTACTAAGTGGGCAAGAAGGAATTCCTAATACCTTACAGAGATAGGAAACATGACAACATGAGTTCCACATCCACTGTTTCATTCCCAAAAACGTCTACAGTGAACGACTTCACAGGTCGAGTGAGTGAGTAGAACTCGTTTGTTTCATGATCACATGATGATGTGTGTGTGACAGACTGATCTTAACGATCGCGTCTTCGTAGCGTCTACTCGTTGCAAACATTGAACACTGTGGTCTACAAGGACTTGTTGTTGAGCTTTTCAGTACTTGCTAGCGGAACCTTGTTGGTACATTTTCTAGCACATTTTGATAATGCATTTCTCAATTTAACCACTAAACAAGAATTTGCACCTTGATAGAAATGCAGACTGATTCAAAACGATGGCACATTCATGAACTCACTAACTGGGCAAAAAGGAATTTTTAAAGCCTTACAGAGGTAGGAAAATAATCATACGTCGCTTGCGGATTGCTGTGAATTCCTTCAAAATGCTCCGATCGCTACGAATTCAGATCATTGCGCAGAAGTCTTCGGAACTCGACATCGAGTGTGTCTCTATGCCGTGTGATCCGGTTGATAGCAGTCACTGAAACTTCACACAATTTGGTATGGCTGCTCATTGTTCGATTACTATGGTATTACATCAACAGATTGTGCCATTTCATTAACATTACATGGTCCTATGTTTCCTTTCCAGTCAAACAGAAGAAGAGACGACCTGTGTACAGAATGCTTCACAAATTTGATTCTTAATTGAACTAGAAAAATTACAAAATTGACCTTGAGCGGTTGAAATTACTATCCACAAACTACTGGTCTTCATTCTTGTATAGCTAACAGCAAAACATGTGAAATTAGAGATCGATGATTTGATCATTAATTTGGATAATCAATATTCTAAGCCAATGAAGATGAAATTCACGTCGAATCATAGGACACTAATGCCGCAGTTGGCATTAATGTCCGCTGAATTACATTGCAATTGCATCGAGTTAAAAACTGCATTATTGTCCGGAAGAAGCACTATGTGTCAAATCTCCAAAGAAATCATGCATCTGTTAGAATTTTATTTTTACATGCATTCAATAGGCCTATATCGTTACTCATTGATTCCTAGATTTCTTAACATGTGCAGTGCAATGATATCTAGGAGTACAATTACTGCTATTTTGCGTGCATATTCATGTCTTCGGTAAATATATTTCTTAAAGTAAAGGTATTCTTACAAAAAAAGAAAATATATTTAATAGGATATTTACATGGGAAATAAGACAGACATTCTCTAAAATGCATGATTTTGCAAGACTTTCTATGTCCACATGTTAATAAGTTCCACAAAGCAGGTGATTATCTTCCTGGTTGGAAATTATTAACCTGGTGCAGACTTCTCTTTCATCACTTAATGCAGATAATGCATAGATTTCTTCGGTCATTATTTGTCATAATAATCTCGAGCCTTCGGCTCTCGGTAATTATAGCAATAATGACCTCAAATCCATTAAATCTCAAATCTGTTACAAAAGTGGATACTATATATACATTTCTGAATATCATTGCGTTCTAATTGTTCGAAAACCTATCGTTGTCGAGGTCAATTAATTGGCAAGCAATGAGATCACCTCAGATACAGAAGGAGGCAGGAGAATATTAATATCTTAAGTGTCTATCATAATTAATGGGATCTTGACGCACTTCCTCGTGACAAAAAAAAGATGGAATTCTCCCTATTTTTGTTTTCATTACTGCGACGTCCAAGATGATATAATTCTCTGGGATGTTGGTCTGCGTCTCATTTTCCACAAACGTATGCAATCACCACTGACCACTACCCCTTCGAGAGGTTTCAATATTGACAACCTCAATGTTAAGCAGTTCGCAGTGTTTCTGTTGACAGATTATCTCTGGTGTTCTGGTGCAAAGGGGACGTAGCGGTCAATGCCAAAATCAAGCAAGAGATAATTTCATAACCACAGCAAAGATGATATCTTGAAGATCGTTTCAAATCCGAAGTTGAAATCACAAATTCTGGTGAACTTGCAAGATGGATCATGCAGAGCTATTTTCATTATTTCTCCAATTAATTCATCATTAAGATATTTCATGGCATAATGCAAACTGTGGTAGAGGTGAAGAATGTACGAGAAATTTAGTTCACTTTTCATTCGCATCGTCAAACTCGTTATTAAACATTCGATTCTTCATAAGCATATGAATAATTTCTGAGCATTATTCGACTTCAAAGACTTCGAGATGACGCAATTTTCCTGGGACACTTCCTCAACTAATTGATCAAAGTTTTTAATTTTGTTGAAGTATGTATACACTGTGAACCAGCACCTCCTAAAGCAAGACATTATTCGTAACTAATAAAAAAATCCTAAAGCATACGCCTTTCAGAAGGCTACCCTCTCACCTCCTAAAGCATGTTTTCAATGCCATATTCTCCTTTTCCCTTATGACAATGCATACTACTATCTTTATTCAGCAATAGACGGGTTGCGCATTGAGATTTATTGCAGACAAAGCTCTCATTATATTCATTCAATATTTATCTCTTGCTTTACAAACAACCCTCTAAAGAAATGAGAACCCTTCAACCCCTGTAGTATTGTTATGCAAGAGAACATGATATTAGTGTTGTACAATTCGAATACATAAAACAAACTTTACTGAAATTCACTTGAAATTTATAAAATTGACACCCAGTACCAAATTGAATACAATCACAGGTATATTTATGTAACAGATGCAACGAACTAGCTTGTATACATGTACAATGAAAATTTGGCTTGACCACGCAATTTTCGGTAACAAAAACACAAATGCTACATAATATAATCCGTGTCGGGACAGTAAAAAATGTCAGAAACATGCAGGGTATGTATTACAGAATTATGTGGATAAAAGCATGTGTGAAATCGTAGATCAACAGTTGCAATAAAGATCAAGTAACAAATAGAGTCTCAAGATGCGAATATCGAATAACAATCAAGTGCTAGATATGCAAATCAATCTCTATTATTGTTCAAGTAAATTACGATTAAAACTAGCAGATATTGCAGCTCTAAAGCATCATGGAAATCATCAAGGAATTATTATAGAAAGATGGAAACTAAAGAATTCAAAGTAATTTATGATACCAAAAAATTCAGAGCTTTGCACTGATCTTGGTGAAGATGTGACGCACACGAAGAAGTCCTTCCAGCAGTTTCTACGGTACTGTCGATTACAGTGGAAGCGGTACGTTAGAAGCAAGACTGTATGTGCCGTGATGGTATAGACACCAAATATTTTGACACCATATATCAGTATTCACTGATATTCCAGTCGAAATGATTTCTGAAAAGAAAAGGGAATTTTAGTCAGGAACTATGGAGTGAAAGGAAAGAAATAATTAACTTTAAGATACAAGAGCGTCAGCTCCACATGTTACATGCAGCAGGCTGAGCAAATTATGATTTCTTCAAAAATTAGTAGTTTTTGATTTGACAGGTAATTGAAAAAATAGAATTTCTTATAATCGTGCATACATAGAGCATATCGTATTTTTTAATTATTTTTATTACGCTATCTATTTTGATATACGCCTAGATAATATAATTTATATATAATTTATCAATGCTGAATTGAATACATAGAATGATTGAAACCTCTTGTTGCAGAAAATTGGCTCCTTTCTTAGCTATTCGATGTTCTACAGATTATGGAAATTTGCGAGCTTCATATATCCAAAAATAGCAAATATTATGCTAATAATCCATATTCACAGGTACTAACTTTCGTTTGAAAGTTCTAATGCAATACTGCACATGTTTCTTATTGACTCTCCCACTTCAGACAGCATGCACTGTCTTGCAAACTGCTATGTGTCGACAACAAGTAGCCGTACTTATTAATCAGATGAAAATAATATGAGCGTCACAGGTCTCTACCAAACATGCATGAGCTAAGTTGACTTCAGAAATAATAACTGGTGTGGCTTATATGGCCCAAGATCGTCGTTAGAAATTTTATAAAAATCAAAAAATGGAATTTCTCCTTTTCTACGGTGATTTAATAGCCATTGTGAAGGCGTCTGCAACTGTTCAACGTCAGAGGTATTGGTTTTATGTGAGTATAGTTCGTTTGAGGAAACCAGCATGATATACTGATCATGAGATGATTTTATGAAAAAGAATAAAAAAAGTTCCATTCAATAGGCGGACATTTTCTTGCTATCAGAATTACCTTATCATGTATTTTTACAGAATAGTTCAAACATTCTATATTAATCAATTTTATCTTCTCTTTTTGTGTTGATGACTGTTTAGTCTTTCTTATTTGTGTTTTTGAGTCTATTTTTGCCTTGATATCATGCTACGTTGAGAACTTAAATAATAATGACTAATATGAATAGAGCATGAAAGAGACTTTCATTGCTAAAATGGATTTACTTTTAAAAGTAGCCAACAGGATGGATTTAATATTTATAGAAGTCGAACACTTAACGCCGTGCATTAAAAATACGCCTGCATACAATAGTGTCTGGACATTGTAGTAGAAAAACCGCGGATATTTGAATACTGACAAGAAGGATATTTATTGGCAGAAGATTTTATACAGAAGTATAGAAGTTCTAATTTGTCAGTAGTCTGTTGGCCCATAACATAGTTCAACATCCGCAATTTCATATATTTTGATGAGTATTTATTAAACGAATTCACAACTATATAGCAGCAGAATTTTAATAGATTAGATAAAAACTTTTAAAAGATTGAATGCGAAATTTTAAGCATATGTTTACAAAGATGTTTCCTCTAAAATGTATGAATCAGGAAAGACTGAAGACAATATTTCTACTACATAATGGAAACGAATGTCCTTCAGTGTCGTCTATTGCATTTTTTCGATGTCTATACTATTATCTGACTAAAGATTGTCATGACAGTTAGTGATAAATGGCTACATTAGCAGGTTACAGTCAACTAATCTGTGCCTCCAATAAACTAAATACAGAATTGATTGTTGTATTTCTATTAAAATTCATTGAAATAAACGAATTTTCGAATATTCTGAATATAATTGACCACACATAAATAACACATGTGTGCATTATTATTTCCATTGAATCCTAAACTTGATATGCTAATTCAATTCACCTCTCACATGCGTGCATCTACTATTTTTCTACCTTCGTTCGGAAACCTTATTGGACACGCCACTTATAACAGATGAGTACTTTGAGCAGTTTCTAAGAATGCGCATTTGCTTCTCAGAGGCTTCACCGAGCACAGATAACGCGAATGAATGCATGAAATTGACAAATACAATGTGTGCGTACCTCGAAAATTTTCAGCTTTTTGAAATTCATAATTTGCATTATCCGCAAGAATTAATTTAGTTCCGTTATGAAAAGTGGCATTTTAACTACAGAAGTCTTAGACTCGATTTACGTTAGTGCTATACAGCATGTAGCGCATTACAACTCTTTCGAATATGCTATCAGAGCAACAGGAAACTCACCTCATTTTTCAGAGCTGCCGTTAGCTGATGAACCATATTAATCAGTATATCTGTCACGATTGACTATCACGAGAAAATATAGAATGCAGATTTTTGGCCATTTGGTTTCAAGTTTTACTGTATTTCTTTTCCATTGATCCAGCATTTCGATCGACGTTGATGGGAAAGATGTAGTCTCCTGGTATGACATCATTATACCCATATATTTGCAATTTACCACTGCACAACTTCAACAGATAATTTCAATGAACAATTTAATTGCAATATCACTGACATCAAGTCAACTTGCCACTCGAAGTCAAAGCCAGCTACATAACCTCGATGGGATGAAGCGGAGAATGATTCACGTATACATACAGCAACGTGAACTTATGATGTCCTCAATAGCAGCTATTGTTATGCGACAGCGTTCCTGCTGTCTGGCAAGCAGTGACTCACGCTCTCCTCTATGCAGATGCTTACGTCTAAGGGTTATTATTGTTCTCTTCAGTATGCTAGCCTACTAATTCAACTTAGCCTTCTAAAATTTTAGTGTGTGGCACTTTAGGATTTAGATTTCTTCCGCTTTAGGAGGTGCCAGATTACAGTGAACGTACATCATATTAATTTGACGTTTGCGTATGAAGGATATTTCGCGCATCCTCGTAAGTACAATACTTAGTCTCATTAACCATTTGATACTTTGAATTTTTTTGAAAATTAAACATTTATAAAATTCGATTTTTATCACGATGCCGATGATTCAGGCTGCTTCTGGTTGAACATTGTGAGACTTCAAAGTCTCTAAAACCGGCACTTCAAGTATTTAAGACGATGTAGAAGACACGATTTGCTATATGGACATTTGTTTGGACATTCATTTATTATTTTGAATTTACTTCGTTGCTGCGAAAAGCATTTCAGAATTCAAACTTGTTAGTATTTGCCTCAGCTGCTAAAAGCAAAATGCAGTATCAGTCCATGTAATTATTGGATAATTCGATGCTCATGAACGCATCTAAAATGATACTTTTGAGAAAAGATGCATACAAATATCTTCTAAAACCTTCTCAAGATTCAGCAGCAGTGTGACGTATCGCAGTCAAATGATGCTGTCTGAATTCTGCCAGCAATAATATAATATTCAGAAAACAACCTGTCGCTTGACGAAATCTGCCTTCAATCGCATTCCTTTTGTAAACTGAACGAGCTCGTCACATCAGCGTACTTCGATTTGATTCCTGGGTCAGAGGAGTGCGGTCAAAAATCTACAGATGTGGAAAAGTATTCTTCAAACACGACCTGCATGTACTTACAGGTATCCCTGAGGCTAATGATGTTGATGAGTTGTACAGTAAGTGCATATTTTGGGCAAATTTCTAACTTAGCCCTATTTTGCCCGGGGCTGCATGCACTCTTCATGTTTGATTCATAGCGGTGAACGGGAGATTATTTTTTTGTGTATCATTGTATAGGATAGGAGTGGTCTCCGTGGCACAGTGGTTAAGTCCTTGGCCTAGCGATCCTTTGGTTACGAGGTCGAGCCCCGAGAGCGTCATTGGAAATCGGCAGGAAGGGCATCAGGACTTAAAGTAATACAACGCTCTAGAAATGTCTGACTGCCCGCACCGCACAAGCCCCAGGTACGGGGTAGCAGTAAAGTTAAAGCTTCATTATTGTATATAGGATAGGACAGAAGTTTCCTTCTATTTCAGCCGAGAGACATGTACATTGTAGATGTGAATGTATTTCACAGAACTAAGAATTGTATAGGTAAATAGCGTTTTGCTGTCACGACCATTACCATAGGCAGGCTTCACAGAGTCTTGGACAAGCAGGTGTGGACAATGCTTACACAGTCAATTTCTTAAATCGTTGCACAGCACAAAAATTCTTGTATCTTTTGTATATTCTCATCCACTTTAATCGCATGCTGATAATCGATCAATAAACTAATTTAATTGGTCAGCTGAGACACTTGGTTCTGGAATCATTGTGGTGTGGCTTACCTAATTCAATGACGTAATTAGTGATTGTCTGCTTTGTTACTTTCAAGGTGTTATTTCAGATAACAATATCATGTTGGCTCACGTGTCACTCATTATCTTTGTCATCATTGATGAGATGCTCCATTTATCGAACACAATGCAAGCTCTCTCCTATGGCGTGAAGGAAATGCTATTGTTTGCTATGACCAGGTGCAGAGACGAGACAAGCCCTTGTCTGATCCGAGACCTGACCTCCAATGACTTGACTATGGGAATAACACAAATTTGAAATTTGCCAGTGAAAGGATTGGCCTTTAGATAGATTTCGATAGAACTTACATATTCTTGGAGTTGATGGCACCAGCACTCTTTTAAACCCAAACTTGAAAGGACCAGCGTTAATACAGAAATTGTTGTGTGCAGTTCACCGTTAAAAACATTGTTAACGCGAAAGTGGCGCAAAATTAGGTAAAACTGCAAATTGAATGAAATTTTACAAACTGATGTCCGAATTCGAAAAAATTATGTCATTTGAAAGCTTTAACACGAGCCTGACTCTATGGTGATAATCGTAATTTTCTGTATTGCACAATTTCGTCTGTAGGTGTCGGTGCACGGTGATCCTGAATAAACTTTTAGTTCGAGTTTTGACAACTGACCTGGACTTTGTTTTTCCCGATAGGGGGATTGATTAACAAAACAAAACAGCAAAAATAAAAAAAATCTGTCGATGGAATCACTTTCAATTGCAAATTTGCGAATTTTCAAATCTCAAAAACTCTGTGTTTTCAAAGAAGGAGTTTCGACAATTGATCTGACCTTTCGTTCAACTGATAGGGGGGGGGTCGATTTCGAATCCATTACAACAAAAATTGGAAAAATCGGTCGATGTAATCGTTTTTTTACATCAAATTTTCTTTTTTTCATTATCTTTTGATTTTTGCAATATCATGAAGCATTGAACAGTCTCAAATGTCGCACCAAATTCATGTTTTTTGTATTTGTTGAAGTCTATTCTGATTTTGATATAATAGGTGACCAGTGAATGATATCTGCACATTGACATCGAGTATGCTAATTTTGTCATCAACTGTGGATCAATGGATAGAGATATCTTCATGGCAATGTATTCTTTGATTATCATTGCGTGAATGAGAAATTGACATCAAGTATGGAAAGTTTGACAACAGCCACGGAGAACGGTATATTAAAATCCGATTTCTGTGCCAACGACACTTCAGCAGTAACCGTGCGCCGAATGCACGTCAATCCACTACGTCACAAGGATGCAAAAGCAAAGCAAGTATCGATCCAGTCCAGTTATTGCCATATTAAACGACGTTGATTGTCGGTGTCTCTTCTATTCTGTCGTAAGATAGAAACAGTTAATCAAGCATGCCTTTGGCCAGGACTCACGAAGAATGTCTGAAATGCGTATGTCTATTGTGCTTTAACAAGACAAAAAATATGAGAAATATCACTCAGAAAATACATGCGGTTATCAAGGAAATGATTCTTTGTGGTTATGATTACGACGATGGTCGACTACCGACGGTACTTTGCAGCAACTGCTACACAATTGCATACGAGTATTCGAAAGGTAATTTCAAGCACAAAATTGAAGTCTTCGATTACTCCAAGATTGGTGAAACTCGAATGCTTACAAGAAATCGTACATCGTGCAAATGTGTTATCTGTGATATTGGTCGCTCATCTAATATTTTTCTAATTATTCTAATCTAATGAATTTTGGACTCTCTTCTACAGTGCTGCATAAAAAAATATCTCGCCTTACGTTCGTCGTCGAAGGCTTTCTACTACTCGACCTCGTGTGGCGGAGGTAAATTGGAGCAACTCGGGTTCGCTCCGCGAATCCTCGTAGCTGACTAATTTACCTCCTTGAAATCGGAGTATAACTATTACTTTACTGTTAGTTGCAACTGGCACGCTCGCTTGATTCCACTCTGTTTTTGTATCAGTAATTGATGTTCCCCGAGTTGCTCCTGATGTTAACCGCTTTTCCTGTCTGTCTTTCCATGGCGTCGATGCAATGCACACTCGTCACATTCATTGTAAATTTCTGCTCTTCTTTATCATGCCTTTCCTTACAATGTCTCAATAATACGTACCCATCTTTTCGCTCTTGTAGTTGCTTCCAGTGTTCATTTCCTCTTAGCTTTGCCGTTCTTGCCGTATCCGATTATTTAATGCATATTGTACTCAGCAATGACACTAATAATATACACAACTAAACACAACTCTCGATCTCAATATACAGTAAGTAGGGCCCACTGTCGTCAGTTTTGCGATAATAATAGCGGATCCACAGTGTGAACGGCAGGAACAGTGATGCATGTCATTTACAAAATGGCGAGTGGGCCAAGAAGTCCCATACACATGCTGTACTGTTGATTTCTTTCTTGTGATACTTTCTGAATACAATGGAACGATATTGACAAGATTGATTGATGCCTGAAATACAGCCTTTTTTTAAATGTGGAAAATTTCTCAGTAAATGTTTCATTTTTTAGTACAATGCCTCCAAAGTAGTCTATGTACGCCTCTTTCAATTGAGATTCTTTGTTGGTCAGAACAACATGTATAGACAGCCTTGATTGAGTCGTATGTTCGAATCCTACCAGTTAATTATAATTATGTCCCAATTGAGCGTGTATGATGCTGAAAATTCGAATCTCTTCTTCATACGAAGCATAATTGACACATGCATGATCCTGGCTCCACAATATCCGACGGGAGTGCATCAAACCAGTCATGCTAACGGAACCTTTTCATGTGCATTACTCTACTTCCTTGTCATAGTTTTCAGCTCCACGTTCATAATGCAGCAATTTGGAAAATTGCATTGCCAACATCCCGTTCGTTCGTGAACAAAAACAGCTGTTGGATGAGCGAGATAATGTTTTATTTCCAATTATCGACAGCCAAATAGAAAGCCAACGTTTAGCACTTTTCCCTTGTCTAACGAAACAAAAGAGAAAGTATATATGTCTCACGTCAAAGCGAACTCTATCTTCATGGGATTTAACAAAACTCTCTCCGATGAGCTGAAAATAACAGACAGGAAACTACCTTTAATGTCTGATATTACCTCTTGGTCGATCAAACGCAGAAATGAACTAAAATGATGAGAGACTGCGGTGCAAACCTGATGAGCTTGATTATACGAATTGCTTCATGAATTCTACTCGTACAAAAGGACCGGAAAATCATTTTCATGGCAAATTTTCATTTATGATCGATTTGCAGAATAGTTAACTAATGTTATCAATTTGTGAATCTCTTATTGCTTTGAATCATTAAAGCATTGTCTATGTTGTTACCTGATTCGCAACAACTCATTTATATATTTCGCATCAGTGTAGGAGGAGGTTATGTAATTCTAATGTTGAGCAATAATTAGAACTGATTGAACTGCGCATAATTAGTTTCCGTTGCTAGTCCTTTTGAAACAGTTCTTTTGTGGTGTTGGTTCACTTCACCGATGGATCTCCTCATCCGCAGGTATTTTTATCGTCAGGTGAATGATATTCCCAATAGAGTCATGCATCCTAGATCTTTTAAGACAGAAACTATCTCAATAATTCATAGACATCGAGCTACATGTAAGAAGATGTCTCTGATGTTTATCAGGGACTGCTGCGTCGTCTGACTCTGGTCATAGAAATTGAAGAAGCGATCTGTCGAAGAAATGACCCTGTCAACGGAATTTTGAAAGTTTTCATTTTTACTAGAATACACTACTTACACTACTTTTACATTGCTTTCATACTTCGCATGCATAAAAACAGACAACTCAATTCAGATGAGACATGTAAATATAGGTAAAAGGACACAAGGGTCACGTCGATCAGCTAAGATAGATAAATATCTAGTTCAGACTTAAAAAGGAGTTCGATTAAGCCAGACACTAGCCAGCCAAGTGCTGGTCACTTCCGAGGCAGAGTGAAGTGTACATAAAGCTATACACACAACTTGAAGAGTCTTGAAAGAAAATGATCCACATATTTATGACATCCGACTGCTATCTTACCTCAATCTCTTTGACAAATCGACTGCTACAAAGGAACACAGCCATTGTGGAAATGCTCCAACCAAATAGACGTGAAATTCTTATAGAAATTCCGCTAAGTTCTTGATCGAAGCATACACCAGTTCAAACATCCGGATTTTTGAAGTTCGAGAATCTTGTGCTCGTGGCTAACAAAGTCAGAGATAACTTCCATAACGTTGCAGCTGAGCACAAATCACTAGTCGTCAATCGAAATGCCCCGAAAAGAAACGAAAATAATAAGAAATTAAAGAAATTATAATGAGAAATAGTAAGAAATAAGATAGGGGTGAGTTTTGAAGCCACGTCGCTGAACAAATGTTGAGGTAGTACTCAACTAAATGCGCCTCAAGAAGGTGCTGGCCTCCTGCTGCTGTGTTCTGTGAATTATTGAGCATCTTGTGAATAAAATGAGTCGCAAAAACATCACACCCCGATGTCTCATGTTTGATAAAGTCATGGAAGCGCGATGTAATGGTCACATATCCACTCGGTTTATCATCTCTGGGTGTATAATGACACCAAATGGCAGCGACTTCCTGCATGGGATCTCCTTCCGTATCAAATACGATGAAATTGCGCACCGGCTTCTTCTGCTCCACCCACCATTGTTGTACTTTAGGATGATCAAATGTAATGGAATAAGAACCTTGCATGAGCTCGCCCAAATGCTGAATCCGACGCATCGTGAAATGAATCTCGTCTTGTGTGTCTCGACTTATATACCCGTCCCTAGGGTGGTGTACAACATGATTGGTTTAGCGATGATGATGTCTCCTTCGACGTTTTCCTCCTCCTGATATTTTATTCGCTAAAGCACTTACGCCTGCGGCACCGGCTGCACCCGCTGCTCCCAACGCTGCAGCTTTCCCTGCGGCAATAAGTGCAGGGACGAGGGGGAGTAAAAATGGGAGGATACCTCCTCTTTGTTTACGACTCCCGCGGTAGATTCCACCTTTTTGTCTTCGACTACCACGGTAAATTCCCCCTTTCTGACGGCGACTTCCGCGATAAATACCTCCACGTTGCATGATTGCCGTGATAGGCTAGATGTCCCTACTTAGTTCTTCATTAATAGTTTCCCTAACGTCTTTAACTTTCCCAACTTGTTCCTATTTAGATCGTGTTTCAACCGTTGCCATTCTTCCTTTATCATTTGATTATTGGATTTATAACGTGGTCGCCACGCTGCTGGCAACAATGTATTGCCCAAATGACGTCGAATCAATTCACCTTTATGTCTCTGAAACGCTTCACGCCCTCTACGATGCATTTGAGATTTTATATACCGTTTCACATGTCTTACAGTTCCTCCTCTCTGGCGTCGTTTACGACGTGTCATGATTAATGTTTACGCTTCCCAATCATAACTTAGTCACAACAATAGGAGAATGATCACTACATTTATTCATCATCCAAATCTACATTATACGTGAACCAATTCAATTGGTTCTTCAAAACAATGGGTTTCAGAGGTCTCCCTCGTTTCTTACTAAAGTCAAATAAATATTTGCGTGGGTCCCGATTTCTATTCTCTGGTCGAAGCGAGGCTTGGGGGACACTATTCACTTCCTTGGGTGGATTCGGTTGACTCTCATATATCCGTTTCAACTTTTCGCGCTGATTTTTCCATATTTTCTTGCCCATATGCTCCTTATGCAGCGAGACAAATTGATGGACCTTCTCTTCCTCCACGTCACGATGTAGCATCTCACCACAGACACACATATAGACAAAGTTGTCGCATGCCTCATTCGTCTTGCTCCACGACGGATTCCTTCCACACACCTCCTTATGTTTTTTGCAAACATGTTCCCATAAGAAGAATGCTTGGTACATGTTATGACACCAGGGACAGCGTGCCAACTTCACTTTTGACAAGTCGTACAGATATGAATTCGTACTCTCCGGCTCCACTGGGCGATTCGGGTCCAAGGGTTCGGTGGGCATATATATGCTCAAATAGGGACATAAATGTTCATTCCATTCATTCTCCTCCTCCTGTATCTTCTCATCACAGTACCTGCACCGACCCACACATGGGTGTTTATGGTAAGCTTCCATATTATAGTCTTGTTTGCAAAGCAAGCAGGTGAACTCACTCTCCTTGTCGCCCCAATAACCTCTATCCAGTGAGCACTGATGATAGGTAGTCCACCATTTCCCACAACGATCGCAATACTCCTTCCCTATCTCCTTGCGTCCATGACGGATGCATTGTGAAAACAGTCGGAAGCGTTTATTGCAAAACTCGCACTCATAATAGGGTTGAGGGCGGGGACGGACTGTGGTTCGCCTCTTCTTTGTTGGTGGCTCCATTAAATCGTGGTTCAGATCATGTATCTTACGTAAACAATGAACCAAACCCAATGTCAATCTGCATACACAAGATTCCTCCAAAATAACGACACTCCAGTTGAGAACGTAACTTCTTCTGCAACGAATCAATCAGTTCTTCCACGTCCCAATCGTCACCAATGTTCAAATAGCGATAGGACACGTCCAGTGCACCTTTGGGGAACTTTGCAGATGTTCGAATATCAAACAAGAAGCGCGGTCCATACAGTATTACATTCAGCAACTGAATACGAAGCTCTGCAATAATCTTCTCTAACGACACACTCTTCTCCTTTGTCGGAATAATATACAGTGTATTACAGTCTCGTTCCACAATAAAGTCTTTCGATGAATAAGGTGTATAGGATATCTCCTCCTTGGGATGACGTGTCGCAGCCAGAGGGCGTAACGTTACTGTTGTCGGCATATGATGAGAATGAATTTCTCTGACAGCGCCTTTCCTTATATACCCTGCGGTGACTCATCACACGTGCTCGGCGCCGCGTGCTCCGATTGATGCTCCGTGCTCTACCCCCAAGTGCGCCGATGCGTGGGCGTGTGCTCCGTTTCCTGTCTTCTTCGCTACCCGATGCGTGGGCGTGTGCTCCGATAAAAGTGCACATGTACTTAAGTGCAAATGGTGTGGAAAGGGGCTAGAATTTGCTACTTTCGTTTGCTCTCATATATTCGACAAATCACTGTCAGAAGTCTTGGCTTCACTCCTCAATCTTCCAATCCGAAAAACGTCATACTCATCATCGTTTGCACACATAATTTCTTCACTGATCTTCAAAAATTCTTCTTTGTATGCTTTTTGATGTCACCAAATGAACCCTTATGCCTCTCACTGAGTCCAGAGACAATTATCTTGCATCTTCACGCTTCTCTCCGATCAAATTCCTCAAATATTTTGGTATGAGTGTCGAAACTCATTGACCGTAATGTGGCATTCATATCTTCAATTTCCTTTTCGCTTTGTCAACATAACGCACGCTGTTCTTTGAGTTCATCTTCAAACGCTCGTAACATATTAGTGATTGACTGCAGGGTCGTATTAACTTTTTCAAGCTCAAATTTGAAATGAGATAACAATTGTTGAATAGACTCTTTGATCAGCTGCTGAATATCGTTGAGAGTGAAATAAATTGAAGAATTCGACCGCGTCTGCCTTTTTGGAGTGACTTCGAGTTGAAGTGGCTACATTAACTTAGTCGCGAGGAAAAAAATTAAAGCAGTTTTTCAGGATTCGAACCGGACCGCAGAAGCTATCAGTTGTGCACTGAAAGGTTGTTCTGCAAATGACTGTGACTCGCTACCGAGCTTTCTTGATCTAATCACGTCTTATTCCGAGAGATTTGAAACTCTTCTGCAGGACATCACCGATGCGAAATGCTGTCTGGCTGCCAGCTGAATGAGCAACACTCATAGAGTTGAACGTGACGGATGAAAGATCTCCTGCGCCAAATTAACGAATGATTTTATCCAAAAACAAGCCCTAGAGGTTCCCTCACGACGAGACAATCAGCCAGTTGACACCATATTTCGCTGATTAAAGTACAAGATCACAGACAAATACAAGAGAGAATGCAGCTGAGACAAAGCGCCAAGAGACACAACCGTAGGCATCACATCAGCATTATTAAATTTTCTCAACACATTTTTCAATTTGGCCCACCGCGAGCATACTCGTTGCTGGCAAATATGGAGAAATATAAATTTCAATATCAATATGAAGTTGTGTTGAATTGTATTAATACTCGCATGAAGTATTGATACTGGTATTATGTTGATATGAACCCTCAGAGACTTGAGGGGGGTCCAGTGGACCCCGGAGCCACATTTTTCTATCTCATTTTTTACGCTGACGATATATCAACCACTCAAGCCCATACAAAATCATCATTTCTGACAGTGAATCTGCATGTGTTATTTCATTTCAATTTAATCAGTAGAAGTATGCCAGATAGGCCAAGGGGGTCCACTCCGTCAGGTCTCAGAGGGTGTAGAAATTCCATCACAAAATTTTTGTAATTAGATGAAAAATGATTTCGAACATGTCCACGATGGTGTATAAAGAGTGAAAGTCATTTATTCATTGTTTGCATCATGCTCGTAGATGTGCAATGTGTTGGAAGAGCACAAAATGTGAATATTTTGCTTTCGCACATGATCTCGCGTGACTGGTTGGCCTGTATGAACAACTCGACATAAATCGATGTCCGAAATGAAAGCTATCATTATATTCATAGTTGAGCATCAAAAACTGATTGATGACAAACTTTTCACAGCAGTAATAATAAGTTTGAGATCTCCACAGCTGTTTTTGGTTCTAGAAGTACAGCAATTTTGACTCATTTTAGGTCTATTTCTGATAGCTTTGGATAAATTTGAAGGAATGTACAAATGGAAAGGATTAGCTGCATGTATTAAATCAATTTCATCAAAATCAACTATCTGAGGCTTTATGGTGACACAAAATATCGTAAAGCCGCCTCCTAGTACAAATGATGCTGTACTAAATGTGGTTGACTTACAAAGACACCATATTTTCGCACGTGTTTACTGAGAAGGCTGAACATCACTCAAGGGATTCGTTATACCGACCTGCTACACGCAAACATCATTGTTTTACTTAAAATCAACTTTCCTAATGTTTTGATATCGATTTAAGCAGGTAAACTAAGAATATGTTAAAGGGGTCCGCTTGACCCCCCCTCAGGTCTCAGAGGGTGTGAAAAAGCTCAGGTCTGTCTCTGAGGGTTAATATGAAGAGAGTATTTGCCAGCTACAAGTATGCTCGTCAAACTAGTGCAAGATTTCTAACTTTTTGCTACGGTGAAAGTTGAAAGGAATAATCTCAGGTCTCAGATGTCTATAGCTGTGCAATGCAACACATGTATCCAGTGAATCCCAATTAGCATTGACATCAGTTATGAGGTTTACACTGATCCTTGAAGTATTTTGTCTTTTTAAGTATCATTAGCAGCAATGAATGCTCTGAAATCTGTTTGCTGGTTGATAAAATTGCTGTTTCTAGAACTGCTTTGACTTCCACGCAGGGCGGATGAAAGAAGATTTTATTTGAAAAACATGTTTTTACACAACTTCTTTTGTTATAATTATATTGGATTGAGACAGTGTAGGCCTATCCATTTTTTATCATTAAATAAATGAAATAATCATTTGAAATGAAGACTTAATTCATATTAATAAAAATCCGACAACATGCTGATCGTGATATGTAGAGTGCATGAAATTGAGAATTGTAGGCAAATCCATTTTATATAGCAACATTTGTCAAAAATCGCTTCTTTCGCCTGTTAAATCCTTAGTACTGAACCAATTTTCATCCTCATCCTTAGCATCTCTTTTTTTCGGTCATGACAAATTAAAATCAATCTAA
The DNA here is from genome assembly GCA_907163375.1 of Prostheceraeus crozeri. NCBI lineage: Eukaryota > Metazoa > Platyhelminthes > Polycladida > Euryleptidae > Prostheceraeus > Prostheceraeus crozeri. Next base: position 78,435 of record CAJQUW010016246.1, read on the forward strand.
CAAAGTTTTCTGCATGAAAATTTTAGCTCAAGGCAGAAAAAGCACCAAAAAAGTCTATCTCCAGCATAGATGTTCCTAGGGAAGAAATTTCGTTGTCTCCTTGAAGTATGAAAATGAAGCTGTGTATCATCAGAAAGCGCATGAACCGCGCATTTATCCAGACTACGATTCAAGACTGCATTTATATTGATTTGGGATATTTTTTCCATAATCCTTTGTTCCCTAAAAATTGTCAATATCTTGTTTTCTGACCGATGCGGATTTCGCAACTTAGAAATGATGTTTTTAATTTCTTTATACGACGAAACACATCATTTGTGAATCCAGTTTTCGCACAAAAAGAAAAAAGTCAACTGTGGATTACCAATTGTGAATTAAAAGAATATTCTTTCGACCAGACTTTTCTGACAAAAGCAAATTTTCAAAGAAAACGAACATGCAAAGTTGAAAAGACAAAAATTGTCCAATATGTTCTTATATAAAATGGATTTACGCTTGTATCATGTTTCGTTAGTAGCTCAAATAAATGTTATTCCGTTACTAAATGCTATGCGATAATAAGTGATACTGAATATGCTTTAAAAAAAGATAGCAAAAATATTACGTGTTAAAACAGGACTGCCACCATCATCTCATGAGCGTGAAGTAATTAACAACAGAAGTTTGATCATGAAGTAAACTAAATGACTCTTTGTACTTTAAGAAATAACAAGTTAGAACAGCTCTTCAAAGAGATCTTCTGTGTAAGGAGATACCATTGTAAGACATTGGTTGAGTCACATAATTAAATATTTTGTTTATCTGCTTCGGTTTGCCAGAAGTGTGATTAATACGAAACTGACGGCACATCGAGGAACCTACTAAGTGGGCAAGAAGGAATTCCTAATACCTTACAGAGATAGGAAACATGACAACATGAGTTCCACATCCACTGTTTCATTCCCAAAAACGTCTACAGTGAACGACTTCACAGGTCGAGTGAGTGAGTAGAACTCGTTTGTTTCATGATCACATGCTGCTGTGTGTGTGTGTGACAGACTGATCTTAACGATCGCGTCTTCGTAGCGTCTACTCGTTGCAAATATTGAACACTATGGTCTACAAGGACTTGTTGTTGAGCTTTTCAGTACTTGCTAGCGGAACCTTGTTGGTACATTTTCTAGCACATTTTGATAATGCATTTCTCAATTTAACCACTAAACAAGAATTTGCACCTTGATAGAAATGCAGACTGATTCAAAACGATGGCACATTCATGAACTCACTAACTGGGCAAAATGGAATTTTTAAAGCCTTACAGAGGTAGGAAAATAATCATACGTCGCTTGCGGATTGCTGTGAATTCCTTCAAAATGCTCCGATCGCTACGAATTCAGATCATTGCGCAGAAGTCTTCGGAACTCGACATCGAGTGTGTCTCTATGCCGTGTGATCCGGTTGATAGCAGTCACTGAAACTTCACACAATTTGGTATGGCTGCTCATTGTTCGATTACTATGGTATTACATCAACAGATTGTGCCATTTCATTAACATTACATGGTCCTATGTTTCCTTTCCAGTCAAACAGAAGAAGAGACGACCTGTGTACAGAATGATTCACAAATTTGATTCTTAATTGAACTAGAAAAATTACAAAATTGACCTTGAGCGGTTGAAATTACTATCCACAAACTACTGGTCTTCATTCTTGTATAGCTAACAGCAAAACATGTGAAATTAGAGATCGATGATTTGATCATTAATTTGGATAATCAATATTCTAAGCCAATGAAGATGAAATTCACGTCGAATCATAGGACACTAATGCCGCAGTTGGCATTAATGTCCGCTGAATTACATTGCAATTGCATCGAGTTAAAAACTGCATTATTGTCCGGAAGAAGCACTATGTGTCAAATCTCCAAAGAAATCATGCATCTGTTAGAATTTTATTTTTACATGCATTCAATAGGCCTATATCGTTACTCATTGATTCCTAGATTTCTTAACATGTACAGTGCAATGATATCTAGGAGTACAATTACTGCTATTTTGCGTGCATATTCATGTCTTCGGTAAATATATTTCTTAAAGTAAAGGTATTCTTACAAAAAAAGAAAATATATTTAATAGGATATTTACATGGGAAATAAGACAGACACTCTCTAAAATGCATGATTTTGCAAGACTTTCTATGTCCACATGTTAATAAGTTCCACAAAGCAGGTGATTATCTTCCTGGTTGGAAATTATTAACCTGGTGCAGACTTCTCTTTCATCACTTAAAGCAGATAATGCATAGATTTCTTCGGTCATTATTTGTCATAATAATCTCGAGCCTTCGGCTCTCGGTAATTATAGCAATAATGACCTCAAATCCATTAAATCTCAAATCTGTTACAAAAGTGGATACTATATATACATTTCTGAATATCATTGCGTTCTAATTGTTCGAAAACCTATCGTTGTCGAGGTCAATTAATTGGCAAGCAATGAGATCACCTCAGATACAGAAGGAGGCAGGAGAATATTAATATCTTAAGTGTCTATCATAATTAATGGGATCTTGACGCACTTCCTCGTGACAAAAGAAAGATGGAATTCTCCCTATTTTTGTTTTCATTACTGCGACGTCCAAGATGATATAATTCTCTGGGATGTTGGTCTGCGTCTCATTTTCCACAAACGTATGCAATCACCACTGACCACTACCCCTTCGAGAGGTTTCAATATTGACAACCTCAATGTTAAGCAGTTCGCAGTGTTTCTGTTGACAGATTATCTCTGGTGTTCTGGTGCAAAGGGGACGTAGCGGTCAATGCCAAAATCAAGCAAGAGATAATTTCATAACCACAGCAAAGATGATATCTTGAAGATCGTTTCAAATCCGAAGTTGAAATCACAAATTCTGGTGAACTTACAAGATGGATCATGCAGAGCTATTTTCATTATTTCTCCAATTAATTCATCATTAAGATATTTCATGGCATAATGCAAACTGTGGTAGAGGTGAAGAATGTACGAGAAATTTAGTTCACTTTTCATTCGCATCGTCAAACTCGTTATTAAACATTCGATTCTTCATAAGCATATGAATAATTTCTGAGCATTATTCGACTTCAAAGACTTCGAGATGACGCAATTTTCCTGGGACACCTCCTCAACTAATTGATCAAAGTTTTTAATTTTGTTGAAGTATGTATACACTGTAAACCAGCACCTCCTAAAGCAAGACATTATTCGTAATTAATAAAAAAATCCTAAAGCATACGCCTTTCAGAAGGCTACCCTATCACCTCCTAAAACATGTTTTCAATGCCATATTCTCCTTTTCCCTTATGACAATGCATACTACTATCTTTATTCAGCAATAGACGTGTTACGCATTGAGATTTATTGCAGACAAAGCTCTCATTATATTCATTCAATATTTATCTCTTGCTTTACAAACAACCCTCTAAAGAAATAAGAACCCTTCAACCCCTGTAGTATTGTTATGCAAGAGAACATGATATTAGTGTTGTACAATTCGAATACATAAAACAAACTTTACTGAAATTCACTTGAAATTTATAAAATTGACACCCAGTACCAAATTGAATACAATCACAGGTATATTTATGTAACAGATGCAACCAACTAGCTTGTGAAATTTGCCAGTGAAAGGATTGGCCTTTAGATAGATTTCGATAGAACTTACATATTCTCGGAGTTGATGGCACCAGCACTCTTTTAAACCCAAACTTGAAAGGACCAGCGTTAATACAGAAATTGTTGTGTGCAGTTCACCGTTAAAAACATTGTTAACGCGAAAGTGGCGCAAAATTAGGTAAAACTGCAAATTGAATGAAATTTTACAAACTGATGTCCGAATTCGAAAAAATTATGTCATTTGAAAGCTTTAACACGAGCCTGACTCTATGGTGATAATCGTAATTTTCTGTATTGCACAATTTCGTCTGTAGGTGTCGGTGCACGGTGATCCTGAATAAACTTTTAGTTCGAGTTTTGACAACTGACCTGGACTTTGTTTTTCCCGATAGGGGGATTGATTAACAAAACAAAACAGCAAAAATAAAAAAAATCTGTCGATGGAATCACTTTCAATTGCAAATTTTCGAATTTTCAAATCTCAAAATCTCTGCGTTTTCAAAGAAGGAGTTTCGACAATTGATCTGACCTTTCCTTCAACTGATAGGGGGGTCGATTTCAAATCCATTACAACAAAAATTGGAAAAATCGGTCGATGTAATCGTTTTTTTACATCAAATTTTCTTTTTTTCATTATCTTTTGATTTTTGCAATTTCATGAAGCATTGAACAGTCTCAAATGTCGCACCAAATTCATGTTTTTTGTATTTGTTGAAGTCTATTCTGATTTTGATATAATAGGCGACCAGTGAATAATATCTGCACATTGACATCGAGTATGCAAATTTTGTCATCAACTGTGGATCAATGGATAGAGATATCTTCATGGCAATGTATTCTTTGATTATCATTGCGTGAATGAGAAATTGACTTCAAGTATGGAAAGTTTGACAACAGCCACGGAGAAAGGTATATTAAAATCCGATTTCTGTGCCAACGACACTTCAGCAGTAACCGTGTGCCGAATGCACGTCAATCCACTACGTCACAAGGCTGCAAAAGCAAAGCAAGCATCGATCCAGTCGAGTTATTGCCATATTAAACGACGTTGATTGTCGGTGTCTCTTCTATTCTGTCGTAAGATAGAAACAGTTAAGCAAGCATGCCTTTGGCCAGGACTCACGAAGAATGTCTGAAATGCGTATGTCTTTAACAAGACAAAAAATATGAGAAATATCACTCAGAAAATACATGCGGTTATCAAGGAAATGATTCTTTGTGGTTATGATTACGACGATGGTCGACTACCGACGGTACTTTGCAGCAACTGCTACACAATTGCATACGAGTATTCAAAAGGTAATTTCAAGCACAAAATTGAAGTCTTCGATTACTCCAAGATTGGTGAAACTCGAATGCTTACAAGAAATCGTACATCGTGCAAATGTGTTATCTGTGATATTGGTCGCTCATCTAATATTTTTCTAATTATTCTAATCTAATGAATTTTGGACTCTCTTCTACAGTGCTGCATAAAAGATATCTCGCCCTACGTTCGTCGTCGAAGGCTTTCTACTACTCGACCTCGTGTGGCGGAGGTAAATTGGAGCAACTCGGATTCGCTCCGCGAATCCTCGTAGCTGACTAATTTACCTCCTTGCACTCGGAGTATAACTATTACTTTACTGTTAGTTGCAACTGGCACGCTCGCTTGATTCCACTCTGTTTTTGTATCAGTAATTGATGTTCCCCGAGTTGCTCCTGATGTTAACCGCTTTTCCTGTCTGTCTTTCCATGGCGTCGATGCAATGCACACTCGTCACATTCATTGTAAATTTCTGCTCTTCTTTATCATGCCTTTCCTTACAATGTCTCAATAATACGTACCCATCTTTTCGCTCTTGTAGTTGCTTCCAGTGTTCATTTCCTCTTAGCTTTGCCGTTCTTGCCGTATCCGATTATTTAATGCATATTGTACTCAGCAATGACACTAATAATATACACAACTAAACACAACTCTCGATCTCAATATACAGTAAGTAGGGCCCACTGTCGTCAGTTTTGCGATAATAATAGCGGATCCACAGTGTGAACGGCAGGAACAGTGATGCATGTCATTTACAAAATGGCGAGTGGGCCAAGAAGTCCCATACACATGCTGTACTGTTGATTTCTTTCTTGTGATACTTTCTGAATACAATGGAACGATATTGACAAGATTGATTGATGCCTGAAATACAGCCTTTTTTAAATGTGGAAAATTTCTCAGTAAATGTTTCATTTTTTAGTACAATGCCTCCAAAGTAGTCTATGTACGCCTCTTTCAATTGAGATTCTTTGTTGGTCAGAACAACATGTATAGACAGCCTTGATTGAGTCGTATGTTCGAATCCTACCAGTTAATTATAATTATGTCCCAATTGAGCGTGTATGATGCTGAAAATTCGAATCTCTTCTTCATACGAAGCATAATTGACACATGCATGATCCTGGCTCCACAATATCCGACGGGAGTGCATCAAACCAGTCATGCTAACGGAACCTTTTCATGTGCATTACTCTACTTCCTTGTCATAGTTTTCAGCTCCACGTTCATAATGCAGCAATTTGGAAAATTGCATTGCCAACATCCCGTTCGTTCGTGAACAAAAACAGCTGTTGGATGAGCGAGATAATGTTTTATTTCCAATTATCGACAGCCAAATAGAAAGCCAACGTTTAGCACTTTTCCCTTGTCTAACGAAACAAAAGAGAAAGTATATATGTCTCACGTCAAAGCGAACTCTATCTTCATGGGATTTAACAAAACTCTCTCCGATGAGCTGAAAATAACAGACAGGAAACTACCTTTAATGTCTGATATTACCTCTTGGTCGATCAAACGCAGAAATGAACTAAAATGATGAGAGACTGCGGTGCAAACCTGATGAGCTTGATTATACGAATTGCTTCATGAATTCTACTCGTACAAAAGGACCGGAAAATCATTTTCATGGCAAATTTTCATTTATGATCGATTTGCAGAATAGTTGACTAATGTTATCAATTTGTGAATCTCTTATTGCTTTGAATCATTAAAGCATTGTCTATGTTGTTACCTGATTCGCAACAACTCATTTATATATTTCGCATCAGTGTAGGAGGAGGTTATGTAATTCTAATGTTGAGCAATAATTAGAACTGATTGAACTGCGCATAATTAGTTTACGTTGCTAGTCCTTTTGAAACAGTTCTTTTGTGGTGTTGGTTCACTTCACCGATGGATCTCCTCATCCGCAGGTATTTTTATCGTCAGGTGAATGATATTCCCAATAGAGTCATGCATCCTAGATCTTTTAAGACAGAAACTATCTCAATAATTCATAGACATCGAGCTACATGTAAGAAGATGTCTATGATGTTTATCAGGGACTGCTGTGTCGTCTGACTCTGGTCATAGAAATTGAAGAAGCGATCTGTCGATGAAATGACCCTGTCAACGGAATTTTGAAATTTTTCATTTTTACTAGAATACACTACTTACACTACTTTTACATTGATTTCATACTTCGCATGCATAAAAACAGACAACTCAATTCAGATGAGACATGTAAATATAGGTAAAAGGACACAAGGGTCACGTCGATCAGCTAAGATAGATAAATATCTAGTTCAGACTTAAAAAGGAGTTCGATTAAGCCAGACACTAGCCAGCCAAGTGCTGGTCACTTCCGAGGCAGAGTGAAGTGTACATAAAACTATACACGCAACTTAAAGAGTCTTGAAAGAAAATGATCCACATATTTATGACATCCGACTGCTATCTTACCTCAATCTCATTGACAAATCGACTGCTACAAAGGAACACATCCATTGTGCAAATGCTCCAACCAAATAGACGTGAAATTCTTATAGAAATTCCGCTAAGTTCTTGATCGAAGCATACACCAGTTCAAACATCCGGATTTTTGAAGTTCGAGAATCTTGTGCTCGTGGCTAACAAAGTCAAAGATAGCTTCCATAACGTTGCAGCTGAGCACAAATCAGTAGTCGTCAATCGAAATGCCCCACAAAGAAACGAAAATAATAAGAAATTAAAGAAATTATAATGAGAAATAGTAAGAAATAAGATGGGGGTGAGTTTTAGAACCACGTCGCTGAACAAATGTTGAGGTAGTACTCAACTAAATGCGCCTCAAGAAGGTGCTGGCCTCCTGCTGCTGTGTCTGAACTCTTGCAAGAGAATCCGCCGTGATTTTATGTTGTACTGTATGCATCGGAAGACTGCTATGTTTAAGAGAAAGGACCGAAATATTAGTACCGTTAAACGTAAAGCCTTCAAATCCAACAAATTTGTCTATCCGATTAACGAACAGGACGAGGGATCTGTCGTGGTACTACATTTAGTCGACGCATGCGTTCATGAAATAGTCATTAAATGTTACTTTTTAAAGACACTGCTTCCCGAGATGAAAAATGGAAACAAAACTGGATAGCTGGGATTTCATCATATGCATGTACATCACGAATCATGTTAATGGAATTATGTTTCTGTATCATATTTACATAATATCTGTGCATGTGCAATTCAAGATTGTTAACAAATGCATTCATCTCATCTCCCAAAATGAGCACGTTTATGTACAATTGTACATGTAATGTACATGTTGTATATGTTATATTGTATAGGCCTACATGCAAATGTGAAAGTTTTATATGAAGCTTTGATGTAAATTTTCAGATATGAAAACCACAGAATAATGCAAAATACATATCAGCAGCATTCGAAGGATTGCATTCGGAATGCATCGTAACCTTGTCTTTATAAAGAATAAGCCATTAGAATCAGATAATTGTTACTTAATTGAGTTACTTGAGTGGTGTGCATTTCATCAGGTGGGGCGCCACTGATACAGACCGTCACCATTTCTTCTACAAACATCGCGGTCCGTCGCAATCCTCATCCAGGTTCTTCCTTGTTGCCCTTGGAAGGAATCAATAAGAGTTAAAACCAGACCACATTTTCTTGATTTCGTTGAATCAGGTGCAATTCTGGGAGAGGTAGGATGTCAACCACTTCAAGGTCAGGATCTCCTTTAATAACTGGCGCGTGAATAACATTTCCATACTTTTTTGCGCATTTTGGATCTGCGCCGGCATCATACCAAGCCCAGAATTTTTCGGAGATGTTCCCTAAAGTCTGCTCCTGCCTTCACGATGCAGGTTTGGTTGAGCAATGTCGCACCAGCAACAGGGGTGCGATGATCCGTGAGCCATCATTCCGAAAAGGATGCTGGCAAGTTTTAGGTCAGTAACAATTACTTTCAATGCCATTTTAGTTGGATCAATCAGTTGTATAAGTCTCCATAGTCGTAGAATGTTACTGCAGTTCTCTCGCGTTCTAGAGCATTCGATAGGATCAGGATCCTTTTGACACCAGTATCTTTTTGCTCTTCTTCACACAAATAAGACACAAAACTGTTCTGGTTTCATCATGAGTTCTTGCCTTCTGTAAATGCGTCATTTTGGAAATGAATGTCACGCGCTTCACTAAAGAAATCACATGACTTTGTATTCTTGATTCATTCCCAATCAATATGGCGATGAAAGCTGAACAGATACCAATTGTCATCGAGACATAGATATCTAACTTTTACGATGATGTCAGTCAAACTGCAATGTAGTTAGACAAACGTTAATCCAGAATAACGAATATACAATACAATGATTCGCAAAGTTAAATATAATATGACTGGCATGACACAAGAGTAAAAAGAAGGTCAATATCAAACTATAATATTGTTATGAAAAATGATTTTAGTCGACTGTTACTAAATGCCCATGAAAACTTCCATAATTCGCTTTGAAATTCTTCTGTCCAGATCTATGAAAGTCTGTTACGGTCAATTGCTATAATTCCTCACTATAACAAGCACGGCAGCCAAATTTATTTATCATGCATTGTAGGAGACACAGTTTACAGGAATCTTTCAAGTCAGGCAATTTCTTCTTCGATCAATTTCAGTCAGCATGCCATTTTTCATATTTTTGGCGGCCATTTTTAAAAAAGGCTATTATTTGAAGACGATTCCCACTATTTTTTGAAAAACGTCTGAGAGTACTTAGATGAGTTGTTTGAGTTGTGGTGAACTTTCGAGTAAATCTTTGTTCAGTCATGGCGTTGCTTGCCATAGTAGGAAATGCATTTCCCTCATAAGCTTACTTGAGACGCCTATAATTCAGATAGCAAAGAACTAATAGCAATAGCTGTTTATGTCCATGCTGGCCACAACAACCGTAAATCGACTAGAAACTATGAAAAGTCATTTCAAAACTCCTTCACTTTCAGAACTGCCAATGTAACAGCATCGTTGACACCCTCCTCAAGAATCTTGACGAGCAGTGAAGCGCTGTCAAATGTTTTCATTAGAAAAAAGCATGTTTACAATCGGAATGGTGGATACATTTCTATTTCCTTGTAACCATCATCACAGAGATGTCACGGCTTCCACTTCGGATCCAAGTGATAAACTTGAACGATAAATTTTTCAAATGTTGATAAATAAAATCGAAATTTGTCAATACTTTGCCATCTCTAACTTCGTCATTCAGTAGTGTGGGAATCGCGGTTTCCTTGATGTGAAGTATTCGAAACAATTTGTCAGCTATCGAAAGCTGATAGGAGAAATCATTTTCCAACTTTTGACCCTCCTTCACACGACAATTTTTACGTTTCACTCCCTAGGGCTCCCCTCCCATCATCTCCTTTTCCCAATGCGTGACACAGTCGCCCACCCTCCTCAAAATTGCTTTGAGGCACAGCTTCTATCTCTTTTGTTTTCATTTCGTCAACTATCACCAAGGGAGTTGTTGTCTTCTTTGTCCGTCGCATGCTTCTGTTGCCAAATTCGATGTCTAGGTCATAGAAATCAATAAACATATTGGAATTGCTCCCGACGATGTACAAGAAGAAATTGGATCGACCTGGATGTCAAGTCTGCTGCGCCCATTGATGATTATACTCGAAAAATGATTCATTGATCCAATGTCAGCTGATTCATTGTGTGCAGTTGTCAGCCGATTGTTTTTTGCTTAAGTGTTCTGAAATTCTGAAATTCGATTATCACGTGGGGACAAGTGATTTGGGCATGGTGTTTTAGTTGAGTTTCATGTGTTCCTTTTTAGTATGGAAAGGAACCTTGATTAATGCAGATGAAGTATGATAATAGTGCTGCTGGCGGTTAAAATGTCCTTAACTGGTTAAATGCTCAGCCTATATGTGCATGTAAAGACCTAGTGACATATACAGTGAAAAATGGTAATTCTATTATGACTCATTTATGTGTTATGCTTTGTATTATTAGTATATATGATTTTTGTTGTAGTATTTATGTATTATGTACACTGGAAACTGTGTACCGTTAATAACAGCAGAAATAACCGTTAAACGCGGACATAACCGCTAAAATTTGTTAATCAGATAAACAGCGTCTGTTTTTTTGGAAATGTCTAGTTCAGACTGTAAAAAACAGCGAAACTAATTTCAGCTGTTAATTTTAACGGATATTTACGGTTTACAGTATATATATATATATATATATATATATATATATATATATATATATATATATATATAACTAAATATCTGAAAAATCAGAAATTCAATAAATCCCAGCACCCCCAGTAAATAACATAGGTTTTTAGACCTATGGCAAAATTTGACTTTATGTAAATATTCGTACATGCAGTCTGTTTGCAAACATAAGTGGCAGAACATTTCAAAAGCATAAGCCAAGAATTTTCGATTTAAGTTCTGTTCAATATTTCATTGAATTCCATATTGATAAGTTTGCCTGTTAAGAATATGATGAAGAAGAAACAATATTGATATGGAATTTTTTTAAAAACTGATAATTTTACTGATATATATCAGTTAGTGTAATCATTAACCGATCAACCGGTTCGCCTGTCAAGAGAAATTATCTGGTTAACCATCAACAGACCTAAAGGATGCATTCCTATGTGGAATCGAAAGTATTCCTTAAATATAATTGCTTTCAACCATTATTGTCTATCTATGCACTTTGATTAGTTTTTTTGACACTATCTGCCTGAAGTTTTTTTCTTGTCGCTGAAGAATTAGAGGAGTGACGACCTAATTTAGACCTTAGGCCTATCAACTTCTTTTTATATCTACTAAAATAAGTCAGATGGAAATGTAATTTTTTTTTGACTTTTAATTTGCATGTATGTTGAAGTTTCAGTAAAAATTTGGGCAAAAATGACCTAAAGGTCATTTTCAAAATCACTTTTAAAATTTTGATGGCTTTCATTTAAAGTGGCATTGATTATTCATATAATGTTTCTGTTTCATTTTTACATAATAATATTCATGCATGCGCAATTCAAGATTGTTAACATACACATTCATCTTATCTTGCAAAATGAGTACATGTACATTGTACATGTAGATATGCATATAGGCCTACGATGTACATGCAGATACTACTCCGGAAATGAGTTGTCGTGATATTTTTGTTACACACCAAAATAACTACATGTAAGCCTTCATGATATATCATAAACCTTGTCTACACCGTATATAACAAATTAGTGACTAATTAAAACGAGACATTTGTAAAGATGGAAAAATGCAATAATACATGAGAAGATATTACGTTCAAATTTCAGATTGAAATTTATGGTACCAAAAATTAACGCAGAATATCATACATATGCTTGAGTAAAAGTTTTCAGAAATACTTTAGTTGTTATGAACAATTTTTAAAGAGTCAAAAAAATATACATTGATTCATAAAAAATGAAAGACTAATTGAAAATACACATTTTAAATTAAAATTTTTGGTATGAAGGTCTTCGAATCATGCAAAATAGGCACTATCATTCGAAAGAGGAGACTCGAAATAAGTGACTTAGTAGTTTTCAAAACGTTTTGTCCATCGGAACATATTTGTGGGGCCTACGACGCTAAAAATCTCCCGTTCCTGATTGGGTTAACTTTTGAGCTTGAAATATCCATGTCTGAGGATATCTATCCATCATGATATACCCAGGCGATCAGACACACTCTAATCTGTTATGATAAATGACATCATTTTCGACTGAAGTTTGCTTGTGATCGTTTTCAATAACATTATCAGTACTAATCTCTATATCAGTCAATTGCAACATAAGTGACATAAAGCAATTGAGATTTGACTATCCAGCAACTAAAATACTTCAATATTCAACATGATATGACGTTGCGCCGTTTAACAGTGTGAAAATGAAACCGCTTTGCAAAAATAAGGTATTGAAATAGTAATATATTGAGCGATCACATTCACTTGAATCTCGCAGTATTCAGGTGTGATACCCGAGACTTCATCCTGTCGATGAGCCGAGATGCCGCCTGGTGTTTTGTGCTTGATCGTTGGTGACAAGGGAATTGGAAAGACCTGCCTCATCTCATCATACCTGTACAACGTGATTCCAACGAAAAATCCAATACAAGACAGACGAACCGATCGAAGAGACGAAGATGAAGACGGCGACGAAGATTATATCCATTACCAACAACTGGTGTATTCCGACCGTCCAGTGTACTTGATGATTCATATGTTGAAACCAGGGATTGACTTGCATGACTTCTTGCCTTCTCATCCCTACCATGTTTCAGTCATTTGTTTCTCTGTTGTCTCTCCCTCCTCATTTGAAAACGTTCGCCACAGATGGTTTCCAAAGCTTGCCGATCGTCAACAAACACCATGTGTCTTGTTAGGAACGCAAATGGACTTGAGAACCAATGAGGAGAAACTTGAAGAGCTATCACACGATAATTTAGTACCGATCACGACAGAGCAAGGAGTTGCATTAGCGCAAGAGATCAAAGCTATTGGATACGCAGAGTGTTCGGCGTTCGATCGATCGAGCTTGTATTCAATCTTTAAATTGATAGTGAACACTGGTCTGCCTGTCGCTCGTCAAATCTCAGAGCGCTATGAACCGTCTGGAAGAAGATGTAACAATTGTGCTCTTTTATAACATGTGTCAATAAAACAATGTCAGAGAGTAGGTCTTTAGTTATTCTAACTACAGCGTCATAATTGATGTTGGACAGTAAGTGCACAAGACCACAAACTAAATAAATATTTCATGAGGCCAGACGACACTCTCAGTGTACTAAATGCTATTAATCTGGACGTTAATTTTGAAATAAATAAGTCCTACATTCAAAACGTAATGATTGCATTCAGTTAACCCATTTATGTCCAATGTTTCATTGAAGCAACACAGAAACACAGAAATCGCATCTTTTATTATATATTCACAGATGGTTGTTGCATCTTTTATACAAGCTGAGGCTAACATGGCAGTCCCACGACATGTTTATTTAAATAAATTGGTAAGATTGTCAACAACTGAAAAATGTATGTACTGTGCTGTTTGATCAATTTGGAACATAGTTTCAGCTGAAATCAAGAGAAATGTAATCTCGGTTGTTCGCATAGTTGGTCCAGGCAAAGCTGAAAGTTTTGAAAATTTCAATATTAAAGTTCGTCCATTTCTTCGCTCACATGAGTTACTTTAAGCTTTCGTATTGTGTCACGAGTTAAGTTCCATTTTGATTGCACATTGTCCTGTGCATCACGGTCAGAATTATTGAGCATCGTTTGGCTTGAATAACACAGCACCATTGCATTCAATTAGAATGATGTACCACATGACCACTCATGTCCGAGTAAAAATCAAAACTGTCGATAAAATTTTGTTTCCATTGCTCCAATTATTGCCATTTTATGATAATGTCTATTGTCACGCCGAAGTGCTGGAATTACTACAAGGATATATCAGCGCTGTAATACACACATCACTTATCAAATTATATCCGTCAAGAAAAAGTCAAGTGTACTTTGCCGGGTTCTGGGCGTTGTGGAAGCCGGGATTGGAGTGGTGTCAATCATTTGCGCTGATCTCAGCTTTCTTTTGGCTGAAAATTGTGATTTACGGCGCTGACCCAAAAACTTTGTGTGGAAATGCAAGAGGAAATGGACATTGGATTATCAAGTTTCAATTACTTTTCATTATTGAAAGAAAATGCCGCATTTTGATGTATATGAAGTCTTCCCCATCATTCAGAATCCCGTTCGCTGCGACAGAGCCACATAATTGCTTTTAAATGTGGTTCATGAAATAATATGCCACTTTTAGTGACTCCCACTGTAGGAGATCAATAAAGGATATAGAGAGCTTATCCACGATGAGTCAATTGATATGTATATGTTAATTAGGTGCTTTCTATTATGAATGACAATCATACTACAGTATTTCACCTACACATTTCACTATTCATTTAATTTGTCTTCGTGCATGTATTGTAGATATCCTATCGCTTCATTTGACCTGCAAAGCAGATTATTGCCCGCACGGAAAATAATATTTACTCCAATGCACTGGAAGGAGCGTAATCTATGCCAATCATGAGTGCTCTTGTCCAGCTTTATAAGACCAGAATAGACTACAATTTGTGAATAGATATTTACAATATTGGTCAGGCTAAATTTCTATTCAAATGCTCTTGATAATCATAGACATGTCAATCACAATCTATCCTTGATCATCATAGCACGTCGGCAAACAAAATTCTCTACGCAACTCCTGCATTAGATTGCTTCATTCGAACTCATTAGATTTAAATCGCCCACACCCTAAGGGTTCGGGCATTGAAGATCATAGAAATTAATAATGCCATAGAAAGTCCTACAATGGAAAATGCATGAAAATTATGGCACACTCCGGGGGAACTTAGTTGGGGCAAAGAGCAAATTTTGCGAGCTGGCTTTGTTGTTTTCGGGTTGGCACTTTTAATTATCAAGCCAATTTGCGATCTGTATTATTGCCCCCCCCCCGTACAAAGATCATTTACACAAAAGCAATAATGAATTTATGAAATACTGCCACGACAGGATGACAAAGAAGGAAATCCTGTAAAACGTTCTGTACGTTCATAATTTTGAAATATCGCTCCTATAATCAATCAAGAGTATAATCAGAAACATACGCAACTTGTAATGTCGATTTTCAGAGCATGCATTGCTCCAGCTTGAAATCAGAGGCCAAGAAATCTAAGAGTATTCATTTTACTTAAAAGGGTTCCCCTGTTCAATATATTTGAACAATTTTCATGCTTTCGAATATGAGCTTCCAAAATATCATCACACTATATCACATATGTCATTTAGTGATTAATTGAAAAGTTCCAGCGATATTTTATTTATCTGAGAAATTATTGTCGGTAAAGAAGCTTTCAATGTGTTTATTCCAGAAAGTGCTAGGTTTCTTAACCGCTAGAAGAAGATGTTATCCAATAATTAGAATTTCTATCTGTGAATTCTTCAGATGTTCTTACAAACAGCACACCGACCACTTTCAATTATGACTTTGTGAACCAATTTTTAATTCGCATTCCAATATTGAAAAATTGGAAAATAGTTGTCAACTGCTACAAATAGACACACTGTATTAATCCATGGAATAGTAGGCTAATTCACATGCAACAATGCTGCCATCTCACTTAAAATTCTCTTCTTGAGCAATTTTCTGTCAACAACTTTCACAAGCAACTTAGCAAATAGTTTGACTATGATACGATGACAAGTGGACAATTTCTAGACGCTAAGAGAACAAGCGTGGCCACATGGAAGCAACTGCCGTTTTGATTTTCAAATTTATTTACAAAGTCGCTCCAACTTATGGATTATATGATACGATGGTTTAGATCGAATCTGATCTACAAACCATAGATTTTTCCAGGTGCCATCATTGTACATAGGCAAGATATCAAACTTCCATTCTAATGTACTATTATCCACTTCTATGTTGAAGATATCTAACTCATGGAATGCTATAGAGAAACAATCATGCATTAGTTGCGCAAATAAGTATTATGCTCCCTCTAAAACGTCAATTATCCAGCACAGTTGCTTCAGGAGCAATAATCGACATTCTTATGATAGAGTGGTGGCTGGAGCATTGTATGAAAGTTTGCATGCAAGCTCAGAATCGGAGAGTTAGAACACTTTCATGGCATTCAGTTTTATGTACATGTACACATAGGCAGTAGTATGTAGGCATGGATAAAAGCTTTTGAGGTTGCTGATTGATTTGATGGTTTGCTTAATTAAAAGGAGCGGTGTAATATTATCAAATGTGTGGTTATCAGCATATTGCTTTTGTGTTAGAATGTTCTAAATAGCATTTTTATCACATTTGGAAAACATACTCCAAAGCCAAGTTGCAATGGCGTGCTTATTTCTCCTTACCTGCGAAACCTATTTTTATTGTGTTTCCTATAGTTTTGGACATTGATACTCAATTTACTGTTTGACTTCATAACATCACAAGACACGGAAATGTCTGAATTTTCATTGAAATTCCATTCATTCTGCGGATTAGAAATTTAATGAGAATTAACTACCCCGCCAGTGAATCCTTTTTAATCTATTCAACCTGAACGATCCCTTCACGCGAATATCAGAGCACAATTAAGCCACTGAAGTTGCGTCTCTACCTCACGAAGAGATGTAGAAATGTTGAAATATATGAAACATTTGTTGAATTTTTCATCACTTTTGAGAATTCAGATGTGATGCCAGTCGTGTGATGTTGAATATGTTTTTTGAAGATCAGTTGGTTCAGATTGGCAACTGCAGATTACATTTCGGGAAATTTGAGAGAAGAAATGCTCTGGAAAGTTCTCTGGTTATTCAACTGTACCTTCCATTGCAATTATTCAATGTAGGGAAATACTACTTGTATATTCTGATTAACTTGCATCCGCCTATCTAGGTTTAGCGAATAGCCTGATGATCAAGCATAGTGGTTCATGTTGTTTTAACATCATGCATGTACATGTACATGACAGATAAGTGCAAAAAAATTATCAAACTACCACATCATTATGAAGTATTTAAATATCATTATATCATGTATTTATAGTAATAATATTATATTAGTTAACTAAATCGAAGACTCATTTTTGAAGACCTCAAAAATATTTGAAATTGTGATAATTTTCCAGTGAGACTATACACATGGCACCTACGACCTCAGAGCAGCCCTAAAAAAGATAAAGAAACATGAACTCATGGAAAGGCTGCAAAAGCACCAAGAAGGAGCTAGATTTTCTCATCAATTTTGTGCAAGTTGAATAGGACTCATCCGATGTTTGCATGCTAGAAGAGCTGAACATCTCTCTCAAGAGTGTAGCCATTCATACATCTACAGGCAGGTCAGCCTCCAGTGGCAGCATATTAGACTATGCAACTGTCTTAGATGATAATACTGCAGACTTCGTGACTATTTTAAGCAATTAAATATTGAGTTGCATCTTCAGTTGAAAAATGGGAACAGACCTGAATAGCTGCCAGGAATCAGTTGGTGAAATTTCGACGGGCATTCAAATATCAATTTAAGCACATTGGTGCATGAATCAGGAAATGTACTGATCCATTGAACCTAGGACAAAGAGCGAGAGGCAACAAATAAGTGGTTTGTCAGTACCGGACAGCTTTTTACGACTTTATTTTGATATTTTTCTATGCTTGAATTTTATACCACAGCATTTTGCAGATTTTTCTTATTTCCATCACAACCTGACAGCGAAGCGTTTCCAAAAGTTTTTGTTTTGAATTTTTCAATATGACCTTCTTATAATTACCAGAACTTGGAAGTTCAGCAGATTGGCGTTATGTTTCACTTTTTTGAAGTTTGGCCATATGATTTATAGCTCTAAACATACATGTATTGTGCAAGATGCAGAGTGGTTGAGACAGTTCCAACATAATTAACATTTGCCCGTATTATGTGCATGTATGTATTGGGCCGATTGCATAAGAACTCGTTCCACTGTATAATGGTGACGAACTAATTAAGCGATGAATTTCGGTGCTCATACAGCGTTTCAAACGCTCTTAGCGGGAAATATTAGCTCACATCAGTATAATACAAAGCATTGACCTCTTGAAATTCTACTTATGTCGATCGGCTATGCGCATTTTAGAAACTCCTTCCGTATGGCATCGCTGGAATACAGTATTTTATCGTATGAGTTAAAAGACTTAAAATAAAGAGATTTGAGATCGACAGCTACTTTGAGCCTATTTAGGAATGGTCTGCTGACTGGACAGCTGGAAATTCCGGCGCAACATTCCAAAATTATTCAGCAAATGCCACTAAATAATTATTCGCCCGCAAATGTATAACATTAAAAGCAATCATTGGATTGCCAAAACATACTGTATTAGGTCTAAAAATTGAACAGTATGTGTACATGAACTATGTGCATAGAAAATGAACAGTAACTTACATTAGATACTTCTGCGAATGTGTTCAATTGGATTCATAAATCCTGAAGATACGTTCTTTCGGTAGCGATCAAACCACATCTGTTGATCCATGTCTTTCGGTATCACTGTCTTTTTCATGTCATTCTGCTGTTTTACAATTTCCTTTATTCGAGGCCAATAAGTCTCAACATGATTTGTGGTGCAATGGGTAACAGGATCTACATAACAATTTTGATGGTTAGCTGCGTAGTGCCGATATGGATGAGGATTTGGAAGATGATCCAGCATGTTATGTGCCATATGAATGACATACGAACAAATGAATCGATTTGAGGAAGTTATAACACACACAGACGCCGTAACAGAGCCCTCATACACCACACACAGACGCCGTAACAGAGCGCTCATACATCACATTCAGACGCCGTAACAGAGCGGTCATACACCACACAC
Organism: Prostheceraeus crozeri; assembly: GCA_907163375.1. Classification (NCBI taxonomy): domain Eukaryota; kingdom Metazoa; phylum Platyhelminthes; order Polycladida; family Euryleptidae; genus Prostheceraeus; species Prostheceraeus crozeri. The sequence continues at coordinate 97,786 of CAJQUW010016246.1, forward strand.
AGACGCCGTAACAGAGAGGTCATACACCACACACAGATGCCGTAACAGAGCGGTCATACACCACACACAGACGCCGTAACAGAGAGGTCATACACCACACACAGACGCCGTAACAGAGCGGTCATACACCACACACAGACGCCGTAACAGAGCGCCCATGCACCACAAACAGGTAAGGTAACACCATAAACAGCCCTGTGGGAACGAATCTTGCGAAAAACTGGCGAATGTCAGCTGCAGAATATCATGCTAAAGTTCAGTCATATTTGCGGGATATTCGCTGGCGAAGTTCGCCGGCGACAATTCGCGCTCTATATGTCACCTTTTACTTTTGACTTTCTCTCTTGTTTTCTTTAGTAATCCGCCTCTACAGCCGAGGCTCTATTCTCTCCCTCACCTCCTCACTATCCGCCACATATGGCTAATCTATCTAAGAAATAAGTGCAGACTATCATTCTTTGATAATGATAAGAATATAGAGAATCCGCATATATCAATTTTCATAACATCTCTTGACATTTAATAATTTACAACAATGACAAATATTTGAATAATATCATAGTATTTACTGCGACATTTATCGAAGATAAATACTTTTTTTAGTTTAAGCCTTCGTGAATTAAAAAAAGATCCCTTTTTATCAGATCAGACTGAGTATACAATATATTTTTATGTGAAGGTAATATACGAACATTACTACTTACCACTAATTAGTTGCTACAATATCCACGATTTCGCCGGTTGGCGAAAAATCAGCTCGCATTAGTAAACAAATATCTGCCAACTAATTATAGCAACTTTTTCGCCACCTGTCGTTTTTTAATTTTACACATGTTATTGGATAAATGATGACCATTTTCACATGCGGAGATAGTTTTTACACGAAAATGAACCTTTAAAAAATTATCCACAAAATCGCTACCTCGCCAGATAATCTGTTGATATTAGCAAGATGCGTTCCCACAGGGAGGGCGAGTAATTATTCACTGGCATTTACTGAACGATTTTGGTGGGCGAGAAGTCATGTTGCGCCGAAATTCCTTGCCAGTCATATAGACGTTGAGTTCTGGTGCTGGTTCCTCGGGTCTGTTGAAGTCTGAAAAAGAGACTTTGTGCACATCCTATAACGAATCTGCACGTCTGCCGAGTTCTAGTAATTTCCTCTTCTTGTCCGACAGGATCAAAGAAAAAAACATGCTAATCCAATGGGACGCAGATTTAAGTTTATGTTAAAAATGCAATTTCTTATGTTTTCTCTCATCAACTGAAGAGTGTCAAGGCTAGAGCCATACATATGTAAGTGTGACAGGATGTCTTTAGATCATTTCCTATCATGTGTATGTGATTTCTCAGTATTAGTCTTCTGATAGACGATGCATGCGAGAATGTGGTTCAATCTGGATAAAGTGGGTCAACATGTTGTTATCTGCCGACAGTGTGAGGCCCGCCAATTCTAAATGTATGTGGTCCAGCATGAGCATTGACCTGAAACATTCCATATCAAATTATGGCTTCAGACTTAGCACTTTTCAATTGAGGAGAAAACATAATATAAAATTTCATTTTTGCCAAAAACTGCTATCTGCGTCCTATTACATGTGTGTTTCTTTAATCGAGTCTGACATGAAGAGGAACCAGGAAGAACTCGGCAGACGTGCAGATTCGTAGTAGTCACACGGTACACATTCTCATTTTTGCCCTCGTTCCCTGTAGAAACTCGCTCTCAGTGCCGGACTACAATGTCCTTGAAGATCCGGCATGCGCTTGGATTTACTAATTTCGAATAGAAGCATGTCTGGGCAGGGACATATGGAGCCAATAAATCGTAATTTTGCAAATATGTTGATGCAAAGTACGTGACATGAGCACTTCACAGTTGGGCTCTATGGAACAGCAGATGTAGCGATCTGAAATAATGTGACTAAATAGTAAATATTTTCAAGAAAAAAATTTCTGCTTTGCCAAGTCTGCCGCGTATTTTATCTTGACACCGAAGGCCGAGAGGTCCATGAGTTATGCAAAGGTGTCAAAATATCAATATCCACCGCTAGACTATTGTGCTACGGTATCTTACCCTTCTCCAGTCACTAGTCTATAAAAGTCAATTATGATTCCTTCAACAAAACTGAAAGCTTGACATGTAGCTTTTCCCGTTCTTGTTACCAGAGTGTGGAATCAAGTTACCAGGCTTTGCAAATAATTTAACACACATGGGTTATTACGCTTTCAGTTTACCAGGAAATAGATTCAATTTACTAGTTTTTAATCAATTCACCGAGATTCGCAATTATCTTAACGGAATCTGGAGTTCAGCAATCATTTTACCCGAGAAGGATGTCAACCAATCCACATTTGTATCCAATTTAACATATTCTAACATATTCGCATACTGAGACAGTCGCGATATTAAAAATTCTCGATTTCTATCATCAAACTCAGTACAAAGGTTATTACCAAAGTTATTATTTACGATTGTGCTCAATCAGCCGAACCGATTCATGTGATCTGCACTGCAAATACATCACAATAATGTAATGAATCTGATGAGCGTAAGGATTTCTTAATTTCATAAATTTTAGTATTTTATTATCAGATTGTCATAACTCATACTTCACTTTCAAAGTTAACAGAATATTGGTATGTGATTGGCACTTCAATTGCGCGATTTCCAGCTGAGGTCAACTTTCATGCCATCTGTATGTCGCGTACACTTTAAACTGTCACCTCCTAAAATCGAAGAATTCTTCATCCTAAAGCGCGAAACACTAGAATTTTGGGAGGTTGCGTGAAATAGAATGTTGACATACTAAAGAGAACAATAACATTAGTGCGCTAGCCCCCTAAAACGCTTTGCTTTAGGATTTTTTTGTTAGTTACGAATAGTGTCCCGCTTTAGTGTGTGATTTAGGAGGTGCTGGTTTAGAGTGTATACCCCCCCTGCCGATGAGACAATTCGCACTCGTGAAAAGTTCAGCGATGAGACTGTTTGATGACCTTAGAAGGCCGATATTAGGTTTTTTTGAATAACGTTTTTGAAAAAGGATGAAACCATGGACATCCAATACTCCATGGATGAAGCAAATCAGTGGCATTAACCGATCGTAATTGATACGGGTGCTACGGCTTTAAATATCGAGGAGCGCAAATCATGATGAAAGAAAGGATTTGCATCATGACTGATTGAAGTGTGATTTTGATTCCTACTGCATAAATATTGCGTCCACCTGTGTTAACTTGAATGTTGTCAGTTAGTAAGTATAATTCTATACATTTTTGTATTTCATCTATATTTACATTGTTATCTATTGATCACTTTACCTACCGATCGACGCATACATAATCAACAGATCAATCCTAGGTCACGTTTACTCCACAACAATTATTTCCTACCGAAACATTAAGACTAAAAAAAGATCTTTGTTTTCATTCTGATTTCAGACTATCGTTGAATTAGTCACGTAGCTCAGGAGGACAGGCGATGATAAAAAGTGAATAACTGACATGAAGTCAAAAATGCTTATAAATAGTTAATAGGAAAAACGACGTTTACGTGTCATTCGATATTATTCTTGTGAGAAAGTCGTTAAAGACTTTCAGACTATTTTGCTGTACTTCTCAGACATTTTATTGATACGGGAAGCTCTGATTGATTACAAATGATGTTTTATTTCTCCCAACACTCAATGTCATGAACTTGTCATGCACAGCGCAATGTGGTATTTTCATGGATGAATCAATCTTCATCCATTCGATTCTGAAGTGAATCGAAGTTATCGCAGCATTTGGTTGACAGTAAAATGTTAAGTTGGGAGTATGAACATTAATCTTTGACGTCAATATCACGCAAAGTCTTTGAAGAGTTCGACTACAAGATTTCCAGACGGATATTGAATCCATTCAAACGAAATGTGAAATGAACGCAATATTTTTGGATGCAAAATACTATTTGAAAGTCACATTAGCGCTTCAGTCGTATTTTCAGCAGATTTCATGAACATTATCTGATATCTAATTTGATGAGAATTATTGACAAAATTCTCAGAACTTTGAACCGCTAATGGCGACTCAGATGGACCGGGAGCATCTGGCATGGACTGGCCAGCCTTCTCGGATGAGTCTCGCGTTGCAGAAAGGCAGGGATGGTCGCGCTCATGTAAATAGCTGGCCACGAGTTTTGAAGCCTCTGCTATGGTATTGACTGACCGAATGCTTATGTATGCGCACTTCTAGCTGTGTTTGCATGCTTCCATCGGCTCTTTTAATCAGCATAGTAATTAGTGACCTGTTGTTTGATAAGAAGGAATATGTCCGTTATCCCTCGCCCACTGGGGTGCTTTGACAACGCGCACGGCTGGGGGACCCCTCTGCCTATTTCCGAAATTATCCCTCAGAGACAGACCTGAGCTTTTTCACACCCTCTGAGACCTGAGGGGGGGGTCAAGCGGACCCCTTTAACATATTCTTAGTTTACCTGCTTAAATCGATATCAAAACATTAGGAAAGTTGATTTTGAGTAAAACAATGATGTTTGCGTGTAGCAGGTCGGTATAACGAATACCTTAAGTGACTTTCAGCCTTCTCAGTAAACACGTGCGAAAGAAAAATGGTGTTTTTATAAGTCAACCACATTTAGTACAGCATCATTCGTACTAGGAGGCGGCTTTACGATATTTTGTGTCACCATAAAGCCTCAGATAGTTGATTTTGATGAAATTGATTTAATTCATGCAGCTAATCCTTTCCATTTGTACATTCCTTCAATTTTATCCAAAGCTATCAGAAATAGACCTAAAATGAGTCAAAATTGCTGTACTTCTAGAAGCAAAAACAGCTGTGGAGATCTCAAACTTGTCATTACTGCTGTGAAAAGTTTGTCATCAATCAGTTTTTGGTGCTCAACTATGAATATAATGATAGCTTTCATTTCGGACATCGATTCATGTCGAGTTGTTCACATAGGCCAACCAGTCACGCGAGATCATGTGCGAAAGCAAAATATTCACATTTTGCGATCTTCCAACACATTGCACATCTACGAGAATGATGCAAACAATGAATAAATGACTTTCACTCTTTATACACCATCGTGGACATGTTCGAAATCATTTTTCATCTAATTACAAAAATTTGTGATGGAATTTCTACACCCTCTGAGACCTTGGCCTATCTGGCATATTTCTACTGATTAAATTGAAATGAAATAACACATGCAGATTCACTGTCAGAAATGATGATTTTGTATGGGCTTGAGTGGTTGATATATCGTCAGCGTAAAAAATGAAATAGAAGTCCACTGAACCCCCCTCAGTTCTCTGAGGGTTCAGGGCCAACTTCAAACCCTCGTCATGATGAATCAGAATGTCATCATTGTTTTGATGCTCAAGGTCATGATTTACGCAAATCCAACGTTGCGAATTTTGTCAACAAGCTAAGTGGGGTAAACTTTGTTCCTTTATACAATATGATTTTATCCGTAGATGAAAAGTGCGACTTACTGTGTGATGCTGTAAACGATGGTTTCAAGCAGACCATACCCTCAAAATCAGTTATAATGACTCCTCGAGATAAACCTTTCGTCACGCCCTTACTAAAATCTTTGATCAACGAGCGATGGTGTGCACATCGACAAAGGAACTTTCCTCTATACCATCGACTTAGTATTAAAATAAAACCCATGTTAATTAAAGAAAAATGCAAATGGGCTCAGAGATCCAAGGAGAGCACAAAGAAAACGTGGCAAGTTGTAAATGAGTTCAGAGGCTCTAAGAAAGGTGCCGTGTCTTTTTTGGACTCGATTATATCAAGTTTCCCGAGCATTCATGAGGCTGCTGGAAACATAAATCATATATTCCTTTCAAACCAAGTCATTCGTGCGGAAAGAGATCATGTGGAGTGTGGTAGTGATTAGAATTACAATTGGTGCCCTGTAATTGAAGTTGATTATGTTTATAATCTGATTGTTTCAATGAAAGCGAATAAAGCCCAAGGTCACGATCAAATTCCGTCGATACTGTACCGAAATTCTGCACATATTTTGGCACCTCCCTTGACCCACATTATCAACTTGTCAATCATCAATCGAAAGTATCCTGGTGCTTGGAAGAGAAGTGTTATAACTCCAATTCCGAAACACTTTCCAATATCAATCAGTGAGCTCAGACCGATACGATATCTTTATTATCAGCTCTATCCAAATGCGAAAAAGCTGTGCTTAACTCCGGCATTTAAGACAAGCTACGCCAAACTTTTGGACAAGGTCAATTTGGGAATCTACCGCTGTCGTCTACCACAGCTGCCTTGATCTGCCTGCAAGAAAACATCATAGTAGCTATGGAGGATAACAACACCTTGGGAGTGGCTGTTTTGGCCTATGACTACAGTAAAGCTTTTGACCAGTTAGGTCACGATGTTATCTTGAACCATCTCGTGATCAACAAGCTTCCCACAGGATTTATCTACTGGGTCAAGGATTACTTGTATGGTAGGACTCAGTCTGTGAAACTGTCCAATTCCTGTAGCAGTCACCTACCTGTTATTTCTGGAATTCCACAGGGATCATTAATCGGTCCGTATTTGTTTAATTTAGTCGTCGGTTCATTGCGTCCTATGCATCAGAGCACAACCATTATTAAGTATATTGACGACTGCACATTTGTAATTCCGATTTCCAATCCTTGTGACACTAAGATCCTGCAAGAACACGACAATATGCTTCATTGGTCAGCGATGAACAGTTTATCTTTGAATGACGCTAAATGTAAGCTTATGTGGATTGCAAGAAAAGATTGTACGCTCGCAGTATTTCCCCCAATTCCATTGGTTACCGAGCTTAAGTTTCTTGGAGTGCATTTTACCTCCGATCTCAAATGGAATAGACACTTCGAGTTCGTCAACACTGTCGCCTCTCGCCGACTTTATGCCCTCCTCATACTGAAACCTTTACTGGACCACCAAACCTTGGTGCACGTTTATAAGGGATTAATTTTGTCAATTATTGAATACTGTTCCCCTCTCTTTGTTGGCATGTCAGCTCAGAACGCCTCAATACTTGAGAAAATCCAACGAAGAGCTCACGTCATAATCTGTGGTGAATCACGTTGTTGTCAGTGCATTTCTTTTCCAAATTTAGAAGAACGACGCAAGACAGCATCCATTAAATTGCTTTTGAAAATATGCAACTTCCCTTCACATCCTTTACATGAGCTTTGTCCCAAGAAATCTTTGCGTTCCAAGAAGTTTATACAGCCTCAATCTGTGACATCCCGAAGACGAAACTCCTTTTTCCTTTTGACAACAGCTCTGGCAAATGGTACGTGTATAATTTGACTTTTGCCTCGTTATCTTTACCGTTACTTATATTGTACATTTCTAAAGAATCAACACAACCTTAGAATGAATTCTTTCTGTCTGTATTTATCATTGCTGTGAATCCATACTGATTGTCGTGATTTTTAATGTTTTCAGAAATATACATTTACTTACTTACTTAAGGTCACTGTGAAGGCCAAATGAAAGCCCTCGTCATGATGAATCAGAATGTCATCATTGTTTTGATGCTCAAGGTCACTGTGAAGGCCAAATGTAAGGTCAGAGGTCAAAAAGAAGATTTTTTTACTATGATTATTATTTCTTGCCGCATCTGAGATGCCATTCGGCCAATTTCGAAAATTTCACAATTTTAAATTTTGAGTTGTGAAATCAAAACGTCGAATGAATAGACTGAATAGAATCTACAAGGTAATTATCATTTTCTGTTCAAATTGACACGAGAACAATTTGTTTGATAAATTCCAATAGTTTTAATATTATAAAAGGACACCCGAGACCATTCTGAGAGAGAAAATAGTGCAAATTCGACAAATCTGTCGCACATTCAAATGCTTGAAATCTCATTGTGACGAAAGTATGAAGCCGATGTTATTCACAATTGGTGGAATTCTGTGGAAAACAAATTATCTAAACTTTGCAGTTCGCATCTTCTTTCGTTCAGGAGTTCCTCCAGTGTGGTGAAGGTCAAAGCATGACATCAGTCAAAATACTGATTTGGTTGTAAAATTGTATGACATTAAATGGCCGCCTGCAGCTTACTATTCATAGGTCTTAGAGGTGCATTTACACGAGCAACGCGTGTCAGTATTGATTGCTAACCTTCCATCGATCCATGATGAGTAGAAAAAAAGTGAACTCACCTTCCTGTGTAATGCGAGAGACTACCACTTTTGCATTTAATAAAGCCAATAATTCGGGAAATATCGATCTTTTAACCCTATCCATACCGAGCTCTGAAGCGCATCGCCATCCCGGGGGGCCCTTCTTAACTTCCTAAATACTGCTCCATTGTACATGAAATTTTAGGGTAGAATATTCTACGTGTGATCTTTCTAACGGTGGTATCTGTTTTTCTAATTCGTCCATCTTGATGCTTTAAATGGCGATTTAAAATTTGAACTTCAAAATTGAGCGGATATTTTGTGTTTTCTTCTCATCGACTGAAAACATAGATTTAAATGCTTTTAGTTCAATGACGTTAGTAACACATGCAATTAATGATCAGGAGAATGATGCTATTTGATGCTCTAAACTTGTTTGTCTGCACATCATGAATTTAAATTCAAAATTTGAATATGTGATATTGCTAATAATAACAATAAATCATAAGCAGAAAAGGGAAAGTTTTCACTCAAAATTGACTACTTTTATTCATCTGTAGAAACAATTTAAGAGGTCTTGCTACCTTCCAATAATGTAATTAAGACCAATAATGACACTGAATAAGCAGAAGTTTTCAAAACAATATGAACGAACACTACTTAGTTGCAACTTAGTTGACTCATTTCTACTGAAAAGCAAATAAGTAGTATTTACATGACATTCAAGTTTGGATGACTCTTATCGATGTCTGTAGTATCTTTGATGTCTATATTATCTTGATGGTGCTAGGGTTGAAACGATAGCGATACCGATATCAAAATATCGATATTATCGGTATTATATCGATACCGATAATATCGATATATTTTAAATCAATATCGATATTAATATCGATATAAATATCAATATTATTTCAGTGTTGGTACTGATATTCTTATTTACACTATTTTCGAGAGTTGTATCGATTAAAAGCTTTATAGCTTTTGCTCACAACAGTCATCATATCTACATTGATTGTGACATCAGTAGTAATAGTGTATGTATACTCAAGTGGATTAACTGAAGAATTTTCTCACCTTCATTGCCAATGCCACCGCTATTCCCTTATCGAGTTCAACGCACCAGTGGATGTACTGTTTTTCAATCGCTTCTCAGTCAACAGCGTCTATTTCTTATTTCAGTTACAGGCCTATTCATGTTGCTGTTAGGAGCACCAGATAGGTCATCGTTCTTGTTATGCCTGTTTAATGACAGGGATCAAATCCTCTTTAAGAGACGAGGACAAACTCGCCTGGCAGCGCTTTCAATACGATTAGCCTTGTGTATTCAAAAGCTGCTTCTGTTCCTCACACGAGAACTACAGAATTTATGTGTGTGCGCGCGACGCGTGTGTGCCCTCTGTGAATCTGAGAAAACCATGCTGATTGCAAAGAGGCTGATTGCTCCATGGCTAAATGCTCGAGGTGTATGCACTGCAGCTATGCATCACACAGAATGTGAAGTATGCGTGCGACAAGCAATACGAAGCAAGCACTATTGCCAAAACGCTCATAGGGTAATGTAACTGATCAAGTTCAACCTAGAGTAATATTCAAAAGTTCAGGAAAAATACAGTTACTTATTAAATTTAGGATAACGCTTGCATATTCTAATCATATTCCACCGTATCTCCGTCGCAGTGAAACACGCCCGAGATTCTGTTCTGACAGCCAATTAGAAACTGAATCGATGATAGCCTTGAATTAACTCGGTGCAATACGGAGTTATATTGTTCCAGTTCGATGCCTGGACTCTTTCTTCGCTATGGGACGTGTGAAACGCAGTAAAGCATGGGACCATTTTGAATTATCAGATAAAAATAGAGGAAAATGAAAACTGTGTCAATCACCAACTTACGTCAGTACGACATCCACGACGAATTTGACTTTTCACATCAGAAAATATCATCCGACAGCGTATACGGCAGCAACTTCAAACTGTGATGCGTTGGTGAGTGATACGAATATCGGTGCCTCAACTTCGAGCAGTGTTATCTCCTCGCGTAATACACGTCAGGAGACGTTACATGGTGTGATAAAAAAACGTACTTTGATGAAATCAAGCGAAAACAGTGCTGAGGAAATATCTCGGCTAATTGCATTATATATTGCGGAAAATGGAAAATCTATTAACATCGTAAACCAATCTGGGTTTCGGAGAATCATCCATTTTTTCGAACCACGCTATGAAATGGTCTCAAACACACACATCACGCAAACTGTTTTGCCGAGTATCGAAAGCGAAGTAGATAAAATAATTTCTGACAAACTTAAGGATATTGCATTCCTCTCTTTAACTACAGGTGAGTTTTTTTCGATTCCTTGAAATATTTTGGAAGTTGCTGATACATCGTTCCACAATAAAGCATTTTTCTTATCTCGATCTCCTATGCATATTTTCTTAATTTCCCCTTAAACAATTAATGACCGAGGTATGAAAATGCAAATTTTTACAGTGTATCTAACTAAAAGTCTTTAAAACAGCATAGAAAGTAGGACTACGTAATATTTTTGAAAATCCGTGGTTTCAGTCCAATTTCCAGTACTGGCAACAATTGTTGCCAAAGGGCAGTAGAGGGGTAAATTGATGAAGATGCACATCTTTACTAGCGTATGTCTCCTCAAATTGACGAGGCAGTTGGCATTATGTAAATGATAGGCCTAACGACACTGCTTCCGATATTCCTAAAATGAATTTTATTATTCCTAGAACTCCATTTATGAAAAATGACTAGGGTTGCAAAAAAATGTTTTTTTATTGAAGTAGTCATAAAATATATGCCAAATCACTTTCATCCTTCAACAAATAGGTCTGATTTACATTAATATTCTCATACAATAAATTTATTGAACTGTCACCTTTCAGTTAATATTTTTATTTCGCAGACGTATGGACCAGCTCGGCGATGGACGCATATTTATCGATAACCTGCCATTTTATTGATAATGGAGAAAGGAAAACAGTTATCTTGTCATGCACTGAATTCAATGAACGTCATACAGCCGTTAACACAAGCGACAAGCTTACGTCTTTGCTGCAAGGATGGGATATATCTGACAAAATTGTCTGTGTTCTACGAGATAATGCGTCAGCTCAACTGAAAGCTTTGTAGATAGCTAATTTACCTCACGAAGGCTGTTTCGCCCATTCACTCAATTTGATTGTAAAAGAAACTTTACTGGGCAGTCATGTTTCTCAAGACATTGTAAAAGCCGCCAGAAATATTGTCAAATACTTTCACCACTCAGTGAATGCTAGCCTAGTGAAATATTAATACAAAAATTGCGGGAGCAGAATGTTCTTCAACCATTGAAATTAATAGTGGATGTTTCTACTAGATGGAATTCCACCTACGAAATGCTCAATAGGCTTCTGCACCTTAAAGCTGTATTACCTGAAGCCATGGAAGATGCAAGTTGTCCACATCCACAGCTTACATCTGGAGATTGGGCTTTGTTACTTGATGTCTGCAGTTTTGCGACCGTTCAAGCTTGTAACTGATGAAATCTCAAAGGCCGAATCAAACATCGGGATAGTTATACCGGCGCTTTTTATGTTGCGAAATGAATTGTCTAAATGTGAGACCGATACAACCCGTCAAATGATTGAATTAGTCCTCCAAAGCATTGAAAAGCGGTTTAGCAAAATCGAGAGAAATCCTGTGTATGTAACTGCAACAGCTTTGATTCCGAGGTATCAGCTGCGTTGTTTTCAAAACAAGGTTGAAGCCAAAAAGATTTTTCTCACTGAACTACTCAAAATATGCGATTCCGCTGATAATGAAGTGGAATTTGTACCAGATGATTCAGTGACACCGACCATTCTAACCGACAACAATGACGAAGCGTCATCAACTTTTGACAGTATGATGGATAATGCATTAGGGCCAATGAAAACCTCTACAACTAAGGAAACATCCACTCCTAAAGCTCAGTTAGAGAAATACTTAAAAGAATATCCATCCATAAAAGACATTTACACTGCATGGGATTCGTTTAAAATTGATCTTCCAGATCTTTATCGGCTTCACCTCAAATTCCATTCATGCCCTTCTACAAGTGTACCATCTGAGCAGTTGCTTTCAAGAGCCACTCGCATTATCTCTAAAGATCGAAATAGACTAACATCGCAAAATGCCGAAAGACTGATTCGACTTCAAAGCAACATTCAAAATTTGAAGTTGTTTAAATGAAAGTGCTTCCAGTGCTCTTCATAAACTCAATTTATAGTTGTACTTCATTTTTAAGTGGCTTAGGCCAATAAGCATTCCGTTTTTACAATCACATGCGCTTCTATACAAATGCGTACATGTAATTTTTCTATGATGTTATGTCAAATGACCTGTTTAGACGATTGCACAATCGATAAATATTTCGTTTTCCTATACGTGTCTTATTGTTAGCTGTAAGGTTTTTGAAATAAGATTTTGGTATAGACCTATACCTTGTTGCATGACCAATATACAACTGGCATTGCATTCATAAATCAGCACGCTAAATACAAACTGCTTTCGTTATACGTATAGATATTCGTTATACTTAGTAGCATTCGTACTTTTAGAGACTACGTAGACATCTTACCATAGAAATTTCGAGAAGTTTGATAACTTGATCTGCGTTGAAGACGTCTGTCCATCATTTTTCATGAAATATTTGTTGTAAATGATAACTTATATGAAAGATAATGACCCGAAGATTTTGTCCGCCAAATATTTTGCAGAAATGCCAATTAGTTCAGGAGCTATAGCTTAAAACTCAATGAAATCGTGTTTTTTAACTTTATCTGTCACAATTTCCCCATTGAAATTGCATGTGATTTTTAAATCAATCCCCTTAAACTTCATTGTACACAAGATAAAACATCATTGCTTTTCATTTTTCCTACGTACCGGTACTTCGTATATCAAACCTCATAGACTTACTAAAGAAAATTTCATGTATCAACAAATTTTGTCACTTCACTATGAGGCTTAATCGATATTTTGGAAAACCATGTATATGAAAAAACTATCTAAAGCTCAAGTGATGTCTGTGGATAACAAATTCATTACTGATCACCAAGATAAGCAGAACTAATCTTATTGCAGATATTTTTTGATTACATTTAGTTTACAGAATGACTCATTAATGATAATTTACTAATAATGATTTCGAAATGTGTCATCTTCATTCTTCATGCAATATTGGCCTATAGTAGCCTATAAGCTATGAAGAATGAAGTTGACAAATTCGTAAATCCAACATATTAAGCAAATCATAGGGGCTTTTACCAATTGATGCAAATGGCGAAGTAACACAGCACAGGCCCATTATCTTTCTTATGTTGTTTGCGATGTTGCTTAGAACAGATACATATCAGACTCAGTAGTTTTGTTTTAACGATATTGATATCAGCATCGTTAATACCTAATATCGATGTTTTATTGATATCAATATTGATCCCGATATATTAATCGCATTTAATATCGATATTAATATCGATATTTTTATCGATATCAATATTTGTATCGATATTTTAACCGATATTAATATCGATATTTTTATCGATATTTTAACCGATATTAATATCGATAATATCGATATTTTTCTAAAAAATATCGATATTATCGATAGTAAAAATTTCGCTATCGTTTCAACCCTAGATGGTGCAATTTATGAACACCTAGTTGTGATGTGATGCAAAAATTGATATTCAGCTTGCTTTGTCAAAACTTAGCACAACAGATGTTTGCAAAATCAGGCAAAATTCAGACTTTCAAAAAACGCACTTTTCAAAACGGGCCATAAATTTAACTTTCCCATGAACCAAATGCAACGATCTTCGGCGAAAAATTGGAAAATACCCAGAAACTAAAAGTCACAAAAGCCTGGATCAATCGGTTCAGTTTTAAAAGCTCCACAACAAAAATGCACAGGGGGGGCGCCCCCCCCCCCCGGTATGGATAGGGTTAAGATATTCTGGCATGTATTTTTGAAGGGTACAGAAATCTAATCGTAGCAAAATTTGAACTCAAATTACCACCATGAAGACTTTTAAAGGAGCTTTTTAACTAAAAATTTTGAAAAAAAATTGAAAGAATACATTGCATGCACTTCTCGACATTTTAAAATTTCACGGATCTTTGAGTTTCAATCATGAATTGGAAAAGCTGGGCACAAAGCATTGTGGAAGCAATCTGTTTTGCAAGCAATTCCTGGTCGAAATTTGCTAAAAAATTACAAAAATAATGGGTTAAAGCTTGATCCATCAAAAGATTGCTGAAGGTCTAGACAACCTTTAAGATGCATCAGAATTCCTGTGGATCAGCAGATTACCATTTCATGCAACACATTTGCCAGGCAACCCACTCATTTGAAGCACCTTGGACTCTAAAATTGGCATAAAAAATGTTTGAGCATCTATTTGCGTCATTGTGGATTAGTTAAATTGCTAAATTAGTTGAGTTTTTGCTTTCAAACTTGATCTCGTCATTGTCCGATATTCAGTTTGAGTGTCTACTAACGATTTATTGTACAGTCAGTTGATATAAACGCGCTGAAATGTCAATCAAACACTCGCAACGCAAAAATCAGCTTTGCTGCTAGAGAGAGAATGAAAGCATCATATCCATGTAGTGATATGAGTGAATTCTGTCTTGTTATTTTTTATGTTCCGTGTAGTAAATACTAGTGTAATATTATCACAGACCAACTACGAAATTATTCAAAGGACATATCGACATCTGTTTATCAAACTGTCCTATCTCAAAAAATGACATTTCGAGAAATCGTCGTTTAAAGAATTTCTTTATCTTTGTTTTTCATTTCTGAAAAAAACATTGCAAGACTTCAAATTTCGGGATATTGAATTTGACAATACTAATTGTCGAAAATGAACAAATAACTTCCGAAACACTATCTCATAGTCTGAATATCTTCACATAGGATAGTTTGACATTTTGTACCGTGCTTAGTAATAATGGTGGAAATTCAATAAACCATAATGTACATCAAATGAATCATCTCACCGTGGCAGCTCAGAAAATGTTAACTGTTTTAGAATTCAAGGTCATTTTACAGGTCAAATTGAAGGTCAAAGTTCAAAAGATGGAGAATTTCGCTGAACTCAGTTTTCTTCGCATCTCAGTAGTTTTACAACAGTTTGGTTTAATATGAAAGTAGAATATATGATTCGAGTTAGTTGATAATTGCTGAGAAATCTTTTGTCCGAATGCTAGCAGTTTACTAGCACTGCATGGTAGGCCTTTTGTGCATTACTGTAGGTAGGCCTACATGTAGCCACCGGCGCAATAGTAGGTCTACGCAAATTTAGCTACTCTAGTCTATGAATATCTGTAGCTAATGCAATTCGATACAAAAGAATTTAGCTTTATCCGGCTCATCTTTTATGTTGTAATTACAGATTATGTAAAGTAATTTTATGTGCATGCAGGTAGGATCATGACATCCTAATGTATACAGGCATGAATCTCAACTATTGCCTATTTATAAATGCTCCCGACAAAAACCATAAAGTTTAGTAAAAAAAACTCTTATTCTAAAGTGTATGAGTTTCTACATTCGTGCAAATAGAAACGTATTAGGCTTACATGCATGTACATGTATAAGAAGTTTATAAGAATTCAGAGAGAAAAGGTTGCTCACAAATTCACAAGGCAAGCTCGCAAGTCTTCAGAGAGAAAAAGCCTATTGGTCATGCTGGTACCTCGGAAACGTCGAAGTCTTCAAGTTTATCGGCCTTATATTCAGACGTGACGATTTCATCGTAGAATTCTCTTTGCATAGCCGGAATAGCTCCGCTTTTCACCAAATCTTCCTTCTTCAAGAAGAAATCACGGGTGGTGTTTCGAAAGCTGGCCTTCATTCGGCATCGATTCTGCACTTGGATCGTAACCTACGAAGATCCATCACCGTGTACTTGTCTGTTGAATATTTGAAAAGCATTTGCTTCGGATCAGTCTTACTGATGGTGAATTTTCAACAAACCAAGGGCCTAACAACAACCTCAACCCTTATCAGAGATAAAGTGCCACCAGGAAATGACAATATTGGGTGTCACCTTCACTGATCGACTTAAGATGGATATCCATGTTGCTAAACAAATAAGAAAATGTAACGGAAGTTTGTATGCCATAAAGATCCTGAAGAACCACGGTGCTCCAGCACATTCTGTCCACCAAGTCAATAACGCTCTTATTCTCAGTCGTCTCCTGTACGCGTTACCAAGCTGGTGGGGCTTCGCAAGCGAGAACTATAAGAGACGTCTAAATAGTTACATCAAGAGAAGCATTCGTTTCAAGTACTGCAAGGAAACTGACTTACTAAATACAGTTAGAAAGACCGAGAACCGTCTGTTCAGGAAGATCATCACCAATGCTGCTCATCCACTTTACAAGTTTCTGCCTCCAAAGACTAACAATATACGAAATCTGCGAAGAAGGCCACACAATTTACAAAGAACATTGCATAACAATAACACTGGGCGGAATTTTATCAACCGACTGCTCCATGCTGACTTTGCTTTTTGATATTCCAAGCCTTCCTTTACCTGCCGTATATTTCAAACCTTTGACTTTTATAGTAGACATATTTACTTGTCACCTTTTGAATTGTATTCCGTCATGCGTCTGTCAATACTGGAATTAAGATTTTTATTATTATTATTATTATTTATTGTGGCGAATGTTTTTCCATACAATTTTTGATCCGTTTATAGCCTCAGAGATGTTAGAAATCTTTGATTCTCGTAGTTGTTTGAAGTGTACTTCTTCTGCTGAATGAATGAAGATTTCATTCTTTTTACCGCCCTGTCTTGAGTTCCGATCACAGGAGCCAAATTCTGACACGGTAAGCATCTCATCAGGAAGAGCTTGTTGAATAACACTGTGAACTTCATCGCTGTCCTGTTGAGAATGGCCAGAAAAATAAAATACCAGATCAATGGATTGAATATTTGGCAGATTTTCAACAGCATGGCTCATCATCGCTACCGTAATGGAGTTTCTATTTTGACTGCCGCATGAATCGGACGTCATTATAGGTATTTCCAGCTAGCAAGGAATCAATTTTTCGCAAATCGTCATACAAAAATGTGCAGATTTCATTTCTGCCTTTCTTTGCAACTCCCTCATGCCAGGTATGGAAGGAGACATTATTCGAGATGAGTTGCGTAACTGCAAAATTGTAAACATTCAGTTTTCTTTTGTAGAAAAGGATCGAAAATTATATTCTGAAAGTACTCGTCAATCAATAAGCGCATTAGTTCACTAAAGGCCCTCCATTACATTCCAGTCTATCATTCCATTTTGTATATATCAGCCAGGCTATTGGTTAACTTACTGAGCGTGAGCTTCCTGAAGACAACGTGCAGCAACAGGTGATCTTGGTCGAACGGTTCAATTCTGATAGGTCAACTTATATTAAGAAAACTTGAAGTCTCCTTCAAGATTATTGACGTTTTGTTTCTAAAAATAAAATTAGGGTGATTCAGCTTTCCTAAAACATTTAGGAAATGTTTTGATTGGTTCTCAGACTCTCTCCACACCTTACTGCAAGCTCATTCATAACAGCTGTTTACCGTTCAGGAATTCATTGCTAATGGGTTGCACTGCTTGAGATAGGATAATTTGAAAAAGTACATTCCCGAAAGACTTTGGCAATGAAAATACGTCAGTAGATACTTCACATGTCACGCATTCGGAAAGTGATAGTAACTCAATTTTCAAAAAAATTGAGGTAGGATAGTTTGACAAAACGATGTCGAAGGTCACTTTTCATAAATGAGTTGATAAAATTCTTGAAAAGATGAGAGCTCCAGTCTCCACACATGTTCATTCTGTCAATACACTTACTGAACTCCAATCATCAAACATGGAAACACTTAACACAGTCATGAAAGCTTAACCTGGAAAGATATCAGCCTCTCCATGTCAATTTTGAAAGTTGGCTGTGCATTTTTCTTATCCTTCACCTGAATGGGGGGGGACCTCAGCGCCCCCTACAGAAAATGTGATCTATCTCCTGATCGAGGAAAGTTACAAACTCCAAATTTTACATAGTTTATGTTCAACATATTCCACAGCTTTCTACCAATTTTGAATGATATAGACTACTTTTGTCACAATGAGATTTCAAACATTTGAAGGTCGACAGATTTGTCGTATTTTGCACTATTTTCGCTTTTAATGTTTTGAGTTGTCCTTATGTAAGTTTAAAACTATTCGAATTTATAAAACAATGTATTCTCTTGTCAACTTGAACGGCAAATGAAAATTCCTTTGTAGATTCTATTTAGACTTCGACCTTTTGAATTCTAAATTCTAAATTTAAACTTTCGTATTTTTCGAAATTGAAAAAAATCGTAAAACTTGTGAAATTTTCGTAATTGAACCGGATTAAAAATGAAAACTTACTGATATCTATTGATATTTCTAATCTCAACGTTTTATTTCTTACATCTTTTTATCATGATATTCTGACTCGTCATCGTAAGAGTTTTCATTTAGTGTATCTTGTTTCGAATTTTGTCAGATGGTTTCTGAGATACGGCAAGAAATAATAGCCATAGTAAAAAATCTTCTGGACCTTCAAACTTACATTTGACCTCCATAATGATCTTGAATATCATAACAATGATGATATTCTAACTCGCCATGATGAGAGCCTTCTTTTGGTGTATTTTGTTTCAATTTTGACTTTTCGTTTTTGAAATAAGCAGATTGGGACCATGAACGCCTCCCCCCTCAGCAGGGCGCGTTGAGGAGGGTTAATCCTCATATAACCGTGAGCTCTCTGCTTGATACTCAATGAAAGCAAACTGATAGACGGTACAAATGCGTTTCTCATTTTCACGGTTGGAGACAAAAATACTTTCGTTTGGAGCATATATTCGTCAAGTAATTAATCATAAAATGTTGCAAAGTAACTTAATGCAATGTATTATGTTTGTGTAGCACAAACAATATCAGTAGCTTATTATGAATTACAAAAATTGCAGAAACTTTGTCAAATGTAATTTCTTAAGCGACTGTCGCAAATATCACGAATGCGCAAAAGGCCTAATACACTCCTTTAAACAACACACGGTTGTGGCGCCGATACTAACAACCCGACCTAACTGAACAAACCTTTTTTCTATATGAACGCATTTCTGGAGATTTTGTTATTTTGCTGATGATTTATAATTAATTATCAATCGTAAAAATCGAATAATTCTGCCTTGACCGGTATATTTCAGCAGTCCTTCGCCGCTAATCACACCACATTGTCTGAAATCTGCATTGTACTACGGTAGTGAGATGACTTGATATGATCATAGCTTTCTAGAACGCTATGACATTTCTAGCTGCAGTATGACATTAGTGAATACGGTGCTCAACAAAAAATAATTGTCAGTTCTAATATCAACTACCTATAGTAATGGAGACAAGCGGATAATTGGCCGCTGCTAAAAGTTAGCGAACGGAAGATCTGAGTCTCGCTTCCTTTGTCATTCTTTACCGTTGTTAAAGTAAGAGTAAAATATTCTTGTCGTACATCATTCTGTTAAAGTAATTGCAAACAAGAATGAGCTTTGACACTTTAACATTAAGCAGTCTTTCTCTATGCTGTAAATTACTTTGCAAAAGTCACAAAAATTAATCACCTCATTTATTTTGCTATCACCACACTTCACATGACAAATGCATCATTCAAGACAGTTTGATGACCTTAAAAGCTTTATTGTCGAAAAAAATACGAAGATGAAATTACAATTAAGTTGCTCATTTTCAATTATAAATTTGATGATTTGTCCTCTTTGCTTATCTATTGAATATCAGTTGCAGTTGCACTTAAATGATCAACTTTTCTATTTCATGTGTCCATGTTTATGAATTTGTAGTTCTACTTATGATGGGGCGTTTCCCTGAGAATATTGTCAAGTTTGAAGTGCTACATTTTTCGTAGATGCAAATCTCGATCAAATTTCCTTTTCAAAAATGTGATATCAAGTTTGCTTAAAAGCTTCGCATCTACAGTTTGTTTACATTCACAAACATGAGAACATGAGAACATGGGGACATAGGCATTAGACTTCTCAACTTGAAAATCTGTCATTTTATCATCAAGGATATAAAATAGTTTGTGTGCGTGATGTCGGAAAGTTAAAGTAACCTTCAATCACAGACATATTCCATGTTTGTCATATCATGCTACCTGTCTATCAAATGCAGTCTTTTTCGAAGGTCAAAAATAAACTTATTTGATAAATCCTAAACCGAACTAAGGATAGAGTTATGTAGATGACATTGTGTTTTAATGTAAAACAAAATAAAATGTGAGAATAAATCACTCTTCACTGTAAACCGTAGACCGACAATTATCCTACAAAATTACTGACAAAATTAACCGACGATTGTCACCTTCAATATCCTGCGGTATCCGACGAATTTATAGGTTCTCCACCGACATCGAAGCAGATGCTTTGTATGCAAATTAACTAAACAACAACTGTTGAACATTGATTGATTTTTTTTGATTAGTGATTCCTTGACTTTTGGGCAATCTGTATTATTGTGCGGCAAAACCACGATTTATTTTGACATAATTTAATTAATTGCCTACATTTTTGATAAAATTTAAGCTATAATTCATTGCTATTCATTTTGTCGCTTTTTGTCAGATATTGTAGGTGTTCAGCGGCAATCATCCTACAAGAACTAACAATGACCGACAAAATAGATTTTGTAGGATAAATGTCTGTCAATTGTCAGTCAACGGTTTACAGTGTTCTCTTAGAAATAAGTAACTGACGCAATAATATTATCTATATATTCGCCTTACAGGCTTCGTCAAACAACACATTGAAACAGAATAAGCGAAAGTCACTACATAATGTAACATGCCACGATTACAGATACCAACACAAATTTCAAATTTGAAAATTCTTGACTTTTATATTATATCTGTTTTCACGTCTTTTTCAATGTGCTGTCTGACGAGGTCTGTAAGCCGAATATGTAAATAATGTTATTGCAACATTTAGCTTTTTCTATGCGCCTTGAAAGAGTGATTTATTCTTACATTATATTTTGTTTTGCGTGAAATCATAAAAAGAAAATTACTTGATCTTCAGTGAATTATAATTGCAAACAAATGTGTATATCCACTGTTTTTTCCTGTGGTTTTCTCCAGGAGATTTTCTCCGCTTGTAATCTCCCGTTTTCGCAATCATGAGGGTACTCAATATTGAAACTGTAGTGCATCAGGCATGAGCCTATACATGTGGGATGCATGAAACCTAGAGGAATTGTTTTAGCTACTTGTTTTGTTGAAACCTGAGAGCGTTAGAATTTCCCAACAACTCAAAGCAACTGTCAGAGACTTTTACTATTGCTATTGCTCTATTTTGCACATTCTACATACGTGATTGACCAGGCGACGAGAGATAATGATGATTTTCCACAAAAAGTGTAACAAAAACTCCCAAAAGTTTACGGTCGTCGTTGTAATAAAGTTAAATTGCGTAACGATAGATTTTCAGCGTCCAACGCCTTCGGTGGTTCGTGGTGACAATGTAAGATCTGTCATCTACCAATTTACCTTTATTACATCGCATTCGATAGAACTGAAATGTGTTTGATGGCAAGTGTCGTTTTTCTCAGTGTTTATCGTATGTGCATGTTCAATATTTGCAACTTCAATTTCGGCAGCTTATACGAAATTATCTATCAAATGTTGTCCATCTTACATAAAAGCTGTATAATGCATAAATCTATGGCGTTGTCAATACGCAAAAGAATGCTGCCAGTATGCCAATTTATCAGTAATTATAGTCATTAATCAGGCATGTTGGTATAAAACCTGTCAAACGCAATACCTCTATTATGCATTGCTAGTGTAGAGACCACATTTGCTTCCTTTAAAGCTACATGCATCTAAATATGGCTGACTAGAATATCACTGAGAAAGTTACATGTGCTACCAATGTGCTATTCTCTTGCTTTGCGTTCTCACTACCCATTTTCTTTCAAAAAGGATATGCTTGAGTGTAAATCAACGTGAATAGGCGCTCTTGATCGACCTTCAATTTTCTGTAATTTTAGTCGTTATAGTAGTGATGGAACCATTGTAGTGAATGTTATTTGGCACTATTTCAATGAAGCCGTCTCGGAGCTGGCAAAAATCGTTGTTGCGGTCGGCTTCTGAATTAGAAACCACTATCTGTGTAATGTACATGTATGTGTGAAACCAGAAACTTCCATAGTTTTCAACATGTGCATGAATCATAGCACGCATTCACTACAATAGCAGTCATAGAAAGATGTCCTCAGACTGCACAACAGGGTGTTCTGCGTTTAATTATCCTGGCGCTGCCGTGCGACTGAAAATCATAAAGATTTAAGAGCTCCAGTTCGCCTAGGCATAGAAAGATGTCTTCACACTTGAACAATTTCAGGACGAAAATTCCTCGGCAGCCGCAGACGCTGCGTTTCGCCCTACAAAGGCTCGTCAGTACGGTTCGGAAATACCCAAACTAGCTTAAAATATCCATAATGGCTGAAGAAATGAAGGACTGCACAACAGGGTGTTCTGCGCTTATTTATCCTGGCTTTGCCATGCGGCTGAAAATCAAATAGATTGCATTCCACAGTGTAAACTGTTGAGTACGAAAGCTGACTGATTTTGAATACGAAACCGATGTACAGAACGAGAATAACTAAATGTACGAAAGCACTATTGTTCGTGTTGATACACTACGAATGCGATTGGCCTTCCTATTGGATTATCTCTATCATCCAATAGGAAAGCCAATCGCTTTCGTAGCGTATGAACACGAGCATTAGTACTTTCGTACATTTTGTTGTTCACGTTTTGTACATCGGTTTCATAAGTAGCTTTGGTATCGTACAGTTTGCAGTGTGTGGTTAGACGAGTGCGGTCGGGGTATCAAGGGTGTTGGTGTCTTTTATCGCCTTAACAGTTGTCATTTTCTTTAGATATGCTTTGTGCATTGTTCTTCACACGAATATTTGAATCTTCTGCTTCTTTTTCAGGTTTGCCTGCTGTGCTTTCGGCATGATGTCTGACTGTACGCCAGTGCTTCGCTGCACAACCATCTTGCAGCTACAATTTCAATCCTCTTGAATTCCAACTGCTATTCTGCTCAGTGATTTTGAAGTGAGCTTCAAATTGAGGATATTTCCGACTATTCCCTTTTGTCCTTCAAAGTAAGTCCACCTTCTGACCCATTGCTCCTTCAAAAGGAAACATCGGCTTGTTCTTTTTGCTGACCTGAATGAGCTGTTTTCCGTTCCCTTTGTTCAGTTATTGATGAGATGTCGACGATTAATCGGTGGAAGGCGGTTGTTTAATTTCAAACTCATCTACGGAGGCAGCGAGCACTGATGAACATTTCCGATAGCGTTGCTTCAAAGGCACAGACAAGACAACGATTTAGATCAAGTGTCAGATAAAACGCGTTGGTGACCACAATTTGCAGTTTAGTAAGAGATGCATTGAATTATGATGAGAATATTCAAGCAAAGGGATTTTGAGGCTTCTAGTTTGTAGAAGGCGCTATTCAGCAGTTAGATGGGAGAATAGGAGGATGGAATATGAAAATATGATGCAATATTTTGACTTACACTGTAAACTGTAATCATTCAAATATCAGACAATTTATCAGCCATAATGAGTAGACCTTTGCAACAGACAATATGAGACAGTGGACCGCCGAAAGTGAGTGTTCAGATCAGACAAGATGAGACAACTGTCAGCAAAATATCAGACAATGTTGCCTTCTTTTCTAAGCAATGTCTCTGAAACGATTTAGCACGTCCAGTTAATTGTATCTAGAAACTCCTAATTATAACCGTTCTTAACACTGTCCCATTCACTCTCACGCGCATTCTTATATTCACATTAAGAACCACACTGATATTTTGTAAGTTGTCTTTCGTTGTGTCGATAAAAATGTTGGGGAATACTACATTCTCGCAAACGTTACCGATGAAAAGCATGATAATGACACATGCACATCATAGAAAATGACCTGAAGACATTTCATGTCAAAAAATTATTACACTGCGATTAGCACTTTTCAATTAATCATGGAAAACACAAATTTTCATTTTTGCCAAAATACTGCAATCTGCGTCCTATTAGATGAACGTTTTCTTTGATCCTGACTTGATCTGACAAGAAGAGGAACCAGCTAGAACTCGGCAGACGGACAGATTCTTCGCAGCATCATTCTTTGAAAGTCTCGTTCTCTACAGAATTCCATCTAGCTGCCAGACAATGAACTCTACACTATAAACCAGCACCTCCTAAATCACACACTGAAGCGAGACACTATTCGTAACTAATAAAAAAATCCTAAAGCAAAGCGTTTTAGGAGGCTAGCGCACTAGTGTTATTGTTCTGTTTAGTATGTCAACATTCTATTTCACACAACCTCCTAAAATTCTAGTGTGCCACGCTTTAGGATGCAGGTTTCTTCGATTTTAGGAGGTGACAGTCTAAAGTTTCACGACTATTGCAATATGATCTGTGATGGACATGCAGACAATTAAGCAACGTTGACTATAACTAAATAACTCATCTGAAATAATCAAATGCATGTAGATCCGCCTCAAAAATGGGCAACATTGTCATCACTTTACTAATCATAGGCTTTCCCAAAGAGATGAATTGGGCATAATTGGCGGCTAGGTTGTTCTATTATTTTTCATGATAACAATCTGGATCTCTATGAGTCGCGGAATAGCCTAAATGTCAAAACCTCGAAGATTCTAACTATGGCAGATGTGGATCATAATGTTTCGAAGGTTGTGAATGCAGATTGAAGATTTCCAAGCTCATGGACATCTACATTTTAGCTTTCTCCACAGTTGACTTCAAGCGAGCAATTATTCAAGAGAAACGAATTCGAGGTAAAATGTTGTTCTTTATAACATGATTGATGGCCTACAATTGCACCAGGTTTGGCACAGAGATATAATAAACACGAAATTCTATCCTAAATTTTTGGCCCTCATTTTTCGTATGTTTTTGGTAGTGAGCGATTTGTCGTTCTTGTCGATACAAGACAACAGCGCGCTGGTAAATGGAGACGTATTTTGTGCGAGTGTTGATAGGTTTGACTGTAAGCCGGCGTAATTGATACAAATCATGATAAGAGAATGATGATGGTCTAACATCACTACCTCCCATACTGGAGGCTTGGACAGTGCCGACACAGAGAGACTGTAATCTGAAGCGGTGTGATCTTTTAGTCCGGATGCCCTTCGTGACGATTTCCTAGACACTTTCGGGGATCGACCTCTGGACCGGAAGATCGCTAGGCCAAGTGCTTAACCACTGTGCCACGGACACCAGTTACAGAGTGCTACAATTACAATTCCCACAGTAATATCTTGACTAACCACATGTGATTCTTGACAGAGAATTACTAATCATCATACTTCGTTAAGTCAACTGACTTGTGATAATTTCAATGATGAGAGCTGAATAAAACATCGAGTACCAGTTGTCTCTGTAATATATTTCGAATTGTCTCATACATAATGTCCTTGCATTGCTGGAGAAGATATCACGAAATAATTGGAGTTTCTCATCATTCCAACACCTGCAAAGCATGAAATGAGAGAAATGGGACGTCTCATCTCCAAGTTCATTCAAATCACATTTAGTATGATAGGATATTATTTTTGTACAGTCAACGAGTCTTGATTGTCATTCACATAGATTCATCAGCCGAGTGTCAGACGGACCAAGAAAATATGCGAAAATGTTCTTTAACTTCATATACAGTACGTGATAAAGAAAGCAACGCTGATTTTCATGTTGCGACCGTGATGAAATAGTGTCATCCCAAAGAATATGCCTCCAGAATTGCGAATAGAATTGAAAAGGAAGCTCAAAACTTTCGGGACGTAGATTTGGGACATTTGGAGACGAAGATACCAATCAAGTCTGCAGCAGAAACAGGAAGCGACAACCGTTTGGCGGTGATAACATCGTCAATAAATTCAAGTTTTATTGAACTTTCTTTGACTGGAAATGCTTGAACTCACATCGCACTCTTTTATGCATAGGACCTGTCGGCCTATGCCTTGCACAGTATGGCGAGACATTCTATTCTTTATTTGAGCAGCCGCATCTTCATGGTAGACGGCACGATGATTAATGAGAATGAAAATCCCCAACCGAGAGTCTGTGCTTATTTCAAGACCTGAAGCTGGAGTTGGAATTTTTACGAAAATGTTGAAACAATGGTGCTTTCCGATAATTTTGAAAATATAGGTGGTCGCCAAGAAACTATTATTAGTGAGAAACATAACGCGAGTGCTTTCGAGGCCTGCAATCTTGGGTACAGCGGCCAAGATGATGGGAGTGCTTTCGAGGCCTGTAATCATGGGTACAGCGGCCAAGATGATGGAGTAAAATGACAGAATGATTGCGTGCCCCTCATTTGTGCATCCAAAAAGAGCTTCTTTATAGTCTGTTGTTACCTTGGTAGTTCCGTCCATTATTGTGTTGATGTCTTACAGATATCCTCATTTTTTCCAGTGAATACGTCTCATTTTGTGCACACAATCATTCTGTCATTTTACTCCATCATCTTAGCCGTTGTACCCATGATTAGGGGCTTCGAAAGCGCTCGCGTTATGTTTCTCACCAACAAAAGTTTTAATACGGCTACGTTCACTTTTGCGAAAAATTGAAAAAAACTCAGGCCTTTGAAAAACTGATCTTCATGCTATAGGTTTTGAAGTTTACCTACTGACTATTGATATATTCGCGCATTATCTGGAGAAAACTTTGGAAAAAAGGCAAATAAAAGTCACCCTTCATGCTGATGAGTTTTAGGAAGTCCAAGGCAATGCGACAGGGAGTCAAATCTCCCCATATAAAATGTACGTCTGTCTTCTATGCTGAATGTGGAATATCCTCTCCAATTTTACACGCACATTGTCAATGGGAATCTTTCATTTTATTTCTCGACGTGTTGGGTTGTATCCTCTTCACAAGACCTGATAAAGCCCCGCCCACCCCTGGCAAATTTTTTTAATTTTTTTTAACCCTCAGAGACAGACCTGAGCTTTTTCACAGTGGACCCCTTTAACATATTCTTAGTTTACCTGCTTAAATCGATATCAGAACATTAGGAAAGTTGATTTTAAGTAAAACAATGATGTTTGCGTGTAGCAGGTCGGTATAACGAATCCCTTGAGTGACTTTCAGCCTTCTCAGTAAACACGTGCGAAAATATGGTGTTTTTGTAAGTCAACCACATTTAGTACAACATCATTCGTACTAGAAGGCGGCTTTACGATATTTTGTGTCACCATAAAGCCTCAGATAGTTGATTTTGATGAAATTGATTTAATTCATGCAGCTAATCCTTTCCATTTGCACATTCCTTCAAATTTATCCAAAGCTATCAGAAATAGACTTAAAATGAATCAAAATTGCTGTACTTCTAGAACCAAAAACAGCTGTGGAGATCTCAAACTTATCATTACTGCTGTGAAAAGTTTGTCATCAATCAGTTTTTGGTGCTCAACTATGAATATAATGATAGCTTTCATTTCGGACATCGATTTATGTCGAGTTGTTCATACAGGCCAACCAGTCACGCGAGATCATGTGCGAAAGCAAAATATTCACATTTTGTGCTCTTCCAACACATTGCACATCTACGAGCATGATGCAAACAATAAATAAATGACTTTCACTCTTTATACACCATCGTGGACATGTTCGAAATCATTTTTCATCTAATTGCAAAAATTTTGTGATGGAATTTCTACACCCTCTGAGACCTGAGGGGGGTCCAGTGGACCCACTTGGCCTATCTGGCATACTTCTACTGATTAAATTGAAATGAAATAACACATGCAGATTCACTGTCAGAAATCATGATTTTGTATGGGCTTGAGTGGTTGATATATCGTCAGTGTAAAAATTGAAATAGAAAAATGTGGCACCGGGGTCCACTTGACCCCCCCCTCAGATCTCTGAGGGTTAAACCAAGCAAGCTATGCCCAACAGATTTCTAAAAGCGAATTATCTGCGTATTATGCAACTTTTGACGGAAAGTTAAAAGATAAATTTGACGCTATACTTATGGCGTGTGATCTATTTCATGATTTGAATTGTAAAACCTAAAATTCTCAAAATTAGGTTTTTTGTTCACCTGCAGAAACTAAATGCTAAAATGTCTAATTTTAGTGCTATTTGAGATGAACTAAAATATTTGTTATTTGACCTTTCATCAGATCCTTCGATTATTGTATGGGTTATTAATTTTTGTTGTCATTTTCCATTTCAAATAGTGATCTAGTAGAATTTTGCTAAAAATTGGCCTCTTTTACCTTTGACCTACACCTCAGCCCAGGAATGACGTTAAAAATAATGCCGTATTTCTGAATTCCCTTTCAATGCCCTTTTGATTGATTTGTGGTTTGGCAAAATTGTTACAACAGTTTAGGATGCCAGCAGGGAGGGGAGGGCGGAAGACCTCTCTCCAAGTGAGGTACGTTCGGAAAAATGCCGCAATCCAGCGAGGGTTGT
Source organism: Prostheceraeus crozeri (assembly GCA_907163375.1). Lineage (NCBI taxonomy): Eukaryota > Metazoa > Platyhelminthes > Polycladida > Euryleptidae > Prostheceraeus > Prostheceraeus crozeri. The sequence continues at coordinate 126,537 of CAJQUW010016246.1, forward strand.
TGAAGTAGTAGTTTGTGGTTGATGTATAGATGAAACGTTCAATAAAAATTGATCCCTATATGATCGCCTAACCACTCAAAGAAAAACATGCAGCGGAGTTCATTTCCGCACAAGACTCAATAGCATTAGATAACATTTATGTCTAGTACACTCTAGACCAGCACCGCCTAAATCACACACTAAAGCAAGACACTATTCGTAACTAATAAAAAAATCCTAAAGCAAAGCGTTTTAGGAGGCTAGCGCACTAGGGTTATTGTTCTCTTTAGTATGTCAACATTCTATTTCACGAAACCTCCTAAAATTCTAGTGTGTGGCGCTTTAGGATGCTTGTTTCTTCGATTTTAGGAGGTGCTGGTTTACAGTGTAACAAACAGTGACAAACTACCATAACAAACAATCTAGTAACAAACGCAATGAATGTTATCCAAAGCTAATCCGTTTGGTGTAATGATTGTATCTGAATAATTATAAACTCGAAAGTTATTTACTAAAATGTATTTATTATCCATCAAAAATTACTGCTAAATTATCTCCAAATTTCACCGCTCTTTGTTTCGATATTACATTTTGTAGATTCAAATGGTGCTTTAAAAATGCCAATTTTGTCTATTCAATTCTAAGTTCTCTCTATTGTTTCTGAAGTCCTATCACGTACGGTTGGAAAAGAGAGAAAGAAGGAATAAATTCAAGACAATACATTCACTCTAACATGTATGAAAAGAAGCCAGTGACTGGCGATGAAGTTGTCCAATTCTTCACACCAAGCCGTGGTGAGAGAAGAAAGTCAGAGGAAGTCAGATGTCATCTCATCAGTTGACCACTGAAGGAGAAATCTTCGCAACAAGAAAAGATTTTCCGATTATTCACAGTTGGCGAATGTAAGGTGAAAAAAGGTCACTTTCATCAGTCTTAATTAGAATCGTTTGTTAGTGGATGAAAAGAAGGTCAGAGGCGTGCCAGAATGAGAATTCTTGATGAAGATGTCTCGTCTGTGATCAAATCCGGTGGTAAAATAAACACAGCAACAATGAAAATATAACGGAGTATATTATGATACAGGAGTTGGGAAAGATCAAATCTAATGTATCTTTCAGAAATTAACGAAGATCCAAGAAATAGTTATGAGCAACTAGCTTTAGTCGTCACCTCTCCCGGGTAGATTAGGGCCTCCTCCTTAATTTCCATCACATGTTGGCTCGTACATGGCGCAAACAATTTGAAATTGTTTGCTTGAAGATGGTCTGCAGATGCCGACAGAAAAAGTTTGCATATAGCATCAAACATAATTCGGTTACACATCAGCATACCAACATGCATTTCCAACAGCAACACTCGCATGGAAAATTCATTATTAGTTTACTTTCTCTTATCTGCATATCAACTGCTAGCTGTAGAATCTGATGGTTTTAGTTGGACTGACTAAATGTCATTACTGTTTTTTTGGCTTATCCTTCGAATTTTGCGATTTTTATTCTTTCTGAATTGTACACACTTTTATTATTATTATTATTATTATTAAAATACAATTACTTTCATCTGAAGGTATCATGCAGAAAGTTCACAAGTAGAGACGGCATTTTCAGACTTTTCAAGCATCGAAGATAGTCTTGAACATGAATACATGTATCTTCTTTTTTATATTTTGTCATAATTAGAATACGGAAAATTCTCAGAACATCCCAAGCATAACAGATGACAATCAATGGTTTCCAAATTTCTCCGTTCAAAATGTCTTCCATCATTTATCCCGAATTGATTGCGGAAAATCTTCCGGTGGCGATGACATTCCAAACTATTTACTGAAAGTAAGCGCTGAGCTACTCTGTTCCTCGTTATATGACATTTTCCATCATTCTACAGTTACAAGGACTTTTCCGAGTCGCTGGAAGATTGCCGACGTGGCCCCCATCCCCAAACAGCCGAGGCCTACAATTAAATATTTTCGCCCCATATCATTGCTGCCTACTCTTGGGAAAAATTTTTGAGCGCATTGTTCTGAAATCGATTCGGCCCCAACTGATTGACTTGTTCGGTCCATATCAGCATGCCTACTGCTCTAACGGCTCTAATGACACTGCATTAGTTTCTATACATGACTCTATCACATCGTATCTTGAAGAACCTGAAGTTAAGGCTGTTCGGTTAACATGCCTAGATTTGTCCAAGGCGTTTGAGAGGGTACACCATGGGACTCTCATCAATCTTCTATTATCGTCAAACATTGAGAATGGATTTATCGTATGGCTTGTTGATTACCTGACCTCCAGATTTCAAAAAGTGAAAGTCAAAAATTCATGTGGAACCCTATTCCAAGTTCCGTCTGGAGTTCCCCAAGGTTCAATCTTGAGCCCTTACCTGTTCGCCAGTTTTATGGACTCTTTGAATGTCCCACCTCCAAATGAGATCATTATATATGCTGATGATATTATTTTACTTGAACCATTGCCATGTTGTCATGATAATGTATCAGCTATTTGCAGTTGGATTTGAGATAATAAATTGACTTTGAATGTATCTAAGTCCCGACAAATGATCCTAAAGTTGAATCCTTGCCATTTGACCCATCCTACCCAACCATACAAACTGTTTGCCAGATGAAAGTTCTTGGTGTTCATTGGACTGAAGATTTAAAATGGGATCATCATTTCGATGTCATACTCAAGTATGCTTCTAGACGTTTGTATATAATTCGAGTTCTGAAGACCGTGTTGCCACGCATTGAGTTGATAAGCGTTTATTTTACTTTGGTAGTTCCTGTAATTCTATATGCGTCTCCTTTGATCTGTCACTTATCGTTTAAGATAAGGAAACTACTTGACATTTTTCAAAATCGTGCACACAGACTTATATGTGGTAGTCATTGTGATTGTTCTCTTTTACCTGACTTATCATCCCTTCGTAACTCTCGTGTACTTAAGTTCTTACACAAATGCGAGATTCAAGTTGACCATGTTCTACATGATTTGATCCGACGCGTCTACCAAGAAGTGGAACATTTTGCTTTTCCGTGTTGTGCGACTTCAAGACGTATGCATTCCTTTGTTCCGTACTCATGTTTAATTGCCAATAACTTTGATAACTTTCTGATTTAGATTATGCACTGCATATTCCTTTTTTTCTCTTTTGATGTGTTATGATCTGATGTAATGCTACGATTCCCATTTGAATAAACGCTCTTTCTATCCATCAAGGTGATGAAAATTTTGAAAATGAAACAGGAATTCACAGATGCCTTATGTAGGTCACGTGGATTAGTACTAAATATACCAAAGAAAGAATGCGACAGTTGTATCTGTTTTGGATTGGGTAAATGACGATCACAACCAATTTGAAAACTTTGATCACCACATTTAAGATCAATTAAAAGTGTCACAAGAGACAAGCACAAAATTACATTCTTCATGTCAAACATGGCGCAGGCACTCGCGTGATTTCTTGGTGCGTTAAAAAAGTAAAAAACGGAAAGTGGTTGGAACCCCATCCAAACTGAGGAATTGCTAGCTGTGAGACCAAACCATATTTTGCAGGACTGTTGATTTATACGCACAATCCTCCAGTACGTGGGTCAAAACATGCATATGTAATTACGGCAACTACACCATGTTACTAAAATGTCCCAACCTCGAAGAAATTCCTTTGAAACTAATCGAGCTACATACTCTCTGAAGCCTATTGATCTCGACAGTTAATTTATCAACCTCGGTAATTGATTCAACGCATTCATGTCGATCAGAAGAATGCAAATATGAATGCCTTTGCACGTGAAGCATCTTTGACCATGTTTTCAACACATTCACCACCACAGCACCGTGGCAAAGTGACTCTTTTTCTGAAAGCCCACGACATGTAAAGTCACAAAATCAACATCACTAATTCTTCAAATGTGTCTGTCTTCATGATGAATATTCGCATGTGGCCTCAAATGCGTATTTACCGGTACTCAATATTCTACCTTTGCGTGGAATTTACAGACGCCTGGCAAAATAGTAGGTCGAATTCTGCCAACTTGCAACATTTTTCCGAAGACAATATTGCTGACTGATCGAATAGTGATGAAAGGAAATATGTCGAGCTGAATCATTGTCAAAACTGATCATTCTGCTTTGCGTTGACAGGCGTGTTATCAATAAGAAAATAGCAGAATATAGGTGCGTCGGGTTACACTGGACGACCTCAGAGATCGTTCTCAGTTGCACAATCCATACATTTTTGGCTAGACATCACAGTTTGTATCCATTATCCATCATAATCATATCAGATTCGTAAATTATCGAATCTGATAGCAGTGTGTACACAAAATACTCAGATGCAACAACATGATCCTAAACTACCCTGTACGACCCTTGACACATGCATAGGCTGTTGTAAAACGATTTTGATTCCTTTTTCCTTTCATTGTCTACTTCATGAGGTAATACCGATATATTCACTACATATTACAGAATTGTATTTTCTTCTTGTATTTCAATTCTTTCGGTGCAGTTCGGGAGATCTGCTTCTGTTTTATTCAAGTCACATTATCATTCCATTTATTACACTATTACAAATTTCTTTGGTCTTGTTTGTCTCTGCTTGTCTTCACGGTCTTTTCAGATAAAAATTGAACTGAAGACCTGTAATTCATGATGAAAAATACTACTACTTAAATTTTAAAAAGTAGCTCATGTAAGACTTACTCCTATGGTGTATATATAGAAAGAAATGCAACAGCAACCTATAGGTCAGTTTCCTACAATCAAGCACGTCATAAAATGAACACTATGTTTTCGGTGTCCAACGAGAAAATGAAAATACTTCTGTTGCGAGTTTGCATCTGTAGACAATTCCGTAAGTCGGCTAGTTTGTCCAAACGCCAGAATTTTCTTTGAACACAAACGTGGGCGGGTCTGTCGAGCACTGGAAATTCATTCCCATCTATGCGCAGAGTCGTTGACAGGATTTTCAAAGGAGCAGAGGGCGGAACTTCTCCCCTTGCTGATCTCCGAAACTTTTATACTAATTCTGCCAAACCACACGTCAATCGAAGGCAGTGGATAGGGATTCAATTTGAATGCCTTTTAAACCAAACAAGCTATGGCCACCAGATTATGGCCACCATCAGTAGCTCACTTTCTACGTATAATGCAACTTTTGACAGATGGAAAATAAATTTGGCACAATACTCTTGGCTTGAGATCCATTTCAAAATATGAATGTTTTGAATATTCACTTCTATGTATATTGAGGAATAAATTCTGGGAAAAAGTTCAGATTACATGAAAGATTATTCCTGTCAACTTATAAATATCCACAAATGCAAAATCTATGAATTTGAAATTATCTGCTCATTACATGGATGCATGTTTGATATCTGAAATTTACATTTCAAATATGATTTATTATTTTTGTGCTATTTAGCTTTGCATCTAGCCAGCAATTTTTAAAAATTTTCAGAATCGTTTTGTCTTTTATCCTCAGTGTCTCGATAATAGTCAACGAATCGGTTTGTTTCTTCACCTGCAGAAACTAAATACCAAAATGTGCAATTTTAGTGATGTTTGAGTTGAACGAGAAGTTTGAATTATTTGACTTTTGACCTCATCTAATACAATGACGCAATCTCAGAACGATTATTAATCATCCCTTTATTAACCACCTTAAACAGATCTTTCGATTAATGTGCGGTTTATTAGTTTTTGTTGTCATTATCCATTTCAAAAAGTGATCTAATGAATTATTGCTAAAGATTGGTGGTTTTGATCTATGCCCCTATTCTCAGTCCATGGATGACCTTAGAAATAAAGCTCGTGCTATTTTACAATTGATCACTAAAGGAAAAATCGTCAAGTAGTTTGCAGCTCGGCGCTTCGTCCGTTCCTATTGAGAGCAATACACGGAACTGATTGACATCTGCACATGCATTAGATACAGGTTTTCCCGAGCTAGTTCACTCATAATGCATACAAGTTCAAGATACGTCAAGCAATTTCAAAGACCATAGATAGTTGAACCTATTTCAATTATACGTCACTTAAGCTTCAATTTTAATGAAAGCAGGTTCGTGTTAAAGTATTCAAGTTCAAGATAGTGCAACCAATTTCAAAAATAGGGTATGCAGATTCATGTGCAGAAATAATATTTATGATTTAGGAACGGAAGCCCCTTTCATTTCCAATTTCAAAGGGTAAGGTGTTTAGATTTATGTATAGAAATATAAGATATCAATGAAAACCCATGAAATTCGTACAATGAAAACCCATGAAATTCGCATTCAGAACACAGAGTCAGAAAAGGAGCACTATTTTCATAATCAAACAACAATGTCGCGACAATTTAGGCACCTGTCCAAGTAAGTAATAATGTGATTCTGCATGCGTGCTACCTTCACACCAGAAATTGTTTGGTCTTGTAGGATTTCTTCCACAATGCCTTGTAGAACAGAAATGCGGTGCTCTGAAACAGAGGTGTGAGTTGGAACATCTGCAATCCTTCGCACTGTTGCTGCCTCGCGCAGCTTCTCTCTCAACCGCAACTTAATGGTGGAAAAGCAGTTTTCAATTGGATTGAGAAACGGAGAGTATGGTGGTATTTTCCGCACGTTTGCTACAGAAGAGGAAGCGTCGATGTGGATGGGGGCGTTGTCCATGATCACGAAACAATTCTCCACCGCTTGTGATTCCAGCACTCGATCCAAATTATCCATGTAGTTACGGAAATCTTTTTTTTGTGTTGGTGCCTCGACGAATTTCGTAATAGACGATGCCAACATCCGCAGCAACTGCCAAACACAGATTGAGATTCCGACCACGTGTGAATTGAAGCTGTCGGACAGCTGGTCGACCCACTTGAGATCTGCCCCTTGTTCTCCTTGTGAAGAGGTTGAAACAGGTCTCGTCCACGTACACAAGGGTTCGATCGGATTCCTCCATGTACCACCTAGCGAACTCCTTTCTTAGCAGCTTCACATGATCGGAATTTCGTACACTTGGGCAGTCCTGTAATAAAGAAGAGAGAAAATGTTGATGTAATGTGCATTGAATGATATTTTGCGTCATATTTTTTACTACATACCTGTAACTTTTTGGTGGATATCAAACGGCCATCTAGTGCTCTGGCAATGGAGGACTCTGAGGTCAGTATGGGTGAATCTCCTGATGCCAGCGCCTCCTTCATTGCCTTCAAGGTCAGGTCCGGCTTCTCTTCAATCATTCGCACACAGCGATCAATAACGGCGTCTGTCACTTTTATGCTTCTCTCTCTTCTTCCTCCTCTCACATCCTCCACGCATCCTTCTTCCTCATATCTTAGGATGATTGATCTTGCAGTGCTCTCTTTTATGTTGAGTGTTTCAGCGGCAGCCTTCCAATCAGCTCCATTTTCGTGAGCATCAACAAGTCGCTGCTTTAAATCAGTAACGCCCACGAGGTACACCTGGCCTCGGTCCACGAGAGTGGGACAAACTCCGAGAAGTACTCGTGGTGTCATCACTCCATGTGTCGTCTGTGCTGCTCATGATTGGTATAATGTCAGTTGTCAGGCTACAACGTAGGCTAGTCACACAGGATTCAAATACAGTGTAATAGCTTCACAAACTTATATACATGTAGTTCTATGATTTATGCAAATAATAGGCTGAAATTGGTTCATTGTTTGATCTCAATCGTTTCCATGAACATATTTTACGCTATCAATGTCAGATTATCAAAAAATGATAGAATTTATTGATAATTGAAATTGATTGATTAACAATTGAACCTGCTTTGCTTTTCACGAACATGCGAGCGCTATCACGAAGTTTTGTGGCGTATCTTGAACTTGTTTGATCTAACATAGAAATCTGTGACGCTTCTTTGAAGTAGCTTGACGTTGATTGAAGCTGCATGCTGTATCTTGAAGTTGGATGACGTAGAAATGAATTTGTCCGGGAAAACCTGTACAAGTTCGATGGCTGTTGATAACTGTTCTACGAAGTGACTATAACGCGGATGAGACAACCAATAAGAAAGGAAACTGACAATTTGCTACATGTTGACCACTGAATATAGAAAAATCATGATATGCTAAGTTTACAAGGAAATAAATACACTAGTTCAGACAATTAAAAGAAGAATTAGAAATTCACTAGATCTGCACCTAAAAGATAAAGCAAAAATACAAATTAGCCTACTGCAAAGAAAAATTATGATATGTTCAGTTTACATATAAAATGCTGGTAAATACAATTAAAAGAATTAAACAGTCATTGAGTTTGAACATTAAATGATTAGCAAACAGTCAAAGAAAAAAATAGTTTTATGAATTCATTTAAATAAGTTTTTCTTTCGATTATTGATAGTTGAATAAATAATTAAATCAAACAAATTATGTAAATAAATAGAAAGTGATTTAGATATTTAGAAAGATAAAAATACAAATAAAAAACAAAGTAAAGCAAAAGAAGGAAAGGTACAGTGAATCAATGATGTGAAAAAATCATTTTTCTCTCCCGAGTAATTTAATGCCACTAAATAATTACGAATAAAAAATATGTACACAGCCGACGTTTCGGGTCCAGACCCTTTCTCAAGGCAAGGCAGCAATAAAATGACACTGTATAAAAACTGGCTCGTTAGATACGCAGTATAGCTCCGGTTGTCTCATGACGTCTGTTCATTTTAGGATGGCACTCATTGATTAATCGCGATTCCACCACGCTTGTTTCAACAGGATCATTTAAGCAGCGAAGAAATTCAGTATCAAAATCATCAATCGAACCGTTAACAAGACAGGTCGAATACTGAGACTGTGTTCATTCTATCTAATGTAGAATGGTCTAGCAGTTTTACCTATATATTTATCACCACACTTTCTACAAGAGAATTGATATACAACACACGATGTCTCATCACAGTTATGATTTTGGGATAGCTTGTTGCATATTCTACAATCATTGTGTTTACTTTTTTTGCATTTTTTCTTCAAAACATTACGCAGGTTTTTGTTGCCCGTACTGACGAGACGGACATTCAACCTATGTTTTCTTATTTGGTAATTAATTTTCCGATTAAGACTGTCGCTTATAAACGGTAACTTCAAAATGCTTTTTTTATCATCTTTGATTTTACTAGTTTTATTTTTTTGGGTATTTCTATTTGAGCTCGGTAGCCAACTATCTTTTTTCAAAGCATTGCCAGACGATATGTCTTTTACATATTTTTTGTGCATGATTTTCCTATTCTCTAACCAAATGCTTAAATCTAAAAAATTCAGTAACCCATCTTCGGGGTTTTCAATGGTGAACTTTCTGTTGTCATCAATCGAATTGAATGTCTCTAATATGAAGTCACAGTATTCTTTGTTTCTTTGCAACGGACCGATGATACACTGTAAACTGTCACCTCCTAAAATCGAAGAATTCTTCATCCTAAAGCGCCACACACTAGAATTTTAGGAGGTTGCGTGAAATAGAATGCTGACATACTAAAGAGAACAATAACACTAGTGCGCTAGCCTCCTAAAACGCTTTGCTTTAGGATTATTTTATTAGTTACGAATAGTGTCTCGCTTCAGTGTGTGATTTAGGAGGTGCTGGTTTAGAGTGTACAGTCATCAATGTATCTTTTATAAGTGAAATTATTTAACTGTAGGCGTGAATTTATAATAGACATCGCCTTTTCTTCTATATAACCCATGAATATGATCGAAAATGGGGGTGCATAATGAGAGACCATCGGACACCCTTTAATGTGTAAATAATTTTTATTGTTATATTCAATCTCATAGTTGTAGGAGACGAATTTGATCATGCTGATGAATTGATCTGGAGTAATTCCGAAGTTATCAATATCAGTCCAATGATTTTTAGCGAAATCAGAAATCAAGCAAATAGCTCTATTAATTGCAACGCTGGGGTAAAGGTTCACAACATCTAAAGAAATAAATGCGGAATTTTCGGCTATGTCATTAGAGTTTAATTTCTCGAAGTCATTCATTAGTTGCAAAGAGCTTGATAGATGCGCTGGTACGTAATTAGTCAATTGATTTAATATTCTACCGCAAAACCAATCGATTTTGTTTCCTGGTGTATGCACCACCGAAGCTATAGGCCTCAGGGGAAAAGAATTTTTATCAGTTTTCTCCTTGTTATCTTTAGTTAATGTATAGAAAGAAGCTGGTGAAGTGCCTGATACCAACATATGCTCTTAAGGTATACAACATACAATAGCATTCTTAAAGTACAGCGGAAAAAATACTACAGAATCAACAGCCATCGAACCTGCGTCTAATGCATGTGCAGATGTCAATCTGTTCCGTGTATTGCTCTCAATAAGAACGGACGAAGCGCCGAGCTGCAAACTGCTTGACGAGTTTTCCTTTATTGATCAATTGCAGTTATAAATAGGCACCTACAAAAAGACTGATGTTATTTTTCTAAATTATCTTTTAATCCTATTCGATTGATGTGTGGTTTGGCAGAATTGGCGCAATACCGGAAGTTTGTGAGATCATCAGGGAGGGCGAAATTCGTTGACGATGCCAGTAGTAGTCGGCATATGCTAGCCACCATCCCCTCCTCCTCCATCAAGAGGAAATGCCTTTGGCAATCCTAGAATTAAAAAAAATCCTTAAATACCGGGTATATATATGCTGGGGCACGCTACGCGTGAAGATGTACAAGTCAATAGATCAGAATATTCCCATTAGGAGATTGATGAATTTAATAAAGAATAATATATTCTTATATATTTGCCATAAAAACATGATTATTTGGAGGTAGGTTGAAACTTATATATGTTTAAAACATTTTTTCACTGCTTGCAATGCCAAAGAAACAGAATTTTAAGGAAATAAATTACAAATTCAAATTTTTAAAAAACCGTTCTATCATTGATATTAAATTTAAAAAATAGCTGACGCCATCATTGTACCAGTTGACAAGCCGGCAAATTCGTAGTATTCCAAAACAAATTTGCAAAATGAAAATCAGGCCTATCTATACTCTGTATTTATAATGTACAAATGTCGGCATCTTCAGTTCTTCTCGATGGGCTAAAATGATCTTAGGTCTCATTGAATTTTTTTATTCATTTCGAGTAACCAATTTCAACATCTTCATTCAAATGTTGTTTCAAAAATAAATCTAACACTTTTCATGAGACAAACAATAGCTTCTTCTCATAAATCGGAACAGGAAATACGATAATGCTTCCGACATGAAATGCTGCATAAAGAATAATGCCTGATCACAGTCTAATTTCCTCTTGGTGATCTCTTAGTGACGGTGAAAAATATATTGTTTACATTTCCTCAGTGAGACCTGTAGAGGGAACAATGTGCCCTCCCCCAAAAGGCGAGGACTACAGTGATGATTTCATCAAGGTGACAAACTAATGCAAGTACCATATAAATTGAGGGAATGATAAGAAGCAATATTTCTCATCCACCTGTTGCATCTATACCATGGATTGATATGCTTAAGTGCAAGAGGGACATACCCATCAAGCTACTTATTATTTGCATGCAAGTAGTCTTGTGATCTTGCTTGTCCATTCATCGACGCTCTTTTCTTCAATAAAATTGAATTGAATTCTAGCAATATCCATTCATCACTAATTTCAAAATTTTCTAAATCGATTGATATTTAGTTTAGCCATTGAACTATTTCGATCGAAATTATTCCAATATCCGCGACACAACATCACCGGTGCTGTGGCCTTGTGGTAGAGTGTTCGCTCTGCTTCCGGGAGACCTTGGTTCAAACTGTGGTCGTTCAAACCTAAGACTTTGAAAAATAGGTACACTCTGCATTCTTGCTACACACTCAACACAAAAGGAATGAGAATGAGATAAATAACAACTCGGCCACATGGAAGAGAGGATAAATCGCTCTACTGATATCTAGCCAATGCGCTGACCAACATTAAGGAAAAAGTTTCACTTTTATAGCCATCACGTCAAGTGGCAATTTTACGCTAGTTAGGGTAGACAACGGGACCATTTTCTCTAGAAGAATGTTATTTTGTGCCGTTATTCTGTCTGTATAGTTCAGAGCGGCATTCTTGCTATTATAAACATAGACGATTGAAGAGGGCCTTTTTTCAGATATAGGACCTCTATGCTGCTTTTAGCATTGCTAAATTATCTATCGGGGCGTCTATTATACAGAATACGGGTGTACATGTAGTGAAAGTCTTCATGCAAAAGATGAGTCGGTGCGTAGAGAAAGCCACTTATAAGCTATTATTACTCGCCAGGCCCGTAAAGCAATTGGGCCGAAAGTTCATGTCGTGACACAGAAACCTGAATAGCGATGGATACATTCAGAAGCAGTGCTTTTGAGCGGATCGAAATTACGCTTTTGCTCGCTCATCCGCTTATCAAAGACTTGAAAATATGTCTCTCGCTTGCTCGTTCCGCTTGCTCAAAGACACTGTTCAGAAGATTATAAATTTAATAGTAATTCCATAATGATCGAGTCATTTGCTTTCAACAAGATTAGGCGCCTTGCCATGCTAGCAGGAAGTCAATGAATAGATTAGAAGATGCTGGAATCAGAGTGCTACTTTGGCAGGCATCGCAGTGGACCTGAACCTCTGAGCGATCTACAAACGTCGGACACCAATGAAGTGTACTCTAAACCAGCACCTCCTAAATCACACACTGAAGCAAGACACTATTCGTAACTAATAAAAAATCCTAAAGCAAAGCGTTTTAGGAGGCTAGCGCACTAGGGTTATTGTTCTCTTTAGTATGTCAACATTCTATTTCACGCAACCTCCTAAAATTCTAGTGTGTGGCGCTTTAGGATACAGATTTCTTCGATTTTAGGAGGTGACAGTTTACAGTGATATGTACAAAAAGAAAGACGGGAAAGAAATCATTCCCGTTTTTTTCCGCACTTGATTCCTTGACAACAAAATCAAGGATATGCGCCAAAATCTAGTGAATTCAATGGGTGATCGTATGAAGGCCGTTATTCAGTCAAAATTTTTGATATCACACGAAAATCTGACTTGTCTTATGATCTCATTGTTGCTTACGCTGGAGTTAAATAAGTCGCAGATTTATGCATTTTTATCACATAGACCCTCAGAGACTTGAGGAGGTCCCTTGAACCCCGGGGCCATAGTTTTCTATTATACTTTTTGTGCTGAAGATATATGAAACGCTCATGACCGCTTGACTCCATTGGATCCCATTAGGTCTGAGAGGATGTAGAAATTAGACTATCAGGTAAAAATCGTTTACATCGTTGTTTACATCATTCTTGCGTGTGTACGTTTTGTTAGAAGATCGTAAAATGCGAATTATTTGCTTCCGCATATGATCGCGCATGACTGGTAGGCATAAGTCAGTGTTCAAGATGGAAGTTATCACTTTAAAATTTAACACTAAATGGGGAATGTTGACAAAGTTTTTACAGCAGCAATTAATGTAGTAACACAGCTGTTTTGAGGGTTTAAAAGTGTGGAATTACAGTATAGAACTATAAGTGTAGAGATAATGGAGAAAAAGTATGCTGTCGCATACTGCATAAGAAAGTTTATTCGATCAATATTTCAACACAGGATTATTAAGAATCAAATTTTCCATATTTCTGAGGTGGCAAAAATTGTCGGTTATGGTAAGAACGTCCTCAGAACATCGTGTTACACATTCGTAGAACATGCTGAGATTGCTAAAATACACGATTTGTTGTGTAGCTTCATTCTTATTCATGAGAGTACGTCGAATGTGCTAACGCCGGCAATAGTTATATCATTTGTTCTCACAGATTAAAGGTAACACCTTGACAGAATGGATATTTGTTGACAGTTGTATAGCGAATAGGCTGATGTTTCAAGCTTGCAAAAGCAACCTCGCGAAGTTTCACTTTCAGAATTTTAGAAAATATCATCATTATAAGCGTGTTCGCCAAATTTTTTGCCGAAATAAAATACTCAGCATATTAATGTAAACACTACACAGTTCCATGTTGTCAAGACTGGCAAGTCGCCACTTATGGATATTTCGGTTTTATGGACGTAAGATTCCCGTAGATAGAATTTGGATCAGACATAAATTAATTAATAAAAAACAAAAGTCATTTTCTTGTTCATTCAACTTTATCGTACAGTATTTCCGCATCCACACGCATGCTTCTGTTTCACTGCACATTCGTTATTATGTACAATAATCCTATTACTACCACAATTTCATGAACACAAAGAGCTTTACGGTTTGAATTAATTGATACACACTGTTATTCATCTAGTTCCAAATGAGTAATAAAAAGAGCATTGAACCTCAGTACTAACTACGACTAGGAAGTGAATTCAAAATCCAGTACTCTTTGGGTGCGAAAATATTAGTACTCATAAGGTTCTTTGGGTTCGAAATTACAGTACACTGTAAACTGTGCGATACCAAAACTACTTACGAAACCGTTGTACAAAACGAGAGTAACAAAATGTACGAAAGCACTATTGTTCGTGCTCATACACTACGAAAGCGATTGGCTTTCCTATTGGATGATAGAGATAAACCAATAGGAAAACCAATCGCTTTCGCAGTGTTTGAACACGAACAAAAATGCTTTCGTACAATTTGTTATTCTCCTCTTGTACATCGGTTTCGTAGTCAAAATCAGCTCGTACTCAAAATCGTTTTCGTACTCTACAGTTTACAATGTAGTGTCATTGTACTCAATTCGTACTGAGTAAATGAGTTGCACGTGGAATAGCACTTCCACCTGTCGGCAATACCATGCGGCATAATAACCCGCAATATCTCATATGCACACTGATCAGTAAGAGCTGCTGTGGCAATTAAACACAAATGCACTTGGATCAACTAAATATTATTCATCATGAAGAAAATGAATCAGAATACATCAGTTATGATCAAATAAGGTTAACATAATGTTCTTAGGATGAGGAAATATGTAGACTTGATGCAATGGTTTCTATTCAAAAAATTGCTTATAGACGATAGGTACAGATTTATTATTGTGCAATACACACACGATATTACGTGGTCTAACCAAACCACGTCTTCAGGCAACAATGACAAACGAAGATTCACGAAACTGCATTACAGACACATCGAATTTGCCCATGAAATTAATATTGTAGAGATAAAAGACACGGACATGTAGATATAGGACTGTATGACGTCATTGCGTGAAACAGAAAATAGAAGACTAAAGCTGAGTGCCAACAATTATAACAACAGCAAGGCATTTTAAAAACACATCCCCGGATTCACCGGGATAATAAGTCAAAAATCAATAAGTCAATCAGTAAGTCAATAATAATTATTAATAATTTATCATTATTGACTTACTGATTGACTTATTGATTATCACGATTCACATGCTGAAGTAAGACATAATGTCCACGCGGAGAATGTACAAATCGGTTGATTCAGTTTTATAATGATCATCATTAAAGTAAAAAGAACATGCGCGTGTATATGACGTCCGAAAAAAGTTAGTTGTATGAATGTTTTTGGTCCAAATTAATCTCTTAAGTTTATTAAGAGGAAACCATTGGAATGTCTCAGGTTTGTTTGTGGGATAATTTCTTGCTTCACTGTACCGACTTCGACATGCATCGACAAATAAAGCAGTCATTACCAGTTGTGAGCACTCACTACTTGAAAGGGAAGTGACCCAAGTGACTGATCGATAGACTTGTTGATAGGCGCCGCTGATCGGATGGCCTTCCAACACAGTCGACATCGCACACTCGTGTGATCCTCAGGTTGTCTGTCACAGATGGGAAGACATCTATTTATATGCTTGTCTATAATCTAGATCTAAGCGTGCCGTCAAACACCAGTTGTACATGTACGTACATAAACTCACAGAATTTGGCCTCTTTTCGTGTCATTCTACATCCGGGGTCCATAGCGCAAGCGCTACATTTTAGTACATAGTTCTGCACGACACACTCTATCCTAATCACGGAACAAAAGTGAAGCAACTTTTAATTTCTTGGAAAATTATAGGATTGAAACAAATATCATATCAAACTCGTTTATGTGTTCTTCATATCTGTTTTTCCAAATCAATGTCTCGATTTTCTCAAGCAGTTATAGTGTCAATACATTTCTAGAATATTTGTAAAAACAAGATTGACTGGATCATTTAATCAATTCATTTATGATGTCATAAATTAAATAATTTATTAATAATAATGATAACCTTTATTCTTTCATTCACAAATACCTGCAGCATGCATTCGGTGAACGCAGTTACATAACACAGGAGGCACAAAATTTGCGACGTTGATCCGGAACAGCATATTGATAAGGCCTACCGTCTATCGTCCATGTATGGATAAAAGTGAAATCATTAACCGGTCACGGGATGCAGGCGATTTTCATGGCGTGGTCGTGAGTTCAGAGAGAACAAAGAAAGCTGCTTTCAGATAGCGCATCAGAATGAATCCTGTAGCGTTGAAGAGGGTGGAATGATCACATATAGTTAATGCTTAGGCGTCGAAGAAAGAGTCTTGAGCAAGTTATGAACAGTTAATATGCTGAACATTGGAAGCAGAAGGATATTGGAAGTAGTTTAGCAGTCAAGCGGCAAAGCACACACCAAAGCAAGTCAAGCGGCAAAGCATTGTGCTGCAGCACGCGTACAACATACGTCCACACGCCAATCTGCTAGGCGAGAGAATGACAATTTTCTGAATTTAAACATTATTTAATTCATAAATTCTAGTAATTTATGGATATCACATCAGTACTCAATCAGTGCTAAAGTAATAGTTATACTCCGAATGCAAGGAGGTAAATTTCAGCTACGAGGATTCGCGGAGGAGTGTAACTAACTTCTTCACATAGCTACACATTAATGACGTCATGCAGCAAGCGGTAGTGTGTGTATGTTATGATGTGCACATTAGAGCGGCACACAAACACACGCGCATGATTTCACGACTTAATTTGTTGCACATTCATCTCTGTGAGATGTGGTCAGCGCGGAATAAATGAATTGAGAGAACGGTTTGTGACCATTGTGAAATGGAAAGTTCATCCGTCATGTTTGACCCACAGGATACGTTCGATGATTCGTTCATTGACGATTTGAGATATAATTTCGTTGAAGAAGATGAATCCGAGGAACGATTCAGGAAAGCGCATAGTTCGAAGAGTATAAGAAGAATTGAGCAGACGGAGAAGCTGTTTATGAATTAGTTGAGAACAAGGAATCGACACAATAGACTGTCTGTATCAAAGCATCTTCCAGTAAAAGACTTACCTGACTACAATGACGACGAATTAAACCGACTGATTTCTCTCTTTATACTAGAAGCGAGGAGAACAGATGGTCAAGCCTATCGAAGTACATCATTAAAAGGAATGATATTGATGCTGCAGATGGGCCTCTGCGACACGTCAGGAACGTCAAGTGGAATTGTATGCCTTTTCAATACTATAAATGGGGTAGTCGTAAACATGGGTTGATCCTTAGGAGATTAATCTAATTTATCTCCGCCATAATTCTGCTTTGGAGATAAACCTAATTGATTTATCTCCGCCGTATTGTAAATAACCTCCTGTAAAACACACTAGATAGGTGAAGAATAAGCATTTTCGTACTTCCGTGAATTTAAGTCCGATAATTTTAGTACTCTTCCGTTTAGTACTCAGATTGGTGTTGAAATAGGACTTGATGATTTATAGTGTATGCATGTAGTTATACTTTTTATAAGATTGATGGCAGAAAAGTGCTTACTACGTTGGATGAGTAATGACTGTTGAAGACCAGTTCCTAAGGCTAGAAGGTTAGAAAGTTCTGATTTGCATCAAACACCCAAGCATGAGACATTTACGTGTGTGATGTGTGCATGTCCAATATGGTGGATGAATATAATAGCGAATGAATTGGTAAACATTTCAGTTATCTTTTTGCAAAATGCATGTTTCTGTTCAGATCAGTTGCACTTACAACGAAAGATGTTAGTTATTCACAACAATGTATGACGAGTTTTGATGTTTTCATCAATTGCATGCTCCCCATGAGTTTGTTTTCTCAATCCCGAGATAATGTCAGATAGACCAGAATTGGATGAATTTGAATTCGGAAGGTTTTTTAAACTGATGCATATTTTCATCCCTGGTGGCTGCGAAGAAATATGTGATTGAGTGATTTTGAATCATGTCTCATACCAGAAGATTTGCCAAGAAATAGTTGTGTGTTATCAAATCAATCTGAGAATAACAGACATCAAACAAAAACTCTCTGAATAAGGAATTTTCTTCAAATGCCTCCCACATTTCTCACCTGCAATTCTACATAAAACATTCAAATAATTGATGTTGAAGGAAGAAAGGTCACATTCGGTGATGCATTTAACGTGCTGCATGAATTGACACGCTCTCTTTGATGGAAGCAGGAAATATTTCATTAGAAAAGGTGTTCGGAAAGTTACTGTGCAGCAATGTCGAATTCTCCGAGCATGCAGCGCATGACTTTGAAATCAGATGAGATGGTGAATAATAGAACATTGATCTACGAAATAACTCCGTGTGAGTTAGTACAAGCTCTAATTGATTAAGTCTGACATCAGTCTTTATTTGAATAAATCAATGCGTGTGCTGCAATCAACAAGGCGATTGGAAATCTATGCTGGAAATGCGAGACAATACTTGCATCATTTTCATGAAGTTTGCAGTGAGTTTAGCATGTAGCTGTCTCTCTGCTCTCTCTGCTCTCTGTGATGCGTTCGCCTGGGCGTTACGCGATGACTGCAATAGAATCTGATAAACGTTGCAGTTTTCTTGTGTTAGATCTCTTTCCTGTCGATCTATTAGGCGGCGAAATTACTGCTCTGATGATGCGCAGCTTGGATCGCATGGTCGTTGGTGTGCGTGTCATGCTTCCCCCGTAGTCAGTGTAAGAATCAAGTAGTGTGAATGAATGTGACGTGTCACACTTAGCACACATTCACGTCAATATTTTCAAACTTAGTCGTTCACTTAACGTACACTGTAAATCGCTCAACACCAATCACATACGAAGTATGCATACCAAAATATTTTTTTGGTATATTTCTGTACACTGTAAACCAAACTGTGCGCAAGTGACGTTTGCTACTGCCTTTATGTGACTTTATGTGACTAATATCTGCCCGACCGCTCATGATTATCGCTTCTTCCAATTATTGTGATAATTAAAGCCCACTGCTTGTCTAGGTTTTGGAGAGTAGAAGTACTGCCTCAAAATTATATTGAGCTATAAATTATGGTTTAAATGATTTCAGTTCCTGGGGGGGGGGGAAAGACCATACTTTCAATTGAGGAACTTATGGAAAGAACAACAAATATTTGCAAATCATTAGATACATTATATTTTACTTTCCATTTGCTTTTGAATTAATCATCAATGTTTAATTCAGAATGTCTTAATCAGTGTGTTGCTCAACGCCAACCGCCACCTGATGTTCAAAAGCAAATAGATAAGCTGATGTAGTAAACAGTAAACACCTTATCTATACGCCAATGAAACAATCGATGGCTGTGGCAGCATCTATTGCTGTTTTTACCGATAAAATTGTTTGATTGAACCATCTATACATTGATTCAATTTTGCATAGACTCACTTCTCAGGACATTGCGATTGAAGATTCTATTTGGGAATAGGACGTCATTATGTAATTTCTCCCAGTTTGTCATTCTCAATGTAATAAACAAGCAGACCATTGACATGAAGCTCATTTGTTTCACGTTGTCTGGGCAAGATAATACAACTTCACTTACAACACGATGATACAACTTCCCGACGAGATCAAGCAGATTAAACGAAGACATGTGTCACATTTTTCAATCACACAATCATTATCCTGATTAAAACGGTTTTCAATATGATAACATCTTCTTGCCAGTTATGTCCTTGAACAAAACACACCGCAAAGTATTCAGAAAATCAATTTGAATTATTCTCATCGAGCACTTGCCGCATATGCACGATCAATGGTGATTCATCATCGGTCACATATGTGACCAAATGTGACCGATATGTGACGAAGAATGTGTCACACTTTCAAACTACATGTACACAATCATTATCCTCATTAAAACACTTTTTAATCAAACCAAGTTCAATGTGATATTATCTTCTTACCAATGATATTCTTGAACAAAACATACCGAAAAGTATTCGTAAAATCAATTTGAATTATTCTCATCAAGTACTCGCCGTAGCGTATGTACATGATTTACGATGATTCATCATCGGTCAAATGGAAGTCACATATGTGACCAAATGTGACCGATGTGACGAAAATGCATCGGGCACATAATCGGTCACATAATGGGCACAGTTTGGTTTACAGAGTACATGTATATAGTTGTATGCTTTTCGTATGCTATTTCAAGTGTGGTATGCTTTACATGCTAGAGCCATACCAGCGCAATGTTAAAAGAAAGCATCAATTATGTCAGAAGTATGTTGATTTAAGGCCTTTTGTCAATAAAGATCACACTTATGCCACTACTGTTCTGTAAGTAGTGAGATAATGACATTCAAGAGTCATATTTTCAATACTGAATTCGATTTAATACATCATAAATAATCAACAAGTATTCAACCATCAACAATTATGCACTATGTAATTTTGAAATTAAGCATATTATCAATCCGAAGTATAAACTCATAATAATTCATGAACGCAAAAACTGTTATGTCTGAGATATATAAGTCAACGTGGTTGCCAGAATGATATCGCTTGAATGAATTGATGTTAATCAACTTGGTTCATAAAGTAGAGCTAATTAGGCGTCCTGGTAAAGTTACTAGACAAGTAGCAACGACGATATACTCGTGGAGCATAAAATTCGCAATAAATCTAATCTAGTTAAATATCACTCTATCAAACAAAGAATATTCACGACTGGTATTACTGAAAAAAAGTTATTTGACAGCAGCAGTATGTAATACATATATTTTTTTGCTTCTTTTTTGACTTAAAGCTCTACATACGAAATGCATTCAAGAGGCATACGAATGAGGATGAATTTGCATCGGGTCTCGTATATAAAACATACCAACAACTCGTACGTATTTCAGCTTAAAACAGCCAATCACAGATAGAATAGTTCGCATCGCTACATACAAATCACACGAAAGTAAGTGAGAATTTGTATGAAAAACATGCCAGGTCTCTAAGCATGCGAGAATCTTGTATCAGATGATGAGTTGTTACAAAAAATCAAGGATCCATGTAAAGATTGACTAGTATCATTTTTGAATGCGGATGTGTGTCCTGTATCTATTGATACTTTGGTCAAGTGTATCGACTCCGCCCATCGACTTCCTATACAATTGAATGAAGTGGGGTTGTTGCACTCGGATTTCTCTCTCATTTCCGCAAAAGTGATGACAGGAAGTTTCAGGTCTAACTGCTGTGAAGTTCAACCCTTTGAGGACGACAGGAGTCTGGTGATCCATACGTTTGAAATGATAATTTTTCAAATTGATTATTAAGTTTGTGAATTAACTATCTAAGATGTGTTGAAGGACACAAGAACAATTCATAAACGCAGTTATGGACAAATTGATCGCTTTTATTATGAAACAAACAAGAGGTCAAAATGAGATAATTCTAATAAATTTAATTTTGACATATTTGATAAGTTCTAGGAAGGGAGTTCTATTGTCACAAAGAAGTCTAAATTTTGGTGAATATTTCACAAAACCATACTTAACAATATGCTTCATAAATGTAATTCGTTTGAATATTTTATCTGCCCTGCATTTTCAAATTTCGGTTTCGGGCCACTGGTAACCCTATCGTCGGTAAGGCCAAACATGGTCGTCACGTTTCAAGCTCAAATATTTCAACTACGGATTATCATATGAAGGGAGATCACTCAGAATCACACACACAATGCATCTGCTATATCATCTGATTGGCTGACAGATAATGGGAGTCAACAGATCAACAACAACATGCGTAAAATGCTGCTGAGAGTGTAGATAAACACATGATCAAGTTCAAGGGGAAATCCTCCATGAAACAATATATCAAATCAAAAGCTATGAAATTGGGTTTTGAGATGTGGTTCCGATGCTTTAACGCAAGTGTTTATGTGTTTACGAGTTTGATATTTATCTTGGTCGAAAAGCAGCTCAGGAATTCAATTTGGGCGAAAGCGCTGTCTTATTGTGTGAGAAGCTCCGCGGAACCTGTGTTTTTTGACAATTTCTGTACAAGCCCAGCATTACAGAAAGTTCTTCTTGAAAATGGAATATATGACGTGGTAATTTTGTATTGAGGACTACCTATAAATAGGCTACTGTAGGTCTACTTGCAATGCAACATAACAAACCATAATTTGATATCAGCAGTTAGATCATGGTTGTCAGGTCAGTAACATAACGATCAATGCAACTGCAGATTTTACTTGACTGTTTTTGCTTCCGATATAATTATGAACACCGGTACAACATACATGTATAAGGTTGATTTGAGATTGCATGTTTCTCATATGCTGATGTTCGAATACAATAACAAATCGAAATGTTGCAAGAGGACAAACAAATGAAAAGAGGCGATGCTGATATGAAATACTGTAACCAAATAATGTGTGGAAATGGATGCACAACAGATAGGCCCTATCTATGTTTGTTGATATGTTTTGTAACAGTGCAACAGAGCTTGTACGAATTTGACTCTTCGATATTTTTAATCCTTTTTTATAAGTTAGAGATCAGAAAAACATTACTAGAAAACAGTAACCCTACATAGAGATGAAAAAATGCAACACTAACGGACTTTTGCGAGTTTTAGTAGATGCTGTCATGACATTGGAACGTAAAGTACACATTAGCCAGCTTCTGACAGTAAACTTTTCCTAATTTTTGATCTGTTGCCGTGCTTGCCAATAACGGTGAAGGAGCAAACGGAATCCAGACGGTCTATAGGAGACAATAGGTTCTAGCAGCAAAGTTGCTATCAACTGTCCAGCAATAATTAAAATATACAATGTCGGGATGTGAGGCGTTGATCTTGCCGATCAACTAAAAAGCACGTATGAATTGGACAGATGATCAAAGTTCAGATTTCATGTACGACTTTTTTCAATTTGATTGATATGGCCTCCGTCAAATCCCACATTGTCGACAAGAAATTTACCGATAGCAACATGAGTTTGAAAGACTTCAAAATCGCTGAGAGTCTGATCTCTCATTATTGCAGCCGGAAAAGATGTATTACGACAACAAAACTGTCAAGAAAAAGGCCTTTCAGCTCGATTTCAACTTCAACGATTGGGCATCTCCCTAAGTTTGGAGAGAGTCGAAGACGCTGCGGTCTCTGTGCAAGAGAGAAATATGTTGATAACTTCTGTCTTCTGCGATACATGTGATGCACCGTTATGTCTGTTGAAGGAAAGAAATTGCTTTAGAGATTTCCATATTGGCGAATGACGATGCATTAGGCCTACTGATATTGTTTGTTTGTGTAAGAGACTATGACCAGTTGTTCTAACAATGAAGATGACTTCATTCATGATGCCATTAGTTTTGATTTGTGCATGAAACTCGAGATACATATAAGCATACACAATGAACATGTATGTATTTCTACAATAAGTCAACTACATGTACAAATACTACGCACTGGGATTTTTGTAATTTCATATTCACGAAATATCGCATTTACAAAGCTTCTACATAATACGTACATATTTATAGTGAGGAAGATACTAAATAGAATATATTTATTGAAAAGAATGGGAAAGTATATTGATATGAAATTTTAAGAATTTTACCCTTACCGACGATTGGGTCATCCGTGACCCATACTAGATTTTGGACACAAAATAATTTTAACAAAATGAGTACAGATTATGTTATGTTATCCCTCTAACATCCATATTAACTAAAAAATTGGTAAAACTATTACCCAATTCCTTATCGTCGTCAAAGGGTTAAGGAACTACGAACAACTCTGTAATCATGCCATTCAATTACTGAAATTCAATTGGAATTGATAAATTCTGAACTACCCCGTGGCATATTTGTTTCATGTCTTTAATTAATTTTGCTGTTTTTATGCTAAAAACACATCCTTATCTTATTAAATTATAAATTTTGAGTTGTTTAGAGCGATGTAAAATGAGATATTGCAATAAAATATGTAATGTCTCCATTGAAGATTTTGATAATTTTTAAGTCCGTTGTAGATTTGAACCACTGTTGCATTAATGCATCAGCAGGATTTCCTTTCGTGGAACCTCTGACTTCTCTACAGATTTGCTTGTTTATATTAGGGCATCATCTATAGAATATAAACTTTGTTTTATAACAAAAACCATCAACTCTATAGAACATAATTAAAATACTCAGGAGCATCTGGATGATTATCATATCTATGTATCAAATAGGATGGAAAATACTTTCCTATTCTTAGCGAGGTCGATATTTCGAAAATTGATAAATCAAATATATTTGCGGGCGTTCAAGGGAGAAAATTTTAAACAAGTTTTTCAATATCTGCTTAAAGGTTATTTTGGCATACATCCATGAAGAAATACTGATGTGAATTACGTCATCACTTTTACAGAGCTCAAACGTTCAGCTGTTGTATTAATACATTAGTGGGCTATGATGGGTTGATGTCATTTATCATGATATTCTTGATGTTACAGCTATAAATGTGAAGCCATATTCAACATTCATCATCCAACAACAGAAATAATAATCTACGAACTATAAGGCGCATATTTCTGCTGACAGACCATTTCGCCTTTCCACAAGCATAGTGGAGAATTTGGCCAACCTACAGTACAAACAAATCCTCGTTGAGATTCAAGTCGTAGACGACACTGCAACAAATGCACTCAAGAGGGTAAAAAACGTCCTCGCAATGCGAACCTAACTGCCTTGAGATGTGCAGCATGCAACTTGCCGATTGCGGAAAATATGGAATAAAAAAGATTGTGTGCGTTGACTGTTGAATCTTACTATCGGTATCGGAGACCATAATACGCGCTTTTCATTTAAAATACAAACAAGTTTCATAAACCTTTTTTCAGGCAAAAAAGTCGTTCATCCTTTCAGGCTTTTAAAATCAAAGTGACTATTTTATCACTATCAGAAATGCACACATAAAAGCATTATTACCATGAAATTGTTCATTGCATTGATAAAGGAAAAATGAATAGGTAGCATGACACATGTCTGACTTGTCTTTGAATAATCTAACAGAGATGGTGGACGAATGATATCCCTTTTGAATCCTTTTAGATAAAAATATAAAATCAACTTGATAATGTCTTCCAATGCAGCTTCCTAAACAATGAATCTGCAACCATTTCATGTTTCAATCATCTTCATTCTTCCTAAAATCCAGCAACATTAACCTGGATTGGCGGCTAGCCGAGTGGCTGAAATGACTATTAACAAAAAAGCTGCAAAAATATAAAACAAGCCAAAAATTCGCATATCAGCGCTTTGAACATTGATGCAATGGCGTTCTAATGCTTTACTCAATTTATTTGTTCTTCGTTTGTTTTCAAAAATTCAAATGTTTTCTAAACTCTCATCAAATGCATTTCAGTACACACTGATCTTGAATGACATCAACGTAATTATATTGTCCTATGAAGTAGAGCGTCAATCAGGATCAGCCCTTGACTTATTATCTCCTGCTCATTATGAGAGTGTCTGAAACTTATCAACTGACTGACACGAAGGGATTTCGGATTCTAAATATAAAAAACAAGATAGGAGAATAAAAGGAAGGAAAGACACACGCCGTTACCTGGCGAGTTGTGTCGTGTTCCTCCCGCTGAAATGATCTCTCAGAATTAATTATTCCCTCGTTGTTCACCTCATCAGCGGTGTCAGATAGCTATGATTAGCCCAATTCTGAAGTCGTTAGCTCCCGTGAGCGAACAAGGATCAGCATTGTGTCTCTCTATCGTCGAAATTAATTCCCGTGACAATTTTCCCTCCTCAATTGTCTTCTCTTGTTACAGGTGCAGCGAGTTGGAACGTTGGACCGGCGCTAGGGCCTGACCGGCACGAATTAAGGTAAGGTACCCAAACAATTACCCTTTAATCGCTCTCTTTGCAGAGTTTTTCAACTGATTTTGATTGGATTCCCTCAGCCAATCAGAACGCAGCAGTACAGTTGATGCCGTTCCGTATAATGTGAGGACGAACTTCGATTGTAACTCAACGACAGATCGAATTCAAACATTGTGCAACCTGGAATTGAAGAATTAGTGTTATATTTGTCATTTCATATTGAATTAATTATTTTGTCTACAGTTGAGAGGTCGTATGCCCAGCTATTCGCCTGGACAACCCATGGCAGGCAAGATCAGCTGATGTCATGAAGATTGCGTCGCCCATTTTCATTATTCTAATCATAGTGAGCATGGGATATATCACAGTCTCCCGAGTCAGCCCCGGTAAGTAGATTTCTTTGATTTCTCTTGGTGAGGAATAGACTGATACAATCCTGACGGTTAAACTACTGAAAAGAAACGTTTCATGGTCGTCTGAACTAGCAAAAATGCATTTTGCATCAAATAATGTTCAGTGTAAAGATATAAATCATTTCCGATCCGTAACCAAGCCTCATATCAACTTGCTGCAGCTCACCAACAATTCTCAAAAATGATATCAATACAAATGCCCGTTGTCATGCACAGTAATGTGTATAACCAACTGTATTGAGTGAGTGGGGTAGGCTTACGATTGATCGATTTCTTATGTCTTTTGAATTGTTTGGGTTGGGTAGGCAGATATCCTTGCTTTTAATGAAAAACATGATGATGTGGCGGGGACAGAGATATTACTGCTTGGTGTGTGGAGGTTGTGAACACTTTCTGATGTACGAATTGCCAATTCTGTATCGACAACTTGAAAAAATGAAGCTGATAAACTGCGGCTGTGAACAGGGGCGTATCCAGGATTTTGAAAAGGGGGGGTACAAAAATTAATAAATTTTTTGGCCTACCACGAAGATTATGCATATTCAACGCAAAGAAATATAATAATCATAAATAGTATAATCATAGTCGCATGTAATATTATCGATAATTTAATCTTCGCTTTCATATTCATTTTCGCTGATCCCGAATTTTGATATCCCACATTTTGATATCCCACATTTTGATATACCGTAACGTCCTAAAATTGAATTCAGTAAAACTGAACCGGTACAGATTATTATAAAACTAAACAGTGACGCAAACAGTATTATTAGTGTACGCATCTTCTACATGTATACTTCAGATATCCTCTATCAGTACAGTGAAATTACAGAACAATATACAGGCACTGCAAAATACTTTTCCTGAAGAAAGAAGCTAAAAAACATAACATTTTTCTGAGCTTTACACTAATGTTTTTACGAGAGACCGTTAGGAGTTAAGTAAACGTATTACAATTTAAAGCGTGAGTTGTGCTCCGTCTTATACAAATCAATCACAGAGTCGTAATCCAGTGGAATGTCTTTGTGTATTGCCAGCAAAGTCAATCCTGTCAAGCGTGCTTCACTCATTGTTGAACGGAGGTACGTTTTCACTTGACGAAGCTTGCTGAACGACCGCTCTGCAGTCGCCGAAGTTACTGGGATTGAAGCAAACACTTTCAGTAGGATATAGATATTAGGATATAGGTCAGAATTACACGACTTCAGGACTTCCACAACGCTTGAAGGACAATCTTGTTTAGGAATTGAATTCCATTTTCGCTGCCATCTGTAGAATTCCATCATACAAGTATCAAGACTATCTGGTAGTATGGATTTATATTTTTCAAAGATACGTTTCATATCTTCCACTATGACATCGGCAACTCGATCTGGTATGAAGTTTGACATAGATAGGGCAGTTTTGAAGATTCACTGAAGCGATCGTTCATCTGTGAGATGATTGCATCAACCAAAGGATACCATGTAGCTTTTCTGTAATAATCAGATGCTGATTAAATTAAGAAGGCACATTCGAACGATATTTTTGCTTTGATGTCAGTCGTGGTGTTTCGAACTCTGCAGAAGGATCGTCCGTAATGCACTGAAACAGCTTCACGGCTTCTGCGTAACCATTGATGAATACAATTGATTCACTTCTCCAAGACCTGAAGATGTCAGTTACATGTTGAACTTCTTCCATGGATGCCACAAAATCTATTTTCTTAGCCTGAAGTTGGATCGAAAGTTGTTCTGTGATTCCGAAAATTTTCTTGAGTAACACGAGTCCGATTATGAATTGAGTACTTGTTATCCTATGAATGAGAGAATATTCACGATTGGAATACTCACCAGTGGTGTTCAGATGGTCAAGTTGAATAGTAGCCTCATATTGGGAGAATTAAAACTGATAACAGAACTGTCGACATGGTGCAGATAATCAAGGAGGCGTGTGATGGCGCATTGAACACGTTCGGAAAGTTTAGAGCAAAGGAAAAGTGTCCGAAAAGACATACGAAGCCCAAATTAGCGTTGATTGATGCAATTAATGAGCTCTTATCATAAATGTACTTTGAAATAATGCAGATTTCTTTTATATACTTTTTGGTTGAATAAAGAAGATTTTTCAACGGACAAAAAGCTGGTTATATTTAAGAATGGATAGAATTCATTAAGTTTACACAGTGGAAATAAATAGGTATTCACTGAATACTGTGAATACTATACACGCTACGCCACTGCAAGTCAGTGTTTGACGAATGTGTTATCGGCGCTATCGGCAATGGCTATCGGTAAGAAAGCAACGTCACACTCTGACACAAGACTCCCAGGCAAATCAAGCACTAAAGCTCAACTCCACAGAATGTATTGAGAATTGATGTTTGAGTGCACTTTCCTTCTTCATAAACTTATGTGTTAAAATCATATCTCTCAGAGGGGGGGGACATTCCCCCGTGTCCCCCCCCCCTTGGATACGCCACTGGCTGTGAATATAACATTCCAAGCAAAACAAAAAAGGTTGATGGTCAACTCGTGAACGCTGAAAGAGGATAATTTACACCCTTCTTGCAATCACAGGCGCAGTTTGAGCATAGAGGGACTCATAGACGTCTTGTTTACCTTACTGCAAGAAAGCATCCGAAGCAGATCTGATGAAAGAAAAATATCACAATATCTAGGAGTGATTGATGGTATATGTTCAACATCTCGAGGTGATCACGATGAGCATAAACAAAAAGATAAGCTATTGTTTTTGTCCGAAATGTCATTTAATTATAAATACATAAAAAAATACAATAAATATGAAAATGTGTATTGTAGCTTTGCTATTTAAATGAAAATCAGCTAGCAACGTAAAATAATGATAAAATGCAAAGAGTTCTGAAAAATGAACTACTAAGACTCAGTAACGATATAGAATTATAATGAAATATAAAGTTGTATCAAAAAATGAATAAATGAAAGAAACTAAACAGCCCAAGGAAACATAGATCATTCAGTATAAATCATTAAGAAAAAATCACAAGAAACCTGTTAAATAAATGAGTAAACTGCCAAAAGGAGTGCTAACGAATAATGTAATACATGCAAAAAATAAAATGAAATTAGTCCTTAAAGGACAGTTTATGCGTTCTCTGTACGAACTAGGAAGTCATCACCACGACCTCATATAGGATTCATGTTCCGGCTCCAATTCCTGATCACTCACAGAAAAGCTGCCCAGCTTCCACAAAGTCAATAGTCGGGTTAGTCCAAATCGGCATAAGTCAAAAATCGGTAAAGAAATAAAATAAAATCTGATTATTTGGTTAGAAGAAAACTTAACTTCTTGCTGAATGCAATCCTATTTTCAATGGCAGATAACCATGCAATAATAAAAGTAGCTATTATTTTAGTCTAACTACGTTTTGTTTCTCAAAATTGCTGCACTCTATCCGCATAGTGAGCTTAATTGTATGATCATTGTTTCGATTTGTTTGCCTACTGAAATGTATTTCAACAGAAAAATGAATGAACATTGATTTCCGAAGGGATTTTTGATGTAACTATAACCTCATTAAACAGCACATGCAATCAGCTCATCAAAACATGAGCTACAGTAAAAATCAATTATCAATGAACACATGCAGCACATAGAAGTAATTTGATTGAATTAAAGAGGGTGCGAGTTATTTCGTACGGCGGCATGCGAGCTTTGAGTGCACATTGCCAACGGCGTTATTTCGCACCTCATTTCAAACGTGTGATGGGATAATCGCTAATGAATGAATATCCCGCTTGTATTATTACTGTGTACATGTTTTGTCTTTTGTATATCGTCATATGCACACTGTAAACTGACACCTCCTAAAATCGAAGAAATCTGCATCCTAAAGCGCGACACACTAGAATTTTAGGAGGTTGCGTGAAATAGAATGTTGACATACTGAAGAGAACAATAGCCCTAGTGCGCTAGCCTCCTAAAACGCTTTGCTTTAGGATTTTTTTGTTAGTTAGGAATACTGTCTTGCTTTAGTGTGTGATTTAGGAGGTGCTGGTTTAGGCTGCAATATCGCATAGTGCATTTTTAGCCATTTTTTTTTCGACAAAAGTTATGTTTGCTTACCCGGATCATGTGGCAAAATTTCAACGACTATTACAATCTAAATCTTAAGAAAAAGTCACTCAAAAGCTTGGCCCCCGAATGTTGGCAAGTAATGTCGCACATGTGCATTCATAAAATGAATTACACCCAATTGCAGCACCTTCTTGGATTCAATTTGTATTTGAAAGTATCTTGTCGATAGTAGAAGGATGTTATAAAACACCGCATGCTAAGATGGTTTCCTTTTTCAATAAGAATTGCAATCTACAGACAGTTTTTGCTTCTCCTGATAAGTTTGTAACTTGACACATAGTAGGTATCAACCATTGACCTTAACTCACATTTGAGATATTGTCGCGACAACGACGGCAGCTCTTTAATATCAATTGTCATCCTGATGACCTTTTGTTTCAATTAGCGCACGAGAAAAAGTAATTCATGCTCGTATGTCATTCACATAATAGATAATCACAGTTTCTAGACATAATCTGCTAAAAATAGAAGACAAAACAACTTCCTTTATTTCTTCATCAAACGACTGACCGCCTTTATTTATTATGCTCCTGAAGTTATTGAAATATGAACGTGACAAAAGCTGCAGGGAGCGATAAAAGTTCACATGCATGTAAAATCAAATATAAGATAAAGTTCAGCCAATTAAATCAAAAACTTCAGCAGCTGAATGTTTCATTACAGCACAAATTATCAGGTGCAGTTCGATTGAACAATATCTAACAATCCAACTCCATCTGACCGAAGAGAGCCCCGAAAATGTGTGTGATGATATATAATGCAACCTACAGCAGCTGAGACTTTTGATTTGATTGGCTCAACTTTATCTTATTAAAAAATGCTGTTTAAGGGACACTACGAATCATTGAAATCAAAGATAAGTTAACAGAGACAGTTCTAGGCCTACATTAAAAATAATTCTGATTGAATTGATAGAAGAATTCATAACAGTCCATAACCTTTGCAATGGAAATAACAGGCAGAAAATGAGCTACTTGTAGAAATGCAACTTTTTTTGAAGAAAAAACGTAAATTGTGTTACTTCATTCAATGTAGGCCTACAGTAGATTCCAACAAAATTCGTATTCCACAAAGTCAGTCCCGCCTAAAGTATACTGCATGAGATCTAAATCTGAACAATGTATCTTTGACAGCGACGATGATGATTCATTTGCTTCCATAAAGTTGGCCTCCATAATTTAATGTTCGATATCCTCAATTGCTTGATAATTGAGTTTATTTACCTGTTTGCTGATATTATCTTCTCTCTCTCTCTCTCTCTCTTCTCTCTCTCCCTCCGTCCCTCTCTCTGTTGCTCTCTCTCTCTCTCTTCTCTCTCTCCCTCCGTCCCTCTCTCTGTTGCTCTCTCTCTCTCTCTCTCCCTCCGTCCCTCTGTCTCTCTTGCTCTCTTCTCTCTCTCCCTCCGTCCCTCTCTCTTGCTCTCTTCTCTCTCTTCTCTCTTCTCTCTCTCTCTCTTCTCTCTCCATCACTCTCTCTCAAGCACTCAAAAGACTCCTTCTGCAGTCTATCTATGCTTGATAGTATAAGACAGAGTAATGACCGCTTAGAAACTCTGATTTACAGCATGATATCAAAAATCTTGATACGATATCACAAGCGATGAACGATGAACAGGCATGTTCGACAGTCTATTCTATATTCCGGTGATAACTTAGAGATGAATTTTAAGCTTCAGATTTTAATGATACAATTTATAGCGAGATGCATCCAATAATTAAGGAAGCAAACTATATTCGCATTTTTCCAGTAAAGTGATTATTTCCCATGTTGCAATTCTTCTTTAGATTGAGTCTTGATTGACAGAGAAAACGCATTAATTTCAAGTTCAGAAAGTCGACAAGATTTTCCTACGTGGCTATATCGTTGTTTCATTTAAGAAATATCCCTCAGGATATCAAACGTGTAATTTCAAAAGAGAATCATATTTATCGATAAATGGATTTTTAAGTCATGCTTTAATTTCATCAGAATTGAGGAACACATTGCACCAAGCGAACGTTTTACAAAAAGAACTGACGAAATGAAATCGATCACGTTAGCAAATCGATGGAAAATCGGCTCATCATTCGTGTATTGAATCGCGCATGACCAAACATGAGATATGCAGAATAATGCAAAAGGTCTAAGTTGCAATAAATATCAATTTCTGTAGTTTCAGTCAATATTTTGTATACAATTACCGTGGGAAAGCATCCAAGAAGCGTACAGTGAAAAGATGCGGAAACAACCAAGAAACAACATGAATCAGACTTCATGAGAGTATACATTTCAATTCACGCACAGTCAATTCAATCGCGATCAGCAAGAAGACGAGAAAGCAACCAGACAAATGTCCTTTGTCTTGTGCTTTCTTTGACAGATTTTCATAACTCGCCAGCAGTTTGGATAAATTTGGCAGTACACCTAAGATCTTTTGGAATCTGCGTGTTCATCAACTTGTAAAACTCAGTTGTACTTTTCGCAATGATATAATGCCGGTGTCAGTTCTTGTCGTCATTTTTGCTTTTTGAGCATTCTATATTACAGATTTTCTACCTGTTGATCAGTAAATAGCTCAATTCACGTTCTTCGTGCCTCAATCGATTTCCATAAATGCCAGTGGCAACTTGTAAATTGTAGTTTAATGCTCTTAACTTCAATATGATATTGATATTTGCATTCACATTCGAATTCAGATGTGATTTCGCTGATCTTCAAATAGGCAATACTCTGAATAATGTACCCAGAATGACTATTTTCTCTGAGGATTGCATAGTTAATGGAAAAATAAATGATTTCTACAGCTAAGATGTGTTTGGACCCAACAAAAGATGCATTTTTTCATATAATTTGCAGATCGCAAGTCTATGAGGACAAAATAATTTGATATTATCAGACTTTTAGTTGGGTCAACCATCCTACAAAATGAATAGACGAGTAATCCCTACGGATATGTAGCAAGATGACAAGTTTCTCGTTCGAGTCCTAAGTACTTTTTGTGTGTGCAAATTCAAATATCGCCTAATCTATCGACTACAATGTACACTTTTAAAAGGTGCTATCTATGTAGTATTGTGCTTGTAGACAAAAAATAATTTCGTAATAGATTCTTGGAATGCAAAGTGATTATTGATAAGTATATCATGCACAGCTGTACGACGTTTTTGCCGAAATATTTAGGATAATATAAACATAGTGAAAACTGATGAATATCATTCCTTTCCAAAGTCAATTGCTTTACTTTAACGGCCCGTGTGCATAAAATCCAATGGAAACATGAGAAGAAAATCTAAATTCTGTATTCGACATTATTAGAGAAGATTTCAGCAGATGTCCTATTTTTCTAAGACTTAGTGAGAAAGCTTCCGTCTGGGAAAAAATCAGTTTGCTGAATCAACTACAACGGTAATCCTCTCTCTGATTCCGCCGCAAAGTGCAGAGCCTCAGCAATAATTGACTCGTGCGCTGAGGAAAAACATCAGAGGACAAGTTAGTGCACGCCATGATTTTTGCCCTCATAAAAATTTTCACACACCACAACAGCACACTGTTCTGACGGCTATCGACAAATAGTAATTTATTATTTATTCTCTGAGATTTGATGACGAGATTCCATCATCTAAGCGTTATTATGAAAAATACCCGGAGAACGTTTATCAGGAAATTACCAGCCCTTTGTTTCGGTCTCTCAGATGATCTCCTCTCCTTAAAAATCAAGGTTTTCCTCTTCATCATCCTTCATCTGACGATTGAAGAATATTCTGTGCGCATGGAACTTATGGGTGAATACACTTTCACAGAATGATGTACACATTATGTCTTCGACGAATCTGCACGTCTGCCGAGTTCTAGTGAGTTCCTCCTCTTGTTAGACACGATCAAAGAAAAACACTTGTTAATCCAGTGGGTCGCAGATTGATTCACCAAATCTAAATGTGTTTAGCTTTATCTCTTAGTCTGGCAAAGCCGATGCCATCGGCTTTTCGCTACAATTTTGGCTCTGACACACCGATTCCTCGTTTACCATTGACTGCTGGGTAGCTATTCATTCATTTCATGACGTGTACTTGATCACGTGATACAACACCGCCTCTGATATTAGGTGATTCACTCGTTATTGAAAGTTAGATTTAGGGAAGATGAAGCCGATGTCATCGGCTTGGCCATACCGATGCAAGAATGATTCACTCGTTATTGAAAGTTAGATTTAGGGAAGATGAAGCCGATGTCATCGGCTTGGCCATACCGATGCAAGAATGGCCAAATCAGAAGTGTGATACCAGTCGCCTATTGTGCAAGTCTTTATTAAAGAATGATAAAAATTGATGTCACAGCAGTGACGCTCTTTTGAAGTGGATAATGGAGGTTACAGACAGCGATGTGGAAGCAGCGTACGAATTTATTGAGCAAACGATTCATCAATCTGAAGAATTCGAAAATGAGGAAGATTCTAGTAGCACGTGGACGAACAGAGATATCGAATTCATTCCTACTTTTGATGGATTATTGTCAGGTCTTCAAAGAAGCATGACGATGAGGAGAATACGTCGCCTGCACATCTTTTTCATTTATTCATTAACGAGACTATGCTGAGAAAAACTGTCCAAGAAACAAACGCCTACGCAGCGAAGACGTTTGCATCGATGGCATGAGAAGTTCTGAATCCTCGTGAGTGTATTTTCTTACTTTGCGCGAACTGTTATCTTGGTTGGGTTTAGCCGTGTTCAATAGTTTACATCCTTATCCTCGCTTGGCAAACTATTGGTCTTCAGAATTTGTTTTTGAAATGCGACAAGTTCCATCAGTAATGGCCCTCCGCAGATTCGAACAAATAAAGCGATTCCTCCATCTTGATTCTTCTGTAACGTCAAATGATCCATTAGAAAAAATTCGATCGTGGTGTGACGCTCTACTGGAAGAATTGCAAATCGATCTTCTACCCAGTCGTGAAATTGCAATTGATGAGATGGTAATTTCATTCCAAGGTCGTTGTCGTTTCAAAAGCAGAATCAAATACAAGCGTGCTGGTGACGGACTTTTAGTCTATGCTCTGTGTGATTCAAATTGTGGATACACATTCTCATTTCAATTTTCTTTGATTCGACAATTCCTAAAATTCAACCGAAAGAAGGAAAATTAGCAAACGCCGTTTACAATTTGATTACAAGTCTGCGCTCGAACTGGCATGTCGTGACAACTGACAATCTTACACTAGCGTCAGATTGGCCGAGCATCTTTACGAGCAGAATCAATTATTTTTGGGTACATGTCGAGCCAACAGAGGATTTCCAGCTGATATCTTTATGAAAAAGGAAAAGTCACGACGAGAACATGAGCAGCAAAGGGGAACTTTGCATTCAAAGACCAAGGGGCATATTCTTGCTGTTTCCTATTATGACAATAATCCAGTACATTTTATTTCAACAGCTCATAATTCAGCATGCATGATGGAAATACCTAAAGACGAATGGTTTCGAAACGCGAATGGTAAATATCAAAAGCAAACCGTAACAAAACAGAGACCTAATGTAACCAATGATTACAATCAGTGGATGGATGGTGTCGACATCGCGGATCAAATTCGGCAAAATTATGATTCTAAAATAAAGAGCAATAAATGGTGGCATGCAGTTTTCTGGTGGAGTATCGATACAGCGATATCCAATGCGTACATATCCATCGTGAAGAATGTTGCCGTCGCAAACTTACTGGAATGAGTCATCTTCAATTTCGTGCAAAACATGCCCAGCAGCTTTATCGGTGGTTATTTGACTGGTGACGCTTCAAATATTAATGTTGAGCCATCGGCCAAGAGAGCCAAAGCTGCAGCAGCTATTCGTCAAAGTCCACATGAACGATTACTTGGAATGCATTTAATTCGAAGAATTAAAGGATCTCGATCAAAACATACGCCTGAGCGTGACTGTGTTCATTGTAAAAAAATCTGGTGTAGGTCGCAAACGAACAGTGTACGTACGAGTGCTCCACCTGCAACATTGGATTACATCCGGACTGTTTTGAACAATATCACTCCTATTGAATAGTTAAGAAGTGTAATTCAGCAGATTACAAATTGTTCCTAATCGTAAATTACTTGTTTTTATATTTCCACAAATAATTACTTATTTCAATAATACATTGGCGATAAATTAAGTGCTGAGAGAACGGTAAATTAACTAAAATAATCGCAAAGCCGATGTCATCGGCTTTACTACTTGCCAGACTAAGAGATAGACAGGGTTCTA
>CAJQUW010016248.1:0-14761 GCA_907163375.1 Prostheceraeus crozeri
AATATGGACTGAAACTTTAGCGATGATATTTCTGCAGCTGACACTAGTCACAACTGCCACTTACAGATAATTGCAGCAATAGCTTGCACCTACAAGGTGACTTACAAATTACGATAAGATAATTTGCAGATTACCAACTTGAAGTAAATTGCACCTGCAACTTGCGTAGCCGGAATTTTTTGCCTAAGTGGAGCGTGCAATTATGCGCAAGTATAAACGCAATAAACCCTTCAAGGATTAAGCGCAAGTATTCTAAACGCAAATTACCCTTCAATTAAGCGCAAGTATTAAACGACAATTACCCTTCAATTAAGCGCAAGTATAAACTGCAATTACCCCTTCAAAATTAAGCCGCCACAGTATACACTGCGCAAGTGACCCTTTACAATTTTCATGCTCAAGTGTAATTCACACTTCTTTATATAGGCCTTACTTGATATTTAATGTCAATGTCTGCCTTTAGCTGATAACAGTATGTCTCTTGACCGCAGCCAAACGCATTAATGGTATTAATTCATTTATAGCATAAGACTGGTGCAGCGATAAAACTAGAACGATCTCAATTCCTAATTTCCGAAAAGGATTTTACCAGAAAGACACATGAATGTCCTTTTATGCAACTTTTAATTTTAGCATGCAAATCTTGAACCAGTTTGCTCGTATTATAGGGACATGGGTTACAAAGAGAGGAGAATGCTTGCCATCAAAAAAGGACAATCCGCACTATTGCAGAAAAGATAAAAATACAATCTGCAATTCGCAAGTTGACATTTGAATAAAAAGGAATTGATGCGGTTTTAATGTGGTGAGTTTGCTTCTGCAAGAAGCGTCCACTTACTAATTAGAGGTGTGTCAAGTCATCAAATTCATGTTATTAGCATGCATATAATGACATGGGTGTGGCATCCAATACATATTATTAGCTGTTCACTTGTACGTAAAGAGGGCCAAACTTTATGTCTTGTTTCATAAATATAGAGCAGATTAATCCACAATCTAGTCAATCAGATAATGCGAAGGATAGACAATGAAGGTGACCCGGTCTCAGGACAATGGCTAGTGCCCAGAGATGTTCCCTTGGTGGTCCGTGGGCTGGACGGCCAGCAACCTTAGTCTTAGTAGGGGTAGCCTAAACTGTTAAATGATTTGACAATGAAGATTTCCTCGTGGCTGAGACCTCGTAATTGATTCAGCCCACCATTAATTTGAGGTGAATTTAGACGCGGTTTTGGGTTAATATGGCTTTGAGGTGAGACACAGGAAACTCATTGCTTAAGACCGACTCGGATGTGTACTGTTCACGTAAGTTGTGTTTGATTAGCAGTAATTAAATTAAAACTCATAAACGTGAAGACTCGTGCTATTGTCCCGGAACGATTAATCCGCCGCCGACTTGACACGTTAAAAGAGGATTATTGAAACGGAAAATGTTAACATTGAACCTCATCTGATTCCGTCGGCAGCTAGATTTAGCAGATATTTTGGTACACGAGTTCACGCAGACATGGCTTCAAGTTGAGAAAGATTTCGAGTCTGCAGAAAAATTAGAATGTTGCTGGTGCTTGTGTTCAAAACGAGCAATCAGATTAGTTTGTACAGCGCAGTGAAGGCGATACATGATAGATGCACTTTTGGCGTCGATCGAACTCTGAATTTAGCGAGAGAAAAAATTTGATGGGAATAAAGTTCAAGGAAATTAGTTAAGAAAGTGGTGTCCAGATGTGATCAATGCGCTAAGATAGAACCCCTGCTATTACTTTCAAATGGGATAAAGGTGAGATAAAAGCTCAAAAATTTGGGAAAGATGAGCCGTTTTGATATAACGTATTTTAAAAGTAAGCCATACCTGACAGTTATCGACCTACTGACCCGTTTCACGATTTAGCGCAAATTGAAAGGTGAGTCGGCTGCCGAAACTATCATGCCATTTGCAGCAAATTATGTCAGAGTTTGGTTGCCCACAATCTATATTATCCGATAATGGTACCATATTCCGTAGTCGGGAGTTCATTGATTTTTTTTTTAGAAACTGGAATATTAAACATGAATTATCGTGCTGTGATTGTGAATTAAGAAAAAACTGCAAGTTTCTAGGTTAAGCCTGGAATCAGTGATCAGAGACAAGACTACATTTTTCGTGAGATAGATAAAATCCCTGACAACCCTAATTTGTTCGCGTATGAAAAAGCAGTTGACTAGAAAACCCCTTCAGTGTAGGTGACAATGTGTACTTAAGAAAATCCTTCCGGGAAGTGTGATACTCCGTGGTTCCAGATCTCATAGAATTACTAGTATCCGCTATAGTGTAAGCGTTTGTTTTGGACGATGCACGGTGTCACGCGCCATGTCTCGCATTTCAGGTCACTACTGGAGAATATTTGGATGTTGAGCCCGATACTAGTACTCAGTTGGTTGAAGAAAATGATTGTGAGAAAGAAGTCGTTAACGAGATAATTTTAAGGAGGAGTAAGCGCTGCGTAGGAACTCCGCAATGGATGAGTTGAGTTTGTTTGCTATGGTTTGTGAGGTTTACAGACCTGGGGGCGATTGTGTGTGGATTGTTATGGAGAGAGTGAGTTAAAGGCAGACTCTCCTAATGTTTAGTGACGTCATTGTGTGCGTTATTCCAAGTGCGACCTCTCCTCTCTCTCTCTTCCTTTCCCATGCCATCATGACGTCATATTCTCATTGAATTGAACGCTATAAGTGATACTAGTGAAGACAACTTATTTCTCTATTTATTGTCGGATCTGGTCATTGTTATTGACACAAGAATACAAAAGAGTCTGTCTACGCAAGACTGTCGTTTTCATTCCTTAACATGCTAAAACATAAAAATGAATGTCCGACTGAAACATCCAATGTCAATATAGTACTAAGTTTACAGACGTCGATTGTACCCACTACATCACCGGAGCAATTGCCACGAGCAGAACACTGCCGACCGGCTCAGCACGTGCATGGTCATTGACAACTGATAAATGAATAATTATTAATTACATTCTTCCTGTTGGAAATTGTCTATGCCCGCGATTGGAAAGCACCGATAATCGGCATAAATGCTTGTTGTTTCTTTGTCTTCAACTCTAGGAGGAAGGCGATGTGACATGCTATATACACATATGCTACACCACAAATTCCTGTATTAGAAATGAACAGATAAATTACAGTATGTTTAAACAATGCGTAACAAAAATGAAAAAGCATAAGAGTAAAAAAATGAAAGGTATAGTTCATGATTACAGAGACTGATATCATAAGTCAAATGTGGTGTGGCCTGACAGGCTAAATATATATAACATGACCTGTGGAGCGCAAATTGAGAAGCGAGAGGATAGCATCTATGGCTGAAAGCGTATTCTGACTAACTTGAATTACCCTTGCTAGTCCTACGAAGACAACAGGATTATTCGTTGTCAGATGCATTGGTCAGATGTTTTGCCCGTTTGCAGTGAAGCATTACAATACGAAACATATTTGAGCAATGTTACTCTATCGCTTTGAGTTAATTCTAGAGCATGCATACTGTTGATACTTAATGCTACATTGGAGATTGGTGCTAGATTGTAAATGAATAATATAAGAATTTTATGCAATTAAGCAATTAAAGATAGTGAAAAAAATGAAGTAAAATAATATGGATTCTTCTCTGAATACAATTAATCCACCAGGCCTCTTCTGATCGCTATTTCTGATGTACATTCTGATAATTTTAAGTATGCTCTCACTCTGGATATCTGATAATCTGTTTGTATATTACAAATTTGGCACAATTCTGTCAGATACATCCTCTGGTAACTAATACTTGCTGTGATCGGTATGCGCTTTTCGCACCATAAGAAGACAAATTAAACACAGAAGTTCTGATACACAAATCCTAACGAACAAGGTACACTGCGAGCCTCCCCACGGACAAACTGATAACTAGTGTGGATTCAAATAGTCCAAACCGGGGATTGCTCATATAGGCATTAAAAGAAAAAAAAGAAAAAAAATATTCGATTTTTTATCAAGAATTTCATAGCCGAAAACCTTAAATCCAATAGAAGAAGAGAATTTTGGCAGCTACTTTGACATGAAATTGAAAATGCAGCTAGACTATAACTATTGATTCGCGATTAATTACGAACCAAGCTTGAGTAATTATTATGACCTTCAAGACTTTTGGTTTGTCTTGTATCGTCAATTTATGGAGGCAAGTGTCTGCAAATTACAGTATTTGCATGTTGCACTTAATTGCGAAACGCACTTGCGGCAGATGAATCAGTAAGTGGATTCTTGCGAATCTCACGCAGAGGCTGCAATTGATGCGCAAGTGGGCGCAAGCTGGCTGTATGTGTGGTTGACTAGTGGGACATTCGCCAGTTTTTTTCCGCTAAGATTTCGGTTCCCACATGGAAGTAAAAGTTAATAAGTTCATGGGAACATAGTCGCCGTTGGATTTTTGTTTACTGATTAAGAGAGTGATGCTGATGACGCATTGCCCAATAAAGAAGATGCCAATTTTCAACTGACATGTCATTATTGAAGGACTATTAATTAGAACATGCTAGCTTTAAAAAAAAATGAATCTTCAGCATGACCGTTTTCGAAATGTCGAAAACAGACTCAGAGCTACAATATTTAGTCATGTTTGAGTTACTAGACTTACATTGAGCGTTGTGCTTTATGTGGCGCTAACATGACGAATCACGAAGATAATTTAGCAGATTAAGCACTAGATGTCGACAGGAATCTTGTGTGTGCGAAAAAATAGCCCTAAACTTAATTTTGCGTAAGTGACGCAACCCGAGGCGATTATGGCTGAACGGCTTTTGCATTGTAAGTACACTTTCAAGATTCGTTATGTACGCAAAGGATGACTTAAGCAATATTTTTACAGAGTCTGATTGCAGATCAAGTGAAGCAGAGACTCGTGCAGTAAGAGTCGAAGCGGCAACGAGATTTTGTAAGATGGAGTTAGACCGGTAAGCAAGATTTTATGCACGTCGCTAGTAGTATCGGCGAGATCTTTATAGAAAGGGATTGTAGGGCGACTCATAAGGTGTGCTCTGATCCCTCAAAGTCGTTTCCTCTAAAGACCGAAATAGCTACAAATACCCCAAATTTCACTTACTTCTAGCCTTTCCTGCTACAGATTAGAGCGTTACAGCATGTTTGGAGACGTCCAATAAAGTCAACTGAACTGCCCGCAGTCAATCAGTTGACACAGGAATCCACTGAATACGTATATAGATCATTTGAAAAGACTCATCACCATGTCTGAAACGAAACAAATGTTTTTCTTGAGGGCTTGTATAAATGAAAAATGTAAGCAAACATTTGATAAAAATGAATGACATTCAACTTCAAGTAACTTGTGAAGCCAGTTGAATAAGTATACGCAAAACCGGCGACTGCCACTAACGAATTCGAGGCAATGCAAAAAGAAGTCTGAAAATGAACGGATTCAGAAACTCACGTTATCGATCATCCCATGTCGAGCGCCGAGTGAAGTCGCTTATCAAGAGAGAGATCCAAGTCTGTAAACGCGATTCACCATAGCGTGCATCCACTTCGCGAATGTATGTTGAAGATGTGAGAGAGGTTTGTGTCGAGGGGATAGGAACATAAGGTGAGAAGGTGCAAGAAGTCATAATAACGTAATGCACCGCGACATCACTAAGCGATGTGATTCCATGAACATCCTCACATACCAAGATGAGAATTCATAGCGCATAGTCCAACATCTAGAACCTGCTGTATGGAGATCTGAAAGTAGTAAACGGCATATTCAAAATGTAGCGCATAGCTTATAATTTCAAGACAGCCGCACATTAATCGCGCGAGCTTCCGTACTGATAGCAGTCCGCGGAGTTTTCCGCATGTTTAACTTCGGTTAGATTTCAGATCATTTCGTGTTAATTTATCTGAGACAGACATACGGTACTAAAGCAGGGCGACGATGATAGACGTGTGACGAAAGTAAAGAGTGTAATAGCCGAGAAAAATACCTGGATATAAGGATGGCGCTGATCGCTTATTTAAGTGTTTACACATTATGATGAGATGAGTTTTGTATTAATAGGCTATAATGACCTCAGATTGAGCAGGTAGCAGTGAAACGCTGCAGATCCATTAACGTTTTAGTTCTGAGCCCAGTTTCCAATTATTATCAAAGGCATGTTATGTTTCGAAATTTATGACATTCCAATTTCCATAATAAATTAGAACAAATAAGAATGAGGTTGCTAAAGGATTTATCAATCAAAGACAAATACAGAATGATTTCATCTTTTTATGCTTCTTGATTCGAATGTGTCCTAGCTCTCTTCCAAAACACATGTAGATTAATTGCCTTTGATTAATTAAAATAATGAAATAAGATAACTTGAAAAAAGATAGCGGCATGTAAACCTACATTTCCAAATTGAAATGTTCGTGAAATAGACATCAGCTAAGACAAACATTTCTCCATGTACTCGGCTATCCTTCGACTATAACCCTACCACCTTGCCATTGTAGTCCTACTTAAGTAAAACTTGATCCAAAAAGCCTATTCCCAAGAAAGTGTGACTATTCTCAGTTGCTTGGAATAAAGCATATATAAATTATAAGTAATAAAACATAGCCTCCAAACACAAAAAATATCTTTCTTTCTTCTCATCTTACCATCAGCAACTTTTGTGCGTTGAAAGAACTTATTTTTAATTACAATTTAGGCCTTTATCTGTTGTGTCGGGTGATGCTTCAATCTATTTTCAAGCAATCTTGTGCGATCTTTCTGGACAATTAATCTTCTCGTGGTTTTTTTATTTAACAGACTGAATAACAGTTGACTACTACTAATAAAAATTTCGCAAGTAGAGGAATAATACACTATTTTATGACAGCTTCTGTATATACTGCATTATCATCATGGTGATTACATTGTAGGAATTGTCAGGGACACTTTCAATAAAAATACTTCGATAAATCCATTTGTCTGTGAGGCTTAGACGCTTGTCTTCCTAATACGCTGACTGTAGGAGGACTCAGCCCTACAGAACCCCAATACAACAGAATTTATTCAGTTCCAATTTCAATCTATCTTTTCTGTTTGCACTGGAAGTTAATCAAAAAAATGAACCAATAATATGATCATTCAGAGTGCATCAATCACAATACATTGGTGTATCAACCATCTAAACTGCATGCCAACCATCCAGAAATGAAGAGAATATATGACCTCTATGAGAATGCCAAATTATCCCGTATTGGGTTGGCATCAAAGCATAGAATTTGGACGAGCAGTCTCTCTTGATTTCTGGATAGTTAAGCAGTTGTTGACCAGCAATAATTTGTGCTAATCCCACTAGTTGTTCAACTTAGCATGCAGGGGCGCGGGAGACCGCTCATGGCAAGTATGGCCAATTGGCACATACCAATGTTTTGAGTAAGTAGTGAGGCGAATATGTCCTAAGAGTAAAGTAATATAAGTTCTTCTTTGCCTCGCCACCCTTTCTATGGTCCTAGCAATAAAAATACTAAGAATATATTTCACATTGTAGACTTAACCACAAGAAATTTAATGACGTTAACCTTAACCATTGGAAATGTTTCAATCTCACTCTCCAGCCCTTCAGCCTACGAACTGCTTGTCAATTTGGA
Source organism: Prostheceraeus crozeri (assembly GCA_907163375.1). NCBI lineage: Eukaryota > Metazoa > Platyhelminthes > Polycladida > Euryleptidae > Prostheceraeus > Prostheceraeus crozeri. Next base: position 7,630 of record CAJQUW010016248.1, read on the forward strand.
TACTGATTGTCTACTCGGACCAAAACTGCTACTCCGACGTTCACACCTACGGACCCACAGTACTACGAGGGAGTTCGGCTGTTCTCGTTTAAGGAGTTTTCTTTATCTTGAATTGAGTTTAATGCTACTCTCGCGATCGTGACCCACACTTCATCTTTGTCATGAGCTTGAATCTGAAATCGGGAGTCGAATTAGAAGAGAGTGCGAATGAATGTTACACACGGTTGAGTGGTTAGGCCTTAACCGATATAAAGTACTCAACAATTGGCCTCTCATAAAACGTGATAGGTCGTCCACTTTAGTGAATCAGTTGTGCATTTCGTGACCTTGCTTTACGTCGTCAGTCGTAGTATTCTTGCCATTTTTTGCTTACCTCTTGAGCTTAGGCTTAATCGGATTATTCATCATATACATAATTTGTGTATGCGCAAGTTCGAATTACAACCATATTAAGATAACCATCCATTTACAGCTGAATGAGCTTTCATTATAAAAGGCTATAGCTTTTTCATGTAAATTATAAGGGTAGTATCAGTTAAACTACTGTGTGTCGTATAGCCTACTCATTACTCTCAAACATACATTATGTATCTTCTTAGCAGCCGATAATTGTACGTTATGACCACGGATGTAGTGTGAGAAATACGGCCGCGAACACTCGAACCGGCGCCCCCCATCTGGAACGCAGAGTGTCGTGGTCGGCCGCCGTGGTGCTTCGGGTTCTGACGTCACCCCCCCTCTGGAACCGACAGAGTGTTCGTGTGGGTCTTGGCGCGACCGCCGGATTTGTCTTGAGGGCTATAGTGTGTGTGATGTTTGTCGTGCAAGATCTGCTGAATGTTGGGTGTAAAATGGGCTGTTTTCGAGTGGAAGGAGTGCTCGGATGAGAAAACGGAGGCCAGATTCGGATTCAGCGTGAAATTCTGCATCGGTATGGTGAATTTGAACGCAATCGGAGAGAAAAATTTTCGCTGACGTCCCCCCCCTGCGCCACAACTTTCCAATTTTGTTCTAGTGGACGGATTTTGTCGTGCCATAGCTCGTTTGAAAGGTAAGAGTGAGACAAATTCAGTGAAACAAATGGCTTGTTCATATCTGTCTTCGTTTAGATGTGAGACGCCATTTAAGATTTTGGGACATTGGCGAAAAACGACAGAGTTAGAATTTGGGACGTTTTGGGCTGTAGCTTCAAAACGAAGCATCGGATTGGAAAACGGATTTCAGATTTGGAATCAGCGTGAAATTCTCTATCTGTATGGTGAGTTTCAAGGCAATCGGCGAGAAAAAATTTTCAACATTTTTCGAAAAACGACAGAGTTAGAATTTGGGACGTTTTGGTGTGTAGCGCCAAAACGAAGCATCGGATGGGAAAACGGAGACCAGATTCGGATTCAGCGTGAAATTCTACATCGGTATGGTGAGTTTCAAGTCAATCGGAGAGAAAAAATTTTCGGCTGACGTCCCCCCCCTCTTATCGATTGCATATTCACAGGGTATATAAGAATCGGAAGAGGAATTTCACTAAGTTGAGAAACTGACTACAGGTAAGTCGTTTCTCTTGAGTTTCCGATATCGGACTTCTGACTTTCCATTGCTGATATCAGCTAAGGTGTCAGACTTATAGGTTAGTCGGTATAGCATGACTGACCATTTGATGATAGTAGGCCGAAATCTTCAAACGGCTATAACTTTGCTTCTACAAGTCCTTTAGACTTGATTCAAAAAACATTCGACAGCGTTTGATATGCTGTAGGTGACAGACTACTTATAAACGTTTTATGAGTAGTACTAAAATACTGAAAAATTTAAATTAATATTTAATGATAATAATTAAAGTTTTTGAATAAAAAGCAGTCGTTCATGAGTCTCTGTGACTTGGGTCGTTTCCTCTTGTAAATAACTCCACCGGTTTTCATGTCAAAACTGGGGCCCGGATACCAACACAGTGGTATGACGCACGCTCTGTCCGATCGAGGTTAGATTTGTGGGTCGAGGCCTTGGAGCTGGGATAAGATCCCCTCTGAGTAATGCCTGTAACGGATTCAAGAGCTTAACACCCAAACGGTTGTTGGCTTGCTATCAAATGTTTGGTAACTTAGTAGTATCCTATAAACACTTGCTATCAAATTTTACTCTATCTTTACAGAATTATCATGACAAAACCGAGTAACGCCAAGATGTTGGTTGGCAAACGTGTGTGAAGTTAGCACCGCCACTCAGCACCGCCATCTTGAAAATGGAATGTGCCACTCAATTAAACCTAACAGATCCATGGTTTGGTGTGTGCCAGCATGTGCCACCCATTATTTTTAAAGAATTCCTCCTAGTTTAGGAGAAATCGCTGGTTGAAAGTTCGACATGGCGGTGATGTGAAGTTAGCACCGCCACTAAAATTTTTTTTCCAAAATACACAATCAAAACATACGAAACACGCACAACGGATAGAAGACCATCAAAAACATTGTGCCAGCAAGTTTTTTCAGCACCTAACTGCCCCGTACTTCCGTAGAAATCAGTCCCGAAACCACGAAAATGGCGGTGATGTGAAGTTAGCACCGCCACTGAAGTCTTTTTTTAAAATACGCAAATAAAACACGCGAGACAACTACAACTGAGAGATGATCATCAAATACATAGTGCCAGCAAGTTTCTTCTCCTAAGACGCCCGTAACTTGTGCAAAATTAGGCCCCGAAAGCTCAATGCGCTGGCGGTGATGTGAAGTTGGCACCGCCATCTTGAAAAATGCATGTGCCAGTCAAACCAACGATCAGAATCGATCTAGATGGAGCGTGCCAGCATGTGCCCACCCACTATTTTGAAAGAATTCTCCCTAGTTTTAGGAGAAATCGCTGGTTGAAAGTTCGACATGGCGGTGATGTGAAGTTAGCACACCGCCACTAATAAAATAATTTTTTTTTCCAAAATACAAAATCAAAACATACGAAACACGCACAACAGATAGAAGACCATCAAAAACATTGTGCCAGCAAGTTTCAGCACCTAAACTCCCCGTACTTCCGTAGAAATCAGTCCCCGAAACCACAAAATGGCGCGTGATGTGAACTGAGTTAGCACCGCCACTGAAGTTCTTTTTTTTAAAAATACGGCAATTAAAACAACTGCGAGACAACTACAACTGAGAGATGATCATCAAATACATTGTGCCAGCAAGTTTCTTCTCCTAAGACGCCGTACTTACGGAGAAATTAGCCCCCGAAAGCTCAATGCGCTGGCGGTGATGTGAAGTTGCGCACCGCATCTTGGAAATGGAATGTGCCAGTCAAACCAACCGATCAGAATCGATCTAGATGAATGGAGTGTGCCTGCATGTGCCACTCATTATTTCTCACGAAAATCCCACCAGTATCCGGTGGAAAACCAACCCGGCTCAATGCGCTGGCGGTGATGTGAAGTTGGCACCGCCATCCATGAAAAAATGCATGTGCCAGTCAAAACCAAACGATCAGAATCGATCCTAAATGGAGTGTGCCATCATGTGCCACCCACTATTTTGAAAAGAATTCCCCCTAGTTTAGCGAGAAATCGCTGGTTGAAAGTTCGACATGGCGGTGATGTGAAGTTAGCAACCGCCACTAAAATTTTTTTTCCAAAATACACAATCAAAAACATACGAAACACGCACAACAGATAGAAAGAACCATCAAAAACATTGTGCCAGCAAGTTTCAGTCAGCTAACAACCCCGTACTTCCGTAGAAATCAGTCCCCGAAACCACAAAATGGCGGTGATGTGAAGTTCGCACCGCCCCTGAAGTCTTTTTTTAAAATACGCAATTAAAACACGCGAGACAACTACAACTGTGAGAGATGATCATCAAATACATTGTGCCAGCAAGTTTCTTCTCCTTGAAGACGCCGTACTTACGGAGAAATTAGCCCCCGAAAGCTCATGCGCTGGCGGTGATGTGAATTGGCACCGCCATCTTGGAAATGGAATGTGCCAGTCAAACCAACGATCAGAATCGATCTAGAATGGAGTGGTGCCAGCATGTGCCACTCATTTATTTCACGAAAATCCCACCAGATCCGGTGAAAACCAACCCGAAAGCTCAATGGCGGTGATGTGAAGTTGGCACCGCCACTGAATGTTTTTTCCGAAATTGGAAACCCGCACTCAATGGAGGTATTGTAAAATTTTCCACTTCAACATTAAACCGTTTGCTTACTGGCTATACAGATATCAATGCAAATACGAATATCTCGACAGTGAATACCGTCATGTGCCTGAACTGTTAACAGAAAGCTGAAGCTATTACTTTGTTCAAAACTCTGTAAGACAGTGAAGGCATTTGACGAGTATATGCAATGGGTCAGTAACTAGGAAGACTTACTTTCTTATTAAAGGCCATTGATGAATGGCATGCGATTCGTTTATGTTTCCCCGCATGAAGGAGGAGAGTTCGCGACTTACAAACGGCAAAACTATTGGTAATGGTTTGAATTTTTCATTTGACCAACGACGTCCCATGATTGGTCAGTTTTCGGTTACCATATGATCAATATATCGATAAACATTTTCATTTGTTTGCCGTGGAAATATTATTCACGTCATGCGATTATTTACAGCCTGTACAACTTAAAACAAGAATGATTAAATAGATGTGTTTATAGAAATAATGAAAATACTCTACGAATAGATTAGATATTGTGACTTCTAGCTAGATCTTATGAAGTAGATGAGTCTCAATATCCCTTCAATTTTTGAGTATGCTTGCACATCCAGTGAATCAGAAATTCTTGAAGTCAATTGAAACATTGATAGAAAACAATGTTGGCAATATCTACAATCATCATTATTAGTGTCATGATGTGCGTACATCTTTATCACATTATGATGATTTTGATGAACAATTGAAGCAATAACATTGGAGATCGAAGGGCATGTTTCCAGCGTTGTCAGACTGCTTCATCGAAAGAAGCATGACGCTCAATTGAGTTTGTGGTGCTTTCAAACATAGAGTAGGGATATATGGATATCCTAATATAGTTACTCTATGCTTTCCAAAAGTTGGCGCAATCTTTTTGGAAAGGGAATTATCAAACTACATACGTTCAAACCATAGGAGTAGGTTTCTAACCTACAGTGGAAACAGGATTCTCAGTAAAATTGTTGGCAGGTTTTTATAACCCAATTAATTGTTTTTCAGGAAAATTTTTATCAGCTTTTCTCGTCGATCCGCACAAAATTGCGGGAATTTTTAAAATTCCACCCACAGGTGTGTGTGTAGTTAAACACATTTATTTATTCATTCTTGTTTAAGTTGTACAGGCTGTAAAATTAATCGCTATGCCGTGAATATATTTTCCAACGGCATAACAAATGAAAAATGTTTATCGATATATTGATCATAATGGTAACCGAAAACATGGGACCAATCATCGACGAAACGTCGTTGGTCGAAATGAAAAATTTCAAACCTTTACACATACGTTTTGCCCGTTGTTAAGTCGCGAACTCTCCTCCCTTCATGCGGGGAAACATTAAACGAATCGCATGCCATTCATCAATGGCCTATAATAAGAAAGTAAGTCTTCCTAGTTTACGCCATTGCATATTACTCGTACAAAATGCCTTCACCTGTCCTTAACAGAGTTTTGAACAAAGTAATAGCTTCAGCTTTCTGTTAACCGTTCAGGCACTTTGACGTATAGTATTCACCTGTTCGAGATATTCGTATTTGCATTGTATATCTAGTATAAGCCAGTAAGCAAACGGTTTAATGTTGAAGTGGAAAATTTTACAATACAATCCATTTGAGTCGGTTTCTCTACTAATTTCGGAAAAAAATAAAAAACATTCTCAGCTGGCCAGGTGGATAGCCAACCTTCCACATCCACCGCCATTGAGCTTTCGGGTTGGTTTATCCCACCGGATCTGGTGGGATTTTCGTGAAAACTAAAACGAGAGTGGCACATGCTGGCAACGCTCCATCTAGATCGATTCTGATCGTTGGTTTGACTGGCACATTCCTATTTCCAAGATGGCTGGTTGCCAACTTCACATTCACCGCCAGCGCATTGAGCTTTCGGGGGCTTAATTTTCTCCGCAAGTACAGGCGTTCTTAGGAGAAAGAAACTTGCTCGGCACAATGTATTTGATGATCATCCTTCTCAGTTGTACTTGTCTCGCGTGTTTTATTTGCGTTTTCTAAAAAAGACTTCTAGTGGCGGTGCTAACTTCACATCACCGCCATTTTGTGGTTTCGGGGACTGATTTCTACGGAAGGTACCGGGAGTTAGGTGCTGAAACTTGGCTGGCACAATGGTTTTTGATGGTCTTTCTATCCGTTGTGCGTGTTTACGTCATATGGTTTTTGATTGTGTATTTTGGAAAAAAAAAATTTTAGTGTGCGGTGCTAACTTACACATCACCGCCATGTAGCACGAAACTTTCAACCCAGCGATTTTTTACTTCCTAAATAGGGAGATATTCTTTCAAAATACGTGGGTGGCAACATGCTGGCACGCTCACATCTAGATCATAAGATTCTGATCGTTGGTTTGACTGGCACATTCCATTTCCAAGATGGCACGGTGCATCAACTTCAACTAGTCACACGCCAGCGCGTTGAGCTTTATACGGGGGCTAATTTCCGCACCCGCTTGTTACGGCAGTCTTAGGAGAAGTAAGAAACTTGCTGGCCAATGTAATTATGAATCAGACACTCAGTTGTACTTGTCTCGCGTGTTTTATTTTGCGTATTTTAAAAAAAGACTTCAGTGCGGTGCTAACTTCACATCACCGCCCGTTTTGTGGTTTTCGGGGACTAATTTCTCAGCAAGTACGGGGATTTAGCTGCTGAAACTTGCTGGCACAATGTTTTTGATGGTCTTCTATCCGTTGGTGCGTGTTTTCGTATTGTTTTGATTGTGTATTTTGAAAAAAATTTTAGTGGCGGTGCTAACTTCACATCACCGCCATGTCGAACTTTCAACCATGCGATTTCTCCTAACAAGGGGAATTCTTTCAAAATAGTGAGTGCACATGCTGGCAACTCCAACTAGATCGTTTCGATCGTATGTTTGACTGGCACATCCATTTTCAAGAAGGCGGTGCTAGAGTGGCGGTGCTAACTTCTCACACGTGGTTGGCAATGCCAGTTGTGCAAGA
>CAJQUW010016250.1:0-49874 GCA_907163375.1 Prostheceraeus crozeri
TCTCGCTATACACTAGGAGGAGATTGACACCCCGGTCGAAGTACTTTGGCAGTCGTTATACCTAACGCCCTTCAGACTTTTTCCCAGAGATGGGACGACTATCTTAATTTTATTGAGTTTTCAAATTGGGCATGCTTTTAAAATCTAGGAGTGTTGACATTCTAACCCGTCAAACTTAAGCTCTGCTGCAGGTGGTGGCGATGCTGGGATGATGATGGGAGCGGGAGGAACGTCACGTCAGGAGGTAGGCCGCCAGATCTGTTGAGAAAAAGAGGTTAGTTACATGATCCTAATTTCAAGTTTGAAGTCTTTCCCCTATTTTCCAAGCACGGTTATTGATCGAAGGAATTGTCTCGAGAGATTGAGAAATGACATTGAGGTTGCGGAGACAACAATGAATAGAGGTAAGCTATACGGATACAGAAGTGCTAAAACATGACATCTAACTCTAGTTCTATTAGGGAGGGTACTTACACTTGCCAAGCTGCTCGTTAAAGCTTGCCGATTGCCTTGGGGGACGGGTTACCCATTTCGAAGGCAATTCATGCGCTGGGAAAATGAATGAGAGCAAAGATAAGCATAGTTAAAATTTGGATTCTGTTCATACATGATAAAATAGGGGGAGGGGCTTTGATTTTATTGGGATGTTTACTAGTGATGATAGTATAGAGTGAGTCAACCTTGATACAAATACATATATTGCTCGATAGGTAAGCCTCTCTCCATCTCGACAGCCAATGCGTTAATGTCAACTTTGTGAATTCCATGACGGATCGTTAATAAGTAGGTACTGAATTGTAAGACTTCTAACATGAACAAGGAAAGATGAAAATCGTTTCATTTGCTAGTCAACGTTTATCTGGGGAAAATTATTGAAAGGGATCTAATGAATTATTTTCAATCTACTCATATCAATAAGATAGCTTGTCGATGGTGAAGTACTCTGACTTGCGAGAGAGGGAGAAAGCGAACGTTGAGTTTAAGTAGAACGCCCAACCTGAGCAACAGTCGAGGTCTCGGTCCAACAACGACGAAACTACCCGTTGCAACTGAATCCCTCCACGGCAGAGTACCACCGTCCGACGGAAGGCTTCGAGTAAAGGATGTATTACAGCGATGTTATGTTTTTTGAGCAGAAGTGAATCTCTTGATAGCAAAGAGACTATTCAACTTGATTGCAGGGAATCACCGGACATCACCTTGGTGAAAAGATAAATGTGAATCGCAGAGCTGATGCACTGCTGTTTAAGATTTCCTAAGCGGGTGAATGGGATTTGACCTCTCGTCCAATTATAGACGAGCTAGAGTTCCCGATGGGCGCGCGCACATTTGTAATGCCGTTATTGATCATCGTCTTAGGCACAATTGATGTTTAGCAATAGTTACTCAACCATGGCACCTGATGTCAATACATTAAAACATGATAATTGCACGATTCGTTTTCATTTCAAGAGATGCTTCGGAGGTAGTAAATACAAGATTACATCCTTGGTCAGCTTTTCAAAGTGGAGAGGAAGACGAATTGAAAGGCATGTTTAGGACTACACACGAGAATATTTTACGAAAGTTGATATCTTATTTCAAAGACAGTCTCATCACAGGCTCACTTAATTGCACAATGTTCAATTACATTCATTTACCACAAGGGTGATGAAGCTACGAAAGTGTTGACTTTCAATTACTTTCGGTTCCTACGGACAAAGAATTACTGCTACTGATGCTTCTGAGTTTTATACACGACATCTGCGGAAGATTATTTCTCGGTGATGACAATCTTTCATGGTTTCGAGCCACGCATTTTGTGTGTTTCCTGATAAAATAAACCATATTGTCATTGCTATTAGTAAAACGGGTTTCAATCTGTTTCTTAAATTCAAAGACCAAATTTAAAGTATGTTTTTCATGACAATCTTGTGTTGTGCTAAACTTTCTGATCTACACTCACGAATAAAACTTCTATGATCAACCCTTTACTTTTCACAAAACATTGTGTTGTGTAAAAACTTATTTGATTTACACTAACGCTGTACATTCTATTGACACTTGTGTTTCATAAAACATCATGGATAATGTTTCTAACTATAACATCAACCTGTGTTAGGTTGCAGTAAAACTTTTGGACAACTTGATAAACTGTCTGGACTACACTCAACGGATAAAACTTCGATGATCAAAACTTTATGCTTTCATCAAGCAACGTGTGTCACTTGGTAAAAGACTATTTGACTACACGAAAATCATGCTTATTGCACAACACATGATAAACCTTTTCTGACGACTACACTAACAAGAGCTTCTTCACTAGCGAAGAGAATGAAATGAGACTTGTGGCTGCGTGTGGCGTCATGAATGTCCCGGCCAATGTCATTCCATTTCATTTAGCCTCGTCCAGAGGCAGTCTCACAGCGTTGGTTGGAGCATCCTAAAGAAAATACCTACGGGAGATGGCTCTAAAGCACTCATGACCGAGCGATTTGGAAAAGAGTCCGTTGAGGTGTGGGGGTATCAGCATGCCCAACATAAGCGACAGCTCAGCGGTGCGGTCTAAAGTATGACAGCGGGACCCTTTCTCTCCTTCCATCTGTGGCAGTGTCGCACCGTCCAAAAAGGAACGTTCACTCACCGTAGAGGAAGTATTATATCGAAGGTCTCCACCTCACGTTGAGATGACTTGATAGCCAGACATTGATTACGTGCTTGATAGCGCGCCGTTTTTGAAATGTAGAGAGTGGCAGCCTGATAGCAAGCCAGCAACCATGTAAAGTGTAAAGCTCTGTTGAATCCGTTACAGCATTACTCAGAGGGTGATCTTGTCCCAACTCCAAGGCCTACGACCCACCAAATCCAATCCTCGGGCGGACAGAGCGTGCGTCATGTCACTGTGTTGGTATCCGGGCCCGATTTGACCATAAAAACCGGTGGAGTTGTTTGCATAGAGGAAAACATTCCAAGTCGTTCCTTGACAGCTTGATAGCAAGCCGTGGAGAGTGGATAGCAAGCCGTTGAATTCACTAAGCGTTTTTGCAATGGAGATGTTTAAGTAGCAACCCATGACAATGAAAAGCTAATACTCAAACCGATTGGCGTTCAAAGTTCTAACGTTGAGTAACTGTGTCAAATGCCCAACGTGAGTTGCCCCAAGAGGTTTCGTCTCTAAAATATGACACCACTCCCTTGCCACACTTTATCACTACGGCATCATTCCGCCTGCGTCCGAAAGGAACAACCTCTGTCATTGGAAGTTTAGCACGCAAAAACTCTCGGTTCCATGCATGCGACACTTGAGCGAAAGGAAAATGTGAAACGTAAAGCAACCATCTCATTCTTTTAGTAATAGATGTTTGATGAATGATGAATGGGCGAGAAGTCGTCCAATGAGAGACTGGCCGTAGACCATCAGTTACAAATCCTCTAGTTGAATTCACCAGGGGTCCCAAAAACCCCAGAAAAGCCTCCAAAAAATAGCATATTTAAATTTTTCAACTTTTTAACACTTCTTAGAAAACTTATAAGCTAATTTATGACTTGACCTGAATCATGAACCTCAATCGAAACAGGTTTTTGAATCTAAGTCAAAAGGACTTGTAGAAGCCAAAGTTACAATCCTTATTAATGTTTTGGAGTCTTTTAAGGCCTGGAAGAGATAAGGTCATCTCCTGGCTAACCCATAAGTCTGACGGCTTAGCTGATAGTCAGCAATTGGGGTAAATTTTCTAAGTCGAATCCTAACGTTAATACCTAATTTTGGAATTTCCAGAGGCTATTCATCGGAGCTCTGCTCTTGAAACAGAACCTACCTTTAGACAATGTGCTCTCATCTTAATGAAATTCTCATTCGATGACAACCCGGTTATTTCGTTTGTGTGGCGATCAGATCTGATGACGTAATCTCAATCATGCCAAAACTTTAAACTCTTCCATCTCCGGTGTCTAGTGATCCGATTGTAGTGCAAATTTTGACAGTCACGTTTTCCTCGCTCTCACCTTTCATTTGAGGCATTCCTCGATCTCTCTTAACGATTACCAGAAGCACGAGTTGAAAAAACTTTTCAACTGTCAGTTTTTCACAAATCTTGTAGAAATGCAACGAAAAAGTCGATTTTAGAACAGAGCTCATCTATTTGGAAAACGAAACCTTCCACTCATGCTTGAAAAGGTGGGAGTCCTAGAGAATCAGAGTGCAGTGTTTCCCCTAAAAAGGAAACATGATCTCTTCCTTCACTTGCATTCCTACGAGAGTGGTCATCCAAAGTTGGCACACAATTTAACATTTTCACGAAAAAGGGTCCTAAGTTCACCATTGTCGCGATTTTCCATAAATTCAACATGTTTGATCTCACACCGAAACGCCTAGGGGAACACTTGGACAAACGATGCTTTCCACTAGCATCTCTGGCTCAAACTCTTACCTTTCACATGAAGCAATGGCACGACTTCCGTACGATCACTCCAACCAAGTTGGGAAGTTCTGGCAGGAGGGGGGGGAAGGTAGCGAAAACTTTTGTCACCGATTCACTTGAAACTCACTCATCTAGATGCAGAATTTTACGTGGTAGAGTCCGGAAAATCTGCCCTCCGTTTCAGTCGGTCTGAGAGCTTCGCTCACACCGCTAGAGCCATTTTAGGTAGGTATAAATTCTAGCTTTCGCTGGTCTGTTTTTCGGTGATTGTCAAAAATCTTTAAGTCACTCCAGCCCATAACCTCCAACGAAAGGTAACGTATAGACCACGCCGTTTCGTTCCACTTTGATGTTTTCTCACTTCTTAGCTTTCAAACGCGTTATCCCAACACGACTTTACCATCTCGTAAGAACCAAAGTTGGAAGAAACCTGAGCAGAAGTGGCGGGAGGTTTAGCGTTGCGAAAACTTTTTGGTCTCGATTCACCTTAAAAACTCACCCCTCTAGATAGCAGAAATTACAATACGCTGAATCTTCGAATCCCTGCCTCCGATTCTCCATTCCAGACAACTACGTTCCTTGGTCTGAATCAGAACCTGTTCTCACCCCCCAAAACGTCCAAAACTCATCTTTTTCTAACTCTGTGGCGTTTGTTCGTCGAGATTTCCACTGCCATTTTCAAAGTCATTTTTCACTCTCTAATCTCTGATAAAAAGTGGAATATTGATGCCTTCCACTGCTATTTGTTCTTACTCTTTGCTTTGCAAACCAGCTTATCGCACTCACTCTCTAAGCATTCATACAAGCCCAGGATGGAGTTCGTTTCCAGAGGGGGGGTCAGCACTTTGTTCTCATCCAGATTGAGCTGGAAGATCACCATACCGAGAGCTAGATTTGCACGTAGATCCGAATCTGCCCTCCATTTGTCCATTCCGAGCCCTCACTTCATGCCGAAATAGGGCCTCTTTCTCATCAACAATTTACTCCAAAACCGCACCTTTTCTAAAACACGGTTCCTACTCAAACATAGGACGAAGATGACTGTAACTGTAATCTTATCTAATGGAAGTCTTACAAGTTCTGACCATAAAGTACCAGTCGTGCTATAGTCTTATTAGTAAATCTGATCAGATCTGATAAAGATCTTAATTCTGATGATTTTTAGAAGAATCTTTTGTGTAGTGAATGTCTTATTATTTGCGTATTTGTCTACATATATTCAGTTGCACGATGCCACAGTAAATTTTATTATGTTAGAGCAAGATCATTTCACAACTAAAACCATTGATGTCGTCTGAGTCTTCGCGATGGAAATCAGTTCACTGGGATGGGTTTTAAGTTTTCTGGATTATCAGTGGTAAGATCTCGTAAAAGAATCTTACTTTGCAAAATATAGGACTTAGTTAAAGTTCTGGGTTTACTTTCTGGTCAGGAATATGTAGATCTGAAAATAAAATAAGTTCCGATCAGGATCTTTTGCCAAGAATCTGATCAGACTTAATAAGACGTTAGAAAGTAATTTCGTCTAGTTGTAAACACCTTTGTTTTTTTCCTCACATGGAGAGCTACTCCTTCCTTCCAGGGGGGAGGGAACGTGTTTCCTCCTCTCGGACCCATCCCTTCCAGCACATCCTTGGCCCTCACTCCCTCCTTCCTTCAAACGGGGGTGGGGCTGAGTCAGCATGATGACTCATCGTTGCGGCATTTTGCACTTGATTTTGGCATAGGAATTCACTACATCTCTTGAACTTTTTCATGAAGACTTGCGTTGTGATGCGGCTCATGAAATTTCCTTTGATAATCAGAATTTATTGTTCTGTATAATTAAGATATAGGTTTCTACAATTTTTATTCATTTTGATATCCAATAAGGTTCATACTGCTTTTACATAAGTGGTAACAAATCGCTAGGTATTGAAAACACTCAAATAATTGTCACAGGGTTCCGAAGAAAAAAGTTTAAGCTCACTTAAGAAAAAAACTTTATGGATTCACGTATTACATGTGTATCAGACTTGCTCACAATCTTTTAAAATTAGAAATGCACAAACTATTACAATGCTAAAAAACAGATGTGCTGCATTTCAGTATCGAATAGGATATCCTTGTTTGTTATTGTTGGACTTCTCTCAGACGCTAGGCATTGCTATTGACCAAGAATGCGCATCGTTCTGGACCTGTCTCATGAATACCAGACACGTTTGATTCTCCTCTTGTGTCAACGTAGTAATCGAGGTTGTATTTAGCTCGTAGATTACGATTAAGTATTGACGAGTTGTATCCATCGTAATTAAAGCCTTTCTATATTCAAATTTTGAGTATGGAATTATATGCTACCTTGGCCCTTTGACACTCACAAAAAATGTCCGGTCTTAACAGAGCTTAGAGCAATTTTAAAAAACAACATTTGTACTCGTCGCATAACCTTATTTGTGAGAATCAGAAGAAATATATTCATTCTCAATCAAGATTATCTGCTATGGGTGGAGAAGGTTATCGTTTTTTAGCAGCAGAGAAATTGTATTGATAATTCAAGACTAACACTTTTGCAACTGGTTTATATGAATAATTCAAGAGTATTCCCCAAATAGCAAAGTTCCAAGAATCAGGTACCATTTGTGTTGGTAAGGGAGATTTCTTTTAGAATACATAGTTTAGAAAGCTGATCTCACAAGGATTTCGGTCTCTCAAATGTGCTGTTATATTCAAAAAGCATGATTTTATGGAGAATGGTAAGTTTGACAATAGGCTTCTCGGTGGATTTGACAGGTGGAAGCTAATAACTTATCGTCCATAATAAGGACATTTTAATAAGATTCATATTGTGACATGAATATGCTATATGTTACGAAGCAAAATCGAAACAAGATCATTTTCATTGAAATGAATTAATTATAACATATAATGGTCACAGCGTAGCGAAATTAATTCCTTCATTTACACAACCGCATTTCCATAGCGGCATTTTATGAAGCATCAGAACCATAACTGATTTCTTTGTAAAATTTCATTTGTTTGTATGAGAAGCAATACCCGCAAAGACCAAAATAAATACCTATAATGATCATGAATGTTATCATGATGGAATGCACACCTCCGTTTTTAATAAACTGGAACCATTTTCTTTGAATGCTATAATATTTACTTTTCCGGAATGTCTTCTTCCTCTTCATATCGGTGCGAATGTATTTGCCAGTCAAGTTTTAAGATATCTCAGAATTTGTTCGCATCTACAGTATGCCATTGTTAAAGTTATAAGTACTTTTGATATTTTCGTGAAGCGTACTTGTATACTGATCAAGTGCATGGAGAGGTTGTTAAATATGCATATTTTTTTCATTCAAATTTGGTTTACATTCTGCCAAAAGTTGTCTATCCTGTGTGGCTTTGGTTAAATTTGTTATCGATAGTGTTACTGTGTATGGGTCCGCCAGCTAGGGTTTGGGCGCACAGATGTTAAAGGACCCGAAAACGCGACCTCGCTGATCATCTTGCCGATTGAGCCCCTTCTTTTCGATTTTTGTTAGCCTTTCTGGACTGTTCACATCTGTATATTTCGTTTTATTGCTCTGTGCGCCTAATGTTTTATTTCTTTACATGTAGGAGTGTACTTACCCGCTGACGGCGTGAACGCCTATCAGTCCTTTTTTAGGACTAAACATTATTAACGATTGTGCATTATATTCATTATTTCATATTATTATCTTTTAAGTACACTAACATGACTTTTCCTTGATTATATACCTATATACGTCACCAAGACCGTTTATAGACAATGCTGCTCGAAACTGATGATACTGTTCACCTCAACTGGACTCTTTGCTCTACTTTGAGCCTAACATACATCAAAAACCTAAGGCGCTCACACTCCATCTTTACTCATTCATCCACTAAAGTTAGCGAAACACATGTTTATCCACATTCAATCACACGTCATCAATTCAATCGCATTTGTAATCTTCATGTATATGCGTACTTTGTAGAATTAGAATGAAAGGACTTACAATCGTGTATATTAGAGCTGACCTGTTTGCATCAAAAAATTTGAAAAATGATCATTCATGATTGAAATCTTTTATCATATCACATTAAAAGTTATTCGGTAATCATTTACTTCATATGTATATTTGTTTAGCCAATATATAGCCATTTATATTTGTGGCTATATTCATATAGATATATTTGTCATATGACTTGTGGATTCTAGCAGATTTTATGTTGACACTTATCTCTGCCAACATCTAATTTGATTTAAAAAATCAAACTGGGACCTCTATATAGAAGAAATTGTTGGCCTCACTTTTTCTGAGGGTTTAGAGGTAGTTTAGAAGTTTTCAGATTTAAATTTACCGATCAGTGATTTGTCTTAAAATTCTTTGAATAAGTTGGGCCTACCGCGGTACAACGTCTCATTGACCAGGAGAGTAAAAGTATTTTAAACTGCGTGCTGAATATGTAGTGCTGACTGCAAAACATGGAGTAAGTATACGAATGGCGAGTCAAAAAAGTGTCTGTATACAGTGAGCATTTTTATATCAAAAGAATCAGTTTTTACGTAGATTGCGTTCCTGTGATCCAAAAATTACTTGAGCTGTTTTTAGAAAGCTAATTTTTGCAAATTTATACACTAATGGACTTGAAGTCCCTTTATAAGTAGTATGAAACAAGTTGGATATCAAAAGGAATGAATATTTAATAACAAGCATCTTAATTAAGCGGAAATCAATCTGATTGATCTAGGAAATTTAAATGAACCACATTATAATGCAAGTCCCTGCAAGTCTTCAAGGAAAAGTTGAGATCTCATTGTGCTTCTTGGCTGAGATGTCATGCTTTAATTCAATTTTCAGCGTCATTTCTTGAATCTTGATAGCAATGTGGACCCATTAACATCTTTTAAAGCTAAGTAATTGTGAACATTGTCTTTGATTATGATGTTTTGATCTTTCAGAGACAGTTTGCGATATGATCACGCTTAAGAAAATAATCTTATTGCAATAAAGCTGTATCTTCTACCTATGGCAGCCACCAAATTGCTAATTTAACAAAACTATATTGCCTACTGCAAATTGACATGACATGGAGGATTTGTGGAACACTATTCCTTATTCTGCATTGCTATCGTGATCAGTCAAATTCGTGCTAATTTCTCCAAAAGTGTAGAAATTTACATAAGTGGTACTTGATCTCGACTTCATGCTCATTTAATGAAACAGAGAATGTATACACATTAGGGATTTAATAAATACTGAGTTAATACATCATCTACTCGCACCTACGCTATGCTGCAAAGTAATTGCTGATGTATATTGCTGTGCTATATAGTAAGATTACATAGTAAGCAGCTACTCAATACATAATAGTAGCTATAAAACCTGTCATGATTAAGAATAGGAATGTATCTCTCTATTCATGCAATCACAGAATTAAAGATTTTGTTTATCTGCGCGCGCGCGCGCGCAGATGAATCTAATTCTGTGCATGCAATATATTCCGGTGTGAGTTTAAATAAAGAACACACTGCGCCTGGCTGCGCTCACAAGTGCTTGTTTTGTCTTACGAGTTGGCCAGATACCAATCTACAATAGAACTATTGCTATTAGCCTACATCTCAATTACAAAGTTTAAAATGTAGGTGATTACAAATTAATTGCGCAATTGTAATTACAATGACAAGACAAGTCTGATGGCCTGTAATTGGACTGAGATGACCCATACTGCAGTTCCGCATAAAGTACATTCCACATAATCAGTGCTCCGATTCATTCCCGAATTCGGGAATCTCCCGAAAATTTTAAGTTACTCCCGAATTCCCGCAATATAATATGGACCCGAAATTCCTGAAAATTTCCATGTGTATTTGCAGTATCTCTAACAAAATATGATTTTTTGGCATTGGGTCCTGTTGAAGTTAAACATCTTCAATAAATATCAACGTTCCCGAGTAATCATCCGAGCGTATGATAGAAATTTATCTAAAATATCAATTTCAACCTCTCGACTCCTTTATCAATCCTCATTCCTTTATTCATGAATTTTTCGGAAAAATATAGTTAATTCTATTAAACAACGACGTACATGTACATGTAATATAGGCGCATTTTGTTGGACTTGTACTTCTTGTATTAATAACTGTACTACAATCATTTCGACTTGTCGCTCAAATCTCTTTCTTTACCACCTACCTTTCATCTCAATATTTACTCGAGGTCAATCACGTAACAGCTGTCAGATTGTGCCAGTCTCTTAAAAGTTAATTCGAGATTATCTCAGTGGATTGTTTTTCCTTTGCGTCATTAAAGTATGGAATTCATCGAATGATTCAATAGTGAAAGCTCCAACCTTCATGATTTTTCAAAGAAATGATCTCAAATAAGTTGATCGAAGTGAATTTTGCTCATATTGTGACTGCTAATATAGTGTTTTCGTTTAATAAAAAATTATTTGACAAGTGGCATTGTTATAACCTGATTGGTAAGATTTCATTTAGATACATTCCTACATTCCATATTGAAGATGATTCTCATTATAATGAAGATCAGTAATGGAGTCTCAATCTCATTGATCCGAGTGAATTTGCATTGTGACCATGATCATTAAAGTGTAAATTTTGTATCGATGATTTTGTTACATTTATTTCTAATATTAGATGTTAAGCATTTGCGTTCTCTTGCTCCATTGCGAGGACTCCCATCCAGTGAACTCTTATCATGTCGCGTGTGATCATCACTCTTCAAATTTGTAAATATAGGCCTATAGATCTCACGTTATTTTTGTATTTGGTATATGATGTAATATTAGTCCCGCAGCCCAGACGGATGAACTCAACGTAGAAAAGATGTCCAAAAGGATCATGTCCATAGGGACGTTCGTATATGTGTTTAGTAATTACTTGAATCTGGACGTCTGCCGAGTTCTAGTGGGGGCACCTACGGTGTCAGGCCCCCTGAAAAGACCCTCCTAAAAGGGCCAATACTCCAACATTGGATGTCCCGGCTCAAACCAAGACATTTTGAAGACAGAAGTACGTATTAAAAAATTACCTATGACAGACATTTTTAGTGGGTGCGTTTCCTCAAACAGACACTTTAATAAATGACCCCTTAAAATAGACCCTTGTATAATATTTTGTATGTTTCATTCATAATAAATACCAACTTAAATTTTTCTAAATATCTAAAAAAATTCTGATGATTGCAATCTTCAATATTTCTGCTTAATTTTTAATAGAATTAGATGGTAATGAAGGCTACATATGGTGTCTTACTGTGACAAGAAAAGAGTTATTGAGAAAAAAATATTTTTCTGAAGAAAAATGTTTACGGACAAAAGTACAACATTAATCGTCGTTCTCACTGTCGCTATCACTAATCACTTTCGTCGGTTCCATTCTTCCTCAAACTTCTCGTCAACAGTCTGGTTTTCAGAGGTCAGTGCTTCTCCTCTACGAACATCTTCTTTACTGAGGTATGTAGGTAAATTTTCCCCTTCAAACCCAATCCGCGAAACCCATTATCTCTCATCTTTCAATTTTCCATCCGTTAGTTTGATGGGTTTTTCAAATCACTCGTTCGGTTTGCGAAATCCGTTGACACGATCCAGATTTTACTAACATAATGTGCACGCTTGATTTTGTTTCAGAAGGTGTCTTTGGAGCAAGGTAGTTGGTAAACAAGGCATAGTTGATTCTTTTGATATTTCTGAGGGTATCAGTTTCAGCTGGACTCTTAAAAATTTTTTAAATATGTGGGTCTCATATTAATTTGTTTATCATGTGCCATGGTACATCATGGGATTCTACTCGAAGTATAAATTCTGTAAATATATGTCTCATGTATTTTTTTATTGATGCTAAACTTTGCGTATGCAATATGTTGCACGTGTTTAAATCAAACGCCTTACTTGTTTAAAGTGCCCTTGCGGCCATCGCTTTGCGTTTTCTGTATATTTCAGAATAAACATTTATGACTTAATGTTACTTCCCAATCTCATGGTCTCGTGAATCGAAGAATGCTACCGAATGTGAACCTTCAAGCGAAATCAGATCGGACACATTGAGTTCTGGTCAACAATGGGAAAAAAAATCAAAATTTTCCTATGCTCTGCAGGACTGGTGAAAACACCGTCATCGTTATCCCATATTGGAAACAGGCGCAATTGAAAGCAGTTTCAGTGTCCGTCTGTCTGGACGTTGTGACAAAGAAGTGAACTTGCCTCTCGCCCCCCCCCCGGACACTACACAGGCCGACTGGTCGTCAGTTAAGTCGATACTTTTGGCTAATTCCACTGTTTCAATCAATCAAAGCCTTCTGAGCCTTCAAAGCCTCTGCTGCACATCAGCACTACAGGAAGAGAAAAAAGGGGGATGAAGCCACAGGCTAACGAGGATAGGATTATCAAAAGGAAAAAACATGGGAGCACAAATTATTGGAGACTTTTTCCAATTTTCGGAAGTTCAAATGACTCAGTCATGAATATGAAAGTTTCTGTTCGTTGCTGGTGACGGATCGCGCAATTGCAAGAACTTATTTACGAAAAGAGCAACTTCCAGAGTGTATTACGACGGCAACAACAAAATGTGAAAGATTCGGAGAAATTGAAATTTCTATATTAGAGAAGAAAAGACTATTGATACAAAAAGAAAAGATGTGTGTCCTTTGATGACCAATTTGTTGTCTAAAGTGTCATTCTTCCAATAACTTCAGACCTTCGTGAATATAAATGAATGTGGATAAACTGAGTATTTTTTGTAATAAAATATACCTACATGTACATGTACTTGTTGAGCAATGTCCAGTAGTACAGTGCTTAGATGAAATACATGTGCAACATAGTTATTGACCGTTTCTTCTTTGTATGCCGATTATTAATATTTTCTATGTGTTGCTGTACGCTTTAAGTTGTTGTAGTAATTCAGATTTGTGTTTAGTATCTCAAAACATTCCATTCATTTTAAACCCAAGCACATGAAGATAAGCTTTATTATGAAAAACTTAATACGCACAATTTTTGAGAAATGTAAGGGAGGTGTTTAACCAGTCTGCTTCCGCGGATCAAAATACGTACAGATGCATTAGATTAATGTGCCTGCTTTTACAATTAATGCCAATACTATCCATTAAACGTTTTTCTTTGCGTTTTAATGTGATAGTACATTATTTCCCGAAATTCCCGAAAATTTTCAGCCAGTGTCGGGAATTCCTGAAAATTCGGAGGTTATGTCGCTCGGAGTATTGCAAATGTAGTAGCCCTGATTATTGCTTGAAACAGTAAGCGATCAACACAAACAGTTGATTCAAATACGAGTTCTTCATCACTGTTTTTGCGAAGGGATTTGAGCGTTACGATTCATTAGCCATCAGTCGTCTAATTTTTGTGCTTTGGCCATCGGTCTGGCAGTCACCAGATTAAAATTACAGATAGGGGTTCCATGGAATGAATGGCATGTTCTAAATGAGTGCGCTGCCCACTTGCGGATAAATTGGACCGACCGCTGCCACTTTTTTTACATGTAGTCACATGACCATTCACAGGTATGTGTCAAAAAAAGTGTGTTCCTCTGTAAGCATCACTTAGTTTGAGCCGATTTTCATAATTGCTTTTCTTATTAAGCTTGGGATTTCTTCTTTTCGGTCTTTGATCAATGCAATCAGTCAAAAAAGTTTTCTTAATCATGAAGATTTATGCTCAAGCAGGAAAAAAGTACATAAACGTGTACCCATGCTAGATATTCTATCTTCGTCCTTCGGGAAGAATTTCGTTTGTGATCTAAAAGTTAATACACATGATATTAAGCTATGTATCATGAAAGCTATGAACTGTACTTTCAAGCAGACTAATTCAGGTTTGCATTGCATTGCTTGAAGTATGGACGCTTACTTTCTTGTCTCATCCCATCATCGCATTCCTGCTGCCTGCCTGGTACATTTCCGTGGTCTCTCCCTCTCCGGATGTCAGCTCGGCTGCAATACTCTCTGCGACCTGCTGATACCTTCGACATGGATTTAACCAAATTCTTGCGTAAGACTCGGAGAGTGCTTTGGTTCCATCGTATGCTTATCCCTAACTGCGTCGAACAATCTACCGGGACTTGCCGCTCCCTCACGCGGACCACTGTGAAGAGAACTCCACTTCATTCCTATATTACGCATTCCTTCAGATTGTGTCTGTGAAACCTCTGTCAACCCAAAACGTTCCCACAGCCGTTCCCTCGATCTTTTTGTTTAATGCCGATACCTGTTTACATGGCTTGACGATCTCATGATCAGAGTCAATGATCGAACACCTGTCTTGATTTGGCATCACAGTGCATGTGAATAACACAACGTCCGACGCTTCCATCTCAATACCAGCTACAAAATCCTTCGACAAGATCGGGACTCAAGAGGTGGTGGGTTGTAGCAATATACCACAGTTCCCAATTTTTGTGTCTCTATTGTGAGTAACATTTTATTGATAGCATCAAATCGATTATCCTAGTTCTGTTCGATTAGCGATTTGTATCTGAATCTGTGTGTCATTTATCACCTTTACTGGGGTAAAGTTTGGCCATGACTTTTTGTTAGCCTCTTTGGCAGTATTGTTGTTGATATCTCTACTTGTGGTCATTTTTTTTTTTTTTTAATGTTATTCGTAGGGGGATTATTAATGACTTACGTCACGTTTTTGTTGAGTTTCTAAGGTAATAATATAATTTGTCACATATGGAGTCAGTGCCTAATGCGGCAATAAATGTTTGATTTAGTCGCGTATAGTCAGCCTCGGTATTTTGCACCTCCTGTTTTTCTGTCTCCTTTATGTAGATCGGGTTCACGACCGGTATTCTTGTCAAAGCCATTCCCTTTATGCCATCCAACTATCACCAAGTCATAATTTCGCTGTTGCATCATGGTCTTTTGCGCAATGGTGTGATTTTTTTCTTCAGTTGTCTGGTATGAATCTTTCTAATATTGATGACATAGATGTCTAAACTGACCTGCTCCAGGCATTTTCCCTGTTCATCTATCACACCTTTTTCCCGAGAAGACTGTCCGCATGCGTAAGCTCAGCACCTCCCTGGATTAACTCTCCCTTAAAGCGTGGTGGGGTGGGGGGGTGGTGGGGTGGAGGGGGGACTGTCTGATGCCAGAGATCGCGCCCTTTGCAGTGGTAATTATGGTAAATTCTTGTCTTCGTGAAAATTCACTTCTGAATTAGCCTAAGTTCAAGGTCACGTTATTTCTCCTACAATCAGTCTTCTCCGAAAGAAAACTGGAAATCCATTAACTCTCTGTTGGAAATCATTCGGCTTCTCCACCTGTCTTGACGCCAGTGAAGTCATCTCACTCATTGACAAATTTTATAGTACTTTTGCTCCTCCTGATATTCACCTATTTTCTGAGTCTAATGATGTCACTCATTCATCAGATGATTTGTCTGTTTTCTGATGCCTGTGTCGCTCAAATGTCAGGAGGATGTAAATCAAATTCGCCTGGGCCTGATGGCATCTGGTTTGTTTTATAGATCTTTGTGATCTGTAGCATGTCCTCTAGCTTTTCTATTCAACACGTGCATCAAATGGCTTTTTCCCGCGTCTTGGAAGTACGCCACATTCTTCCCCTTCGCAAGAAAGACTGCGATGATTTTCGTCCCATATCTATACTCACTTTTCCAGCAAGGTTAGCGTTGTGTAGAAAGGTTGATTCCGTGACAAAATCTAGCTCCCCGGACTGAACCGAAGCATTCACAAAGGCAGTTTGGCTTCGTGCCCAATAGCTGTGGGTGGTTGTACCAACGCTTTGATTGCAAATTAGGTTCTCCATCCTACAACACATTTCCGCTCACTTGATCACTAATGTTTTCCCTCATTGCCATTGACTTAGAAAAGCTTTTGACACTGTCAGCCACTGCAAGCTTCTTGAAACCTTCGCGATCACTTTCACTCTTCTCCCCTGTACTAATTTCATACATAATTTTCTGTATGATCGTTCCAGTGTGTTGTATCGAATGATGTTGGTTGGTCTGTGTGGTGCCCCTCTCTAGTGGAGTTCCACAAGGGTTCCATTTTGGACCACTTTGTTTTCTTGTTTATTGATGACATTCCTGAAGAATTTGTAAATATGTAACTGTTGTTTACGTGATGATGTAACTATGTTGTCCCGTTAACTCGCATGGTGAGATCTCAAGTTTACGTGATGACTTTCGTTTTGTTTTTATCCTCTGGAGGACAGCAAAAATCTCTTGCCATTAATGTATTTTGACATATGCAAGTGCATGACTCTCCCGCTCCGCTAATCTCCCCAATGACTGACATTTTGTTGGATGGTATATCTAATCTCCAAGTAAACTGCACAAGATCCTTGGAGTTCATTCCTCTTCTGATTGCATGGTGCACACTCACTTTATCTGTACTTTATCGTCGCTGCTTGTAAAGCTTTGTCACTGTTCGACGTTTACGTGTTTATAGGAAACACCGGTACAGTTGTCTGGTAAAAGCCTTTGAAAGTGTTGTACTTTGTCACATGCACTTTAGTTGGCCGGTCATCTGTGACATCAGTGCCAAACATTTTAGATAGCTTGAATGATTGTATTATAAATTTGCAGTGCGTTGGTCAATAGTCGTGTCTGGCTTCTCTTCGTGAAGTGCTTGATGTTAGCTGTATTAACTGTCAAAGGATAGCAACAATGTTGTCATAGCAATCCGTGTCAAATTTTTTGAAGTACGCAATAGCTCGTATTGTTCGAAACCAATCGTGTGCATTGCTGCTTTTCGGCAGAAATTCAGCACTGGTATAACAAGACGCTTTGTTATTTTTTCAAAATTTCACGTGAAATCGTCTTGTACTCCTGCAATGTCATACGCTTTTGGCATTTTGACGAATAAAGTTATTATTTTTATTATTTTTTATAGGACATTGGTTTGGAATTTTTCTTCAACTAACCTTTGTCTCCCAAAAATTGCTCCTGTGACGATACCATTTTTTGTCTCTGAACGATGCAACATTCTCAACTTTAGAAATGATATTTTTTATTTCTATATTCGTCGAAATACTTCCATTTGTGAGTCTTATAGTTGTCGCTTCAAATAAAAATCAAACCGTGGGATCTTCACAATTGA
Organism: Prostheceraeus crozeri; assembly: GCA_907163375.1. Taxonomy (NCBI): domain Eukaryota; kingdom Metazoa; phylum Platyhelminthes; order Polycladida; family Euryleptidae; genus Prostheceraeus; species Prostheceraeus crozeri. The sequence continues at coordinate 17,497 of CAJQUW010016250.1, forward strand.
GCAATTGTGAAATTTTAAAAAAATGAACTGTGTCCTGCGACCAGTCTCTCGATTTTTTTTCAAAATTTCTATTTTTGTTGCTGAAACCACAATTCATATCCGAATTTCTTGAAATCTCACGGTTTTTACCAAGAACCTAATCTTTCTTTCAGGCATGCGAAATAATTTTTATGTGATGGATCATTTTCTAAATCTCGTTTATTAAAACGGCCAAAAGGACGATCCGACCGAGACCACAAAAATTAATCAGTCAGGGTGATTACAATGTTGTAATATATAGTATACGTTACGAATACAACTGTGTACAAAGTTTTTTTATTGATTTTGAGATAGCATGAATGTATTTTTTAGAAAATGTATGTTGTAAAGTTTATAAACACAATTATTGCCCGGAAAATGTTGTTATGTAATTGATTTAACAACTCCCCCTCATAATCCACATTCATGGAACCCAGATGAAGTCATCCACTAAGCAAGAATTTCTTTATTCCATTCATCCTACATTTAATTTTTTCTAAACTTTCAAAAAGCCTTTGAACTTTGTCAACATGAAATTAATGTCGATTTAGAAACATATCGGTGACGCCTTCGGTGTCTTCCTATCCAATCTACTATTGTTTAAACAACATCATTCAGCATTCCTTATGTACATAACTGTTCATTACATTGCTTCTACTTGATAAATTATAGTAAATTGAACAACTGGCTATATAACTTAGGTTGATCTTCAGCTACTTTTCAAAAAAATATCTAAGATAGGTGTAAAGATATTGGATCATCCAATTATGTTGTATGAACTAAATTGTGGGGCTCATGATTGTGTGAAATGAATCTAATCAGAATTTGACACTTTTCAGCTTTTGAGCATATCGTCGGGCAAACAAAATACCGTTCGGGTGAAGCATGTATCCTGGAGGAAGGAGGATAGGATTGGAACGTTCGTCTTAGATACTTTTTTCGTTTCTTTGCATGTACTTTGTATCCATCGTAACTGTGTAATATATTTTCCTATCCCTTTTTTCTACATTATTAAAATAAAAATAAATGTAAGAACAGTCGTAGGTTTTACTATGATTATGTGTTATTATAATAATAGTAACATAACAACTGTATTAGATGTATGTTTTGGAAAAACTTATAAAGATTTAGTCAAAGTGACGATGGTCAAGGACGTTTCGGGGTGATTTCTACAGACCATTATCAATTCCATAATGGGATAAATGTCATTCCGCTTTCTACTTGATAATGGTTGTTAGCATAAACTAACCGTCGGCAACTTTGACTCTCATCTTTCTAATATTTAAACCTAATTCATTGTGGGCACTTGGTTATAATTAAGGGATAGGACCAGCTTTGCTTAGTGCCAGCACGGTTGTATGGCAATACTGGGACCATGGCCAGTACATATTTTCCGTATTTTTCATGTTTACTTTTAGATTACTGCTGATAATTTGCATAAATTGCGTGGCATAGCTTCGTAATCATCAATATTGACGTTAGTATTTATAGTGAATCCATTGATATGCGCCCGAGGAGTGTAAATATAATTTGCTGATGCTTAATAGGTTAGGTTAGTAAGCACATAGATTAACTGCCATGTTTTATTGTTAACATGCCTAGTTTGGGCGTCGTTGGCATCCATGTTTTGCTTAGTAAGCCACCAAGCATAAACTGCCAAGTTTTATAATAATTGCCTAGTGTGGTGCTGCGTAGGCAACCAATGTTCTGCCTAGTACGCACCATAGATAAACTGCGAAGTTTAATATTAATTGCTTAGAATGGGACTGTTTGACCCAGCAAGCTGTGTGCTAAATATGACAACATCATTGAGATCAGTGCGCTTCCCGCAGTTGCTGCCGATGAAATTTACAAAACAATTAATAATGAAACTTTTCATGTATTAACATAGCAACAGCTAGGACTCATACACAATATACAACTGGATAGTGGAAAAAATTCATTCACATCAGATAAGAGCATGCATGCAGTTGTTCCAATTCTACGATGCGCTGAAATAAATAACTAGATAAAAGTAAACATTCATAGAAAAGGTAAGAGAAACATACTTCCTTAATTTGAGGAAAGCCCGAAAGCGAGAGATGTTGTCGACTTCCAATTTATATTGTTTTTGCGAGGCCTTTCGATTAGTCACTACAAGAAGCTGTCTTCGGCTATCTTAGCCTCCTAGTGACTGAAAGGCCTCGCTAAAGAATAAAAATTAGAAGTCGAATGCATGGACTTTCCTCAAATTTGGATAAAAATGTCTGGCCCTCTAAGTCTCTTCAGTGAAATACTTCCTTAAGTTTAAGAAAGCAGTTCCAAAGTCTTTTAAAGGACCCCAAGCTGCATTACTTATGAAAACAGCAGTTTCGCCGTCGTCGTGGACAGTCTAGCAAGGTTTTCGTCTGGTCTAACAAATGACTCAACGCATGTAGAGAACATATTTTCACAACTTCATCAAAATTCTGATCAAAAGTTTTTGAAAAATATATAACAATTTTCAATATCAATAATTACAATAATGTCTATCATCTCACATGGTAGCGAAATATCGACGGCACGAAACAGGTGTCTTCCTCCCTACATTTGTTTGAATAAAATTTGGATATGTAAAGACAAAGGAGAGAAGGTAGGCTACAGCAGAAGGTTATGCTCTTACGTTTTCCATAAATATATTGGAATACATTTCTGGGCCGCCTTCGAAAATAGTAGCGAACTTTGACAGATGATAACAGTGAAGAGACTGAGAGCATGTCAACGGTTAAAAGCTTCTGATCGAACAATGTTTGCAAACAATATTTTATAGCAGTCCCGCAAGTGCACATCGAGAGGCACTGATAGTGGAAATCTCCTTACAGAAGGCAGAGGCTACATACCTTTAACACTGAACATTGTTCTGTCAGCACTTGGTTGTCGATGAGAATCTCCTCCAAAAGTAGCGGCTTTTCGATAGGAAATATCGTCTTGTGAAGATCAATCGCATGAGCCTCGAGCCGAACATGGGGATATCCGCATCTAAAATTGAGATAAGCAACATCAACATAGGGTTACTACACGATAAAGCTTCATTTTTTGCACAGGCACACGAAATTTGGGAACCTCCACTAACGTATTATAAAGCAGACAATTGAAGAATTAGTAATTATTAAAAAGTAGGCTACACTCAAACTCAGCAAACGTTAAACCCTCCCTCTGCAGTTTAGAGACGAAAATCTCATCTCTCGAACTTTGAGATGACAACTCTCACCCTCGCCGCTTGCTGCAAGGTTGGGCAAAAACTTGGGGTCAAAACCCAAAATCCAAGTTTAAATAAATGAATGAAATCAAGTAGACGAAGTGCATTCTTTGTATTTTGTGCTGACATAAAGATTCTTCTATAGGCCAAAATTCCTATTGGGCCCATGAGAAGTGAGGTATTAGTGGGAAACGATTTATTATTGCAATAATTAATGTAATTAGTCGCCTAAGTACATGTATTACGTCATAAAGTTTTCTTTTAATTTAACCTACACTGATATACTGACTAATTGAAGATCTTTGATTTAGTTATGATTGAGTTACACATTGCTCATAGCAAAGCAATTGTTTTTCATTTTATCATTCAGAAATATAAACAGGCTTGATAAATATTATAGGTGCGCAGTAAGTGAATGGTTAAACATATTTAGAATGCGAAATCGGAATGATTTTAATTTTTGGATAAATGTCGGCTATCGCAGAAAGTTAAGGGTGAGAAGATAACTGCGAAGATGTAAAATATGCGGAATATATAAAAATTCAATATGCACAAATGCAGCAAAAGACATGTAAACTTACAGTAGATACAATATGTATGAACTTTCAATGCGCGGTATTGTCAAGCCCAGAATGAAATAGCTAATAATCACAAGTATTTCACTTTTGAAATATTCTGTGAATCCAGTGGAAATTTGATAAAATATCAGAACTTTATGCTCTTATCCTGTAGCTCTCCTAAGATTCAAATCAAAATATTAATTATTATTACTTGATTTGTATATATGCAGCATCAATATAAGACCGAAGGGTTGTATCACTCACCCATGGTCGACCCAAAACCATACAACCAGGTGTCCAACCTTGCTTGCTGTCACTTCAGCACGTGTGTCAAATACAATGATTAGAACCTACCATAGGAAGCGGTCGGGGAATCAAGGGCGTTAATATTCTTTAGTTGTCACTCACTCAGTATAATACCATGATACGATTATTAGAGCTGTAAATTTCCAATTATAGCTCTAGTTTATTAAAATCATCCTTAGTCAAAGATAGAAAGCAAAATGACAATATTAGGCATTTTTCTTTACTGATGCAACTTGGGATTGTATTTTTAGTTATCGCTGTTCGCATGAACCAATAACCTTAATGGTTCCTTTAATGAACCAATGTAAAATGAAAATGTTGACATCCATCTTCCAGCCAATGATGGACCATTAATGGTAATTTTGACTGAAAGGCTAGATGACAGTTGAATGAAGTGCATAGGAAGAAAAAAATTGTCATGGAACATACTCTATTAGTGTTTGCCCCATAGAAATCAGATTGTTTTACTGTATTGGGCTAGAAGGGTCATCAGCTGATTTCTGGTGGTCATTAAAGCTGCTCGCAAACCCGAAATTGTGGCGCGAATTCAAAACGTCGGACTTGCATTTCTAAAGCATAATGTCACGTGTAATAAATACCAATGAAGGAAATAATGCGCCTAGTTATTAGTTGAAGATATTTTTGATGATTTGTTTCATTATATTTATGGGTGAACATGATAAATACTTCAAATATCAATTCAATGATGCAAGGATTTCACATGACAAATGTATTTGCATGATGAAATGTACTGGTATATAATTGACATGTGTAGTTTTGTAAATGATTTCTCTGAATGATGAAGTTTTCTGTCTATTACTCTTGGTGAGGCGTATAATATTCTTCAATATCTCTGGTTACTGTAAAAGTTTCTCAGTCATAAAGAGACTCCTATTCACGAAGTACATCACGAAACATGTCAGAATGAGTCTTGACTCGTTGATTTGTCTTGCTTTGTATTACAAAATTTTTGAGTGATTTCAATGCAAGCGTTTTTTCCTGTCGTAAGTGTCTCCAAAACATTCAATACAGCAAAGCCTCCATTTTTTGTTTCATGCACCATAGACAATTTCTAGTCTTAATCCTTAATTTCTAAACGTCTTAAGTCTTCTACCCCCCCCCTCTCTCCCCTTCTCCCCCCCCTCCTCCCTCCCCCCTCCTCTCCTCCCCCCTTCCCCCCTCCCTCCCCCTCCCCCTTCTCCCCCCTCCCTCCTTCCCCCCCCCCCCCCCCCCCCCCTCCCCCCCCCTCCCCCCCCCCTCCCTCCCCCTCCCCCCCTCCCCCTTCCCCCCACCCCCTTCCCCCCCCCCTCCCCCCCTTCCCCTCCCCCTTCCTCCCCCCCCCCCTCCATACCACCCCCAATATCCCCCCCCCTCTCCACCAACGCCCCATCCACCCACCCCCCCCCCTCCGGCCCCCCCCTTCCCCCCCCCCTCTCCTCGCCCCCCCCTAACACCACCCGCCTCTTCCCCCCACCCCTATCCCTACCCGCCCCCTCACCCCCCCCCCCCACCCCTTCTCCCTCCCCTCCCTCCCACCCCCCGCCCTTCTCTTACCCTCCACCCCTCCCCCCCACCTGCCCCCCCCTACCCCCCTCCCACCCCCCCCCTCCCCCCCATTGCCCTCCTCCTCTCCCACTCACTTAATCCCTCTTTTCCCCCCCCCCCCCCCCACCTACTCACCCCTCCACCCCTCCCCTTCCCCCCCCTCTACCCCCCCCCCCCCCGCCCCCCTTCCCCAAATTTATCCCTCACCCCCCCCTCAATTCCGCCCCCCCTCCCCACATCTCCCCTCCCCCCCCACCCCCCTAACCCCTCCTCCGCCCTTACCATCACCCCAACTACCCCATCCCAACCCTTTTCCCCTCTCCCAAACTATTAACCCAACTACCCCCCCGCCCCCCCTCCCCCCCATACCCCCTCCCCCCACCAATTTCCCCCCCTCCCCCCCCCACACCCCCCCTCCCCTCCGTAACGCCCCCCCCCCCCCTCCCCCTACCTCCCCACCTCCCACCCCTCCTTCCACCATCCCCCCAATCCCCTACTCCCGCCTTCAATCACCACGCCCCGCCCCCCACCCATCCTCCCATCCCCCCCCCGACCCCTGCCCCTTCCCCTAAATCTCCCACTGCCCCCCTCCCCCCCCACCCCCACACCTCCCCCCCCCCCCCCCGCCCCCCCTCCCCCACTCTCCCTCCCCCTCCCCCCCCACACCCATACTTCTCCCATAAGCCACCACCCTCCCTTATTAACCTCAACATTACATTCCCACTGCCACTCTCCTCCTCGCTCCCCACCCCCCCCCCCACCCCCTCCCAATATCCCCTCCCCCCCTCCTCCTCCCCCACATTTGCCCCCCCCCCCCCCCCTGCCCGTCCCGCACCTGTCCCCCCCCGCACCCCCCCCCCCCCCCGCCTAACCCCTCCCTCCACCTTTAACTTATCCTACACCCCCCCCCCCATCCCCCCCCTCCCCTACTCCCCCCCTCCCCCCTCCTGCCTCCCCACTTTCCCCCCCTCCCCTTTATCCCCCTCTCCCTTCCCCCCTTCCCCCTCCCCCCCTTCCCCCCCGCTCCCCTCTCCCCCCCTCCCCCCCCCCTACCCCCCCCCCCCCCATCCTCCTCCCTCTCCCTCCCCTCCCCCTCGCCCTCCCACCCCCCTCCCCCCTCCTCCTTCCTCCCCTCACTCTCCCCCCCCCCCCCCCCCTTCCCCCCCCCCCTCCCCCTCCCCCACCCCTCTCCCCCATTCCCTTTCTCTCTTCGCCACCCCCACCCCCCCCCCTCCCCCCCATCCCCCATCCCCCTCCACCCCCTTCCCCCCCTCCCCCCCTTTCATCCACCCCTTCCCCCCCCTTCCCCCCCCCCCCCCTCCCCTCCCCCCCTCTCCCCTCCCCCCACCTCCTCCCCCCTCCATTCGCCCCTCTTCCCCCTCCCACACCCCCCCCCTCCCCTCCTCCGCCCTTCCCCTCCTCCCCCCTCCCCTCCCCTTCCCCCTCCCCCCCTCCACCCCCCCCACACTCTCCCCCCCCCCACTCTTCCCACCATCCCCACTCCCCCCCTCCCCCCCTCCCTACCTCTCCCCCCCATCCCCCTCCTCCCCCCCCCCTCCCCCCATTCCCTACTGCACCTCCCCCTCCCTTCTCTTCCACTCCCACCCCACCTCCTTCCTTTCCCCCCTCCCCTCCCCCCCCCACCTCCTTCCTCTCCCCCCCACCCCCCTCCTCCTCATCCCCCCCCCCCTCCCCCCCTCCCCCCCCTCGCCCTCTCCCCCACCCTCCCCTCCCCCAACATAGTGCACCCCTCCCCCGCCCCCTCCCCACCCCCCCCCCACCCCCTTCCCCCTCCCTGCCGCCGCCTCCCCCCCCCCCCGCCAACTCCCCCGCCCCTCCTCATCCGGCATCTCCCCGCCCTACGGGCCCCCCTTCGCCCTCCTCCCCCCCTCCTCTCCCCCCCCGCCCCCCCCACGCCCTCCCCCCCCCCCCCAGCCCCCCCCGCCCCCCTACGCACACCATCCCCACCCCCCCTCCCCCTCCCTCCTTTCCTCCCCTTCCCCATTCATCGCCCCCCCCCCCACCCCCCTACGCCCCGCTCCCCTCCAACTTCTCCCCCCGCCCTGCCCCCCCCCATTGGATTTCCATAATTAAGTTTGTATCCCTTGAGATCTCATTCTCCTCCTAACATATTTAACAGCCTGGTCTATAAGCTTGATTAAGAGTCAGTTGGATATTATATTCATTGAATCAGTATCGGTATAAGGTACATGTTGTTCTTTGAAGCATTTAATTTCTAAAATCAAGTTATTCATGAATTCTTATTCTTCTAGAGTGAGAAAGAATGAAAGAACCTAATGTGTGATGGATGAATGGCCGTCTTCCGTCTTTTACAATATTAGTTTTAAGAAATTCATCATCTTCCATTTCTACTTTCGCTAAATATTGTTCATCATTTAATTTTTTATAATCTTTTACTTCTTGAGTGAAATTCTTTCTCAATGTATTCTCATTCCATAAATGATATTTAGTGGTTATATCTTTTTGTACAGTTTTGCCATATAGCGAATTCATCAATAATTTAATTAACTCATCGCCTACAGTATTTCCTTCTGTTTTATATCTTTTTCTCAAATTAAAAAGTTTTTCAATATAATTTCGAAATGGTGAAACTTGATAATTTTTTTCATAAATTATACCATCAGTAATATGTAAGTTTTTCCCCCACATCTAACAATTTCTTGTATGTCTACAGAAGTTAATACATCATAACATATACCATTTCTAAACCTGATTACTTTTACATGAGAATTATTATTTTGATTTTTAACTTTATCTTTTATAGGAACTGGTTGAAAAAACATATCATTGGGATATTGAAACACAACTGTAAATATTCCAGTTTTAGGTCTAAATGTTTGAGTATTAAATTTATATACTATTTCTCGTTCTTCTTCTTGACGAAATTTTCTAGCTGATTCAGCTTTAGGGTATTCTGAATTTTCATCATACATAGCTGATGGATATAAAGATGTTGCATCAAAAGCCATTAGAAATTCATTTTTTGTTCAAGTAGTTGATTTGAAATTTTCTTACAAATTTCAGTTTTATCTCCTAAATCTTGATACTGTTTCATTAAATCTATTAAATTACTTCCAAGGGACTAAGCCCCACCAGCGTAGCGACCAGGGGACAAAGCCCCACCAGCGTAGCGACCAGGTAAATACTGTTTTAATATTGGTAACAAGATCCTACAAAATGGTGATATGTATTTTCTTATATTTGCTGAAACTCTTCCACCTTTAACAGATTTTCTAATATAATTTCTAGCCCATAAATCTATATGAGAATGAATATTTGTATTGTCATTTTGTACGCTTTTCATCCAACCGTTAAATGTTAAAGCAGAGGATGTCAAATTAGCAGTTATATCTTCACCAACTAAATCTTGCATAACATTATTATATTTGTAGATACAAAAAGGTAAAGAAAGAATATCGTTAACTAAATATGGTCTCCATTCAATTTCTTTTTCTTTATAATTTTCATGTGTTATGTCTCCAATTTCATAATTTAATTTAAACACATTCGTAGGAATTTTAAAATTCACACACCATTTAGAAAGACTTGTTTTTACATGTTGATAACTACATTTCATTATAGTAGTTTGAAGTGCTAATTTACCTGAAGGTGAATCTTTTTTCATATTGTTTGTAAATCTAAAAGATTTTTGAATGTATCTACTAACACATTCAGTTGTATAAGGATTTTGTAATGAAGCAGTTAATATTCCTCTTGAAGTTTTAAGAGGCGGTTTAGATAATTTAAAATTAGCTTTTATCGGAAAATAGGAATCAAAACCTGATGAATTGTGAGCTATTAAAGTTACTCTCGAATAATTAAATTTTCCAAGAGTTTTAAAAAATTGATGGATCGGACATACGTCCTCTGGGTTTCCCCCGATCGGACATTCATCATCCTCAGTTCTCGTAAATATTTTCACACAATTTTGAAGTTTATTAAATTCTAATTCAGTTAAATTATTATACTCATTAATCTGTTTTTTAAGTTTTTTAATTTCATCTTCATCTTTTGATCGTTTAATTTTAATCATATCACTTAACAAACGTGTTTCTAATTCTTTCAATCTTTGTTTCGGTAAACAACATATAAATTTATTAAAATTAATAGCTCCTACAGCATAAGGAATAGGATGAGCTGTTGAACAGTTAGGATCAGGAACAGTTTCGAGATCCCAAATATATGTTGAACTATAGTCAATTTTTTTCTTTGTTATGATTTTATATGGACGCGTTGCTAGATTTTCATCAGTAACTGTTTTATATATGGGTTTGAAATTATTTTCAATTTCTCTAATAGCTTTTAATTTATGAAATTTATCAATTAAACAATAGTGACCAATTGTTGAACCTGCGTGAAAATAATTGTAATAAACATAATTATGAAACGTTTCAATTCCTCTAGGATTTAAATGACGATTGGCAGGACTATAATATTGAACACATTCTCCAAAATATTTATTGAATTGAGAAAATTTGCAGTTTGACATTACTCCTGTTCTAGATGTGGCTTTCTCTTTATATAAAAAATTATTAAACATTTCTTTCATCATTTCTCCTTGTTCTTCATTAAAACCTCGTAAAACATTATAACATTTAATAAAACAAAAATCTTCAGAAGGAATATAACAATATTCACCGAAATATTCTTTGATTCTATATTTCATATTAATCCCTGCCCCTCTATGCGATCTTTGTACTAACTTCATTCCAAAATCTTTATATTTAATATTACCTGTAAAAATCCATTCGTTAGCATCGGATTTCTCATCCAGATTCGAAAACCATATTTCAAATGAATTTTTATTATAGAAGGTTACGTAAAAATTTTGAATTATATTTTCCTGATCTTTAACAACTTTTCCAAGTAAATTAATAATTTTACCATTTGCTAAAAGTTTCCGCATATCATTTACTACATTAATAAAAGATACATTTTCATATTTAATTTCATTTGGATTAAATAAATTACATAAATCATCACCAAGTTCATCCTTAATTCTATCATCAAAAAAGATATCAGTAATAGGAGTTTCTAATATTTCTTTTGTTCCACTTTTCTGTTTTTTAGTATTACGTCTAATACTACGCCTAGTACGTTTCTGTTTTTTAATACGTTTACTACGTTTACTATGTTTAATTTGCGCATCAAAATCAGCAGTTTGTTTCTTGATTAATTCATCAATCCTAGACGTTTGTCCGAGAGACATTTCACGATTCATATTTTTTAAAAGAAAAAATGAATTTTTACATAGAACCTCGGTTCCGTTTTTACATATACACAGGAATATGTAATTGATGTAATGTTTCTAATTCATGTGTTGTTAAAGGTTCTTTCTTAACCAACCACCATAAATTATTATACTCCAAAAATACTCGGAAACTTCTTAAACAAAGTGGAAAGTCCTTTGTTTTAACACACGGTTTAATACCATGTTTTGTTTTATAATCTGTAACGAGCGCTACGTATTTATGATGATAATAAAATCTAACTTCTTTCTTCGAATTTACAGGATTTGTAGGATGACGATAATCTTTTAAAACTGGTACATGTTCTATCTTGTAAACATCCAACATATTTTTTTTTATTTTTATTAACAAAAAATTTATAAGAAAAAATTATTCGGTCACTCCGTTCGATCACTCCGCCAAAAATATTTTCTATTGACTTTCAGTCGGGGCGAAGCTTAGTCGGAGAACAAATCTTCTATAACTCTATCATGAATTTTTTTATCAATGTTAATTGTAATGAAGCCATAATCTTTTGACCAAGCATTGTTACACGATTGTTTAAATTCATCTTTATTTCTTACACATAAATCTCTTAACAAATCACTGAAGTTTCTTGCATTTATTTCAAATAGTATAAATATATTTGCATTCTTTCTAATAACACTTCCGTCTAATGAATACATACTTTGTGTTAAATAAAAAACACTACAATTATTATGTCTACCTCTTGTGAAATAATTTCTCTGAACTGACTGATTTCTATCATTAACACAATCATCAAAAATTACACAATGTTTCATTGTTTTATCTAGTTTACTAGGATCTTGCATATTACCACTATCATCTATTAATTGTATCTTTATATGCTTATTTTTATTGGATTCTACTAACTGATTATTTTTTGCTGCTTCTTCACACCACGAACTTATTTCTTCTTCATCTTCAGATTTTTCATATTCTTTGAATAATGAAGCAATTGCTGTTTTTTTAAGATTATTTTCAAATCCATATTTTAAAAATTGATAGACGGGTTGTTCCGCTGTTGTTGTATAAATTATAAGATTGTTATGATCCAAAAAATTTGGAGCCGTTAAAATTTTAAATAATAGATATGTTTTTCCACATCCTGATCTTCCACAGTAGTATATAGTGTGACATCCGGCGCGACGCTTCGCTTCGCTTTGCTTCGCTTCGCTTGCGCCGGATGTCACACTTTTGCGGGTTTTTTCAAAAAATCAAAATTTCAAAAATTTAGGTAGACTTCAAATTTCACGTGGCCGAAGGCCGAAGGGGGGAAAATTTAGGTAGTGACAAATTTTTAAAACAACAAAATTTCAAAAATTTAGCCGGTCTCAAAATATCACGTAATCTCAAATTTGAGAATTATAATTTTTACCTTGAAAATCATGACCGTTCCAGGACACCGAAAAAATTAGAAAAGTTAAGAATCCCAAATTTGTGATTGTGACATTTTACTTTGAAAATCATGACCGTTCCAGGACACCGAAAAAATCATAAAGTTAGTATTTTTAAAAACGTCTTTTAAATCCGTTTTTCAGGTTTTTAAAATATATCATGTGACTAATAATATTTCTTTAAGAATGTAACACAATCTCTCACAATGCCTGTTATTGTTACTGCTTTGCACTCAGATGATCACTCAATTGTAGAGAACATCTGCTTCTCGCATTTATGAATAAAAGGCATTTCAGTGTAAAGAGCTGTGACCTCCAACTCAAACATTTGAAAGGAAACAATGTATGAAAGAACAAACAGCTGCTACATCCACTTAGTCATTTGTAAGACGTGGAATATAATTGCAGCATGTAGGAAGTAAGACTTCATTTACAATTCCATTAATCATAACTAGTGACTGTTTTCTTTCTTCATTGCAAAATGCCAAAACGTACTGCCGCGGAAGCTTTTTCGTTTTACATGCCGATTTTACTAAACTTAATTAAAGAAGAGCACAAAGAAACTGCGAATAAATACTTTGAAGAGTGGAAGTTAGAAATTCAATCGAGAAAGAAGAACAAACTGGACTCTCAAAAACAAGTGGAGGATATTACAGTAAAAATAGAACAGTATCTGACCACTACTACAATTCCTCAGTTCAATGTTACAAAAGAACATTTCATTACCATCGAAGATAGTGCTACTATGATTTCAAAACTGATTGCAAGTGATAAAGTGCACCATGGGTCGTTGCTGAGAAGTGCTGCTAATCAAGGTTATGGATTTAAAAGAATTCTGGAATTGAGTGACAATAAAAAACAGATTTGTGGCAAACTTGGAACTATTTAGAATTTCCTATAACGTAAGTTATTGTTATTTCTTGATGAACTTATCAGATCTAATTCTACCACACGTATTATTTTCAAATTCCTCAATGCCCATTAGTTTTGTTAGAAAACATTTTAAAGAAATCAAAATTTATATAGAAAAATTGAATCAACCGACAACTATAGAAGAAATGAGGTTTGGTTCCCAAGATGAATGAACATTAACTGTGTTGTTTCACTTTTTAAGATATGTGCAATGTACATACATATTTGATGTATACATATTTATGAAGACTTCTTTATAAGTAGTAACACATTTTGGATTATTTTGAAATGTAATTAAATTTTCTTTTGTTCTCCAGTCTAATGGTAGTAGACTGCTATTGTATAGATCTATATTTCAGTATGTAACATAATCTTTGATATTTAAGAATGATTCATGGAACTTAGTAGTAACACATTTTGGATTATTTTGAAATGTAATTCTATTTTCTTTTGTTCTCCAGTCTAATGGTAGTAGACTGACATTGTACAATTGTATGATAAGATTGATTGTTGTATTATTATATTTGATGCAAAATACACTGCCGTTGTTTTCATTTTTCTGTACAAGAAGTAGACATTATTACAGTTATTGGAATTTATTTCATTTAAAATGAATGATGAAAATCCGACAGTTATGCTGAGTAATATAGGTGATATATTACCTCAGGTCAATAACATGACTGAGTTCTTAGAAATATACGGCAAACAAACAACTGCGTATTTCTATTTAAATCGAAATTCAGAAGATTGTATTTAAAATATTTATTCAAAATATTTCTTTAAAAAATGGAAGAAACAAAAATGTAAGAAACCGCAAGAATATATCCTTCGTTGTCATATGAACGTAGTTCTACTTTAATGGACATTGAAAAAATGAACAAAGAAAAACACAAAGATAGAGTTAGGTATATGAAAGATAAGGAATCTCAATTATTACTTAGACTAGAACATTATAAAAAATTAAGAAAGAGATGGACCAAAGTTAAGAATGTAACACAAGGAATTGGCATATTCTTAACAATAAGTTTAGGCGCTCTCACTATTGTTATATCTTCAGGTGTTTTAGTAATTCCAGTAGTTGCTACAGCTTTAACAGGTACGGGTGTTTTTGCAACTTCACTTGTTACAATGTTAGATAAATCTTTAATAACTAAGAAACGAAAATCATTAAAAACTAAGCATTTACATATTAAAGAAGTCTATGATAAACTACATTACTACTTTCAAAGAGTATGTGATGATAATGTTATTATGTTAGATGAGATTGAAAAATTTGATCAAATAGCTAATGAAGTAAATCAAATATCATTTCAATTACAGTCAGAAAAAGTTGATGATAAGAATAAACAGGATGGAAAAATTTCGAGTGATGGTAAAACTTTTAGTGATGGTAAAATTTCTAATGAAGAAAATGACAAAATTTTTTTAGAAGAGCTAAAAACTTTAAGCGAAAATTTAAGCAAAACTTTATTAAACAAAACTTTATTAAACAAAACTTAAAACGAGAAACCTTTAAACGAAAAGATGTCAGACAACAAAGGAATAAAAAAATAATTTGTTCAGTAAAATGTTTTTGCTGTATTCCAATGTTACCACAAAATTCAAATATTATATTTTAAAAATGGATAAAATTAAAGCTGATAATTTTAAAAGAATAAAACAATTAGAAGAGTTAATAAAACAAAGAAATATTATGAAAGAAAATCATCTTCAACATAGAATGATAAAAGCTGGTATTCAATCTGATATGTTTGAAAAAATGCAGCAAACCGAGCAAGTAAAAACTGATTTTGAAAAAACTATGAAACCATTTAAAACTCTTGAAAAAGAACTTACATGTACAAATAATGATAAACAAATTGATATAACAGATCCAGAGCACAAAACTATATTAGATGACTATGGATTACTAGAATCAAACATTAATAAGAAATTACCAAAATCTATGCAATTTGAACATTCTATCTCATTTATAGATGGAAAAACAATACCTAGATTTTATCTCGGACAAAAAGAAATATTTCCACAACCTTTTCGAGGTTTAATTTTTTCACCAGATAAATCTCCTTTTAATTTAGATAGAAATTTTGTTGATCTTTTAAGAGGAGCAGATTTAAATAATTATGCTGTAGAAGATCTCATAAAATATAAAGCTATGTTAGATAGAGTTGGTGCAGTAAAATCTCTTAGACGTTATAAACAATTAGAAAATTTATTGTCAACGGGAGTTAAAGTAGGAAAAGGTTTATCTGAAAAACAGAAAACAGAAACAACTGTATTTTTACCAGATGATCCACAAGAATTACTAAGTAGATAAAATATTTTAATATCTGCAATAAAAGAAGGACATAATTCTAGTTTCAATGAAATTCATGCTATATTGAAAAGACTGTTAGAAAAGAAGATTCTAAATGAAGAGGATTATAAAAGTGTAGCTGAAATATGTTGTTTCTAATTTTTATCTATGCTTTTTATTCATGATTTTTATCTATGATTTTTATCTATGATTTTTATCTACGATTTTTATCTATAATATTTATTCAAAATTTTAACTAAAAAATGTGTTCAGCAGATTTAGACAAAATTAATAATCATTTAGAAAATTTGACAGAGATTTTGGGTTCATCAAAATTTAGTACGACGTTAAAAATTATAACAACTACTTCATCACACACTTGTAATTTAGAACGCATTCTACATTTGGAGCAAAATAAAAATTATCAAATTGCATTGACTAGTTTCTCTACATTTAACACTATTCAAAATGTTATAAAAGATGTGAATGATCAATTTAGATATTCTACTGATAAAGGCAAAACGTGGAAAGTACTAACTTTTCTTCCTGGTTCTTACGAAGTTGAATCAATATCAAATGAAATTAAGAGACATTTAGGTATACCATTTAAAGATAAGAAACAATTACATTTTACAGTTGAACCGGCAGTTAATAAATTTTCTCTTACTTTAGACGAAAATCATCAAGTTGATTTTAATCATGATAGATCATTGTCAAAGCTATTAGGATTTAATAAACAAACCTATAGTCAAGGTTATCATTTAGGTGAGAAGATTCCAAAAATAACTGAAATAAATTCAATTGTTGTACATTGTGACATTATTGAAGGAGGATATATAAATGGTAAATTGTCAAATTTAATATTCAGTTTTCCAGCTTTTACTGTACCCATTGGTTATAGATTAAATGTAATTCCACAAACATTAATATATTTTCCTATTACAAGAAAAACTATTAACAACATTGGCATTAGAATCACTGATGAGAAAGGACAAGAAATAAATTTTGGAGGTGAAGAGATTATGATAGATCTTTTGGTTCGGGAGGTATAAACTCCCACGCGAAGCTAGAGAAGTTTAATTTTCTTCTTCCTCTTTAAAAATAAAAATAAAATAAAAATAAATTTTTTTATTAAAAAATGAGTGAACTACCTCGCTTTAATAAAAAAAAAACTTAAATTTAATCATCATCCAAATTTATCTAATAAAGTTTTGTCAGTTATTTGCGGAAGATCAGGTTGTGGAAAAACATATCTATTATTTAAAATTTTAACGACTCCAAATTTTTTGGATTATAACAATCTTATAATTTATACAACAACGGCAGAGCAACCCGTCTATCAATTTTTAAAATATGGATTTGAAAATAATCTTAAAAAAACAGCAATTGCTTCATTATTCAAAGAATATGAAAAATCTGAAGATGAAGAAGAAATAAGTTCGTGGTGTGAAGAAGCAGCAAAAAATAATCAGCTAGTAGAATCTAATAAAAATAAGCATATAAAGATGCAATTAATAGATGATAGTGGTAATATGCAAGATCCTAGTAAACTAGATAAAACAATGAAACATTGTGTAATTTTTGATGATTGTGTTAATGATAGAAATCAGTCAGTTCAGAGAAATTATTTCACAAGAGGTAGACATAATAACTGTAGTGTTTTTTATTTAACACAAAGTATGTATTCATTAGACGGAAGTGTTATTAGAAAGAATGCAAATATATTTATACTATTTGAAATAAATGCAAGAAACTTCAGTGATTTGTTAAGAGATTTATGTGTAAGAAATAAAGATGAATTTAAACAATCGTGTAACAATGCTTGGTCAAAAGATTATGGCTTCATTACAATTAATATTGATAAAAAAATTCATGATAGAGTTATAGAAGATTTGTTCTCCGACTAAGCTTCGCCCCGACTGAAAGTCAATAGAAAATATTTTTGGCGGAGTGATCAAACGGAGTGACCGAATAATTTTTTCTCATAAATTTTTTGTTACTAAAAATAAAAAAAAATATGTTGGATGTTTACAAGATAGAACATGTACCAGTTTTAAAAGATTATCGTCATCCTACAAATCCTGTAAATTCGAAGAAAGAAGTTAGATTTTATTATCATCATAAATACGTAGCGCTCGTTACAGATTATAAAACAAAACATGGTATTAAACCGTGTGTTAAAACAAAGGACTTTCCACTTTGTTTAAGAAGTTTCCGAGTATTTTTGGCGTATAATAATTTATGGTGGTTGGTTAAGAAAGAACATTTAACAACACATGAATTAGAAACATTACATCAATTACATATTCCTGTGTATATGTAAAAACGGAACCGAGGTTCTATGTAAAAATTCATTTTTTCTTTTAAAAAATATGAATCGTGAAATGTCTCTCGGACAAACGTCTAGGATTGATGAATTAATCAAGAAACAAACTGCTGATTTTGATGCGCAAATTAAACATAGTAAACGTAGTAAACGTATTAAAAAACAGAAACGTACTAGGCGTAGTATTAGACGTAATACTAAAAAACAGAAAAGTGGAACAAAAGAAATATTAGAAACTCCTATTACTGATATCTTTTTTGATGATAGAATTAAGGATGAACTTGGTGATGATTTATGTAATTTATTTAATCCAAATGAAATTAAATATGAAAATATATCTTTTATTAATGTAGTAAATGATATGCGGAAACTTTTAGCAAATGGTAAAATTATTAATTTACTTGGAAAAGTTGTTAAAGATCAGGAAAATATAATTCAAAATTTTTACGTAACCTTCTATAATAAAAATTCATTTGAAATATGGTTTTCGAATCTGGATGAGAAATCCGATGCTAACGAATGGATTTTTACAGGTAATATTAAATATGAAGATTTTGGAATGAAGTTAGTACAAAGATCGCATAGAGGGGCAGGGATTAATATGAAATATAGAATCAAAGAATATTTCGGTGAATATTGTTATATTCCTTCTGAAGATTTTTGTTTTATTAAATGTTATAATGTTTTACGAGGTTTTAATGAAGAACAAGGAGAAATGATGAAAGAAATGTTTAATAATTTTTTATATAAAGAGAAAGCCACATCTAGAACAGGAGTAATGTCAAACTGCAAATTTTCTCAATTCAATAAATATTTTGGAGAATGTGTTCAATATTATAGTCCTGCCAATCGTCATTTAAATCCTAGAGGAATTGAAACGTTTCATAATTATGTTTATTACAATTATTTTCAAGAAGGTTCAACAATTGGTCACTATTGTTTAATTGATAAATTTCATAAATTAAAAGCTATTAGAGAAATTGAAAATAATTTCAAACCCATATATAAAACAGTTACTGATGAAAATCTAACAACGCGTCCATATAAAATCATAACAAAGAAAAAAATTGACTATAGTTCAACATATATTTGGGATCTCGAAACTGTTCCTGATCCTAACTGTTCAACAGCTCATCCTATTCCTTATGCTGCAGGAGCTATTAATTTTAATAAATTTATATGTTGTTTACCGAAACAAAGATTGAAAGAATTAGAAACATGTTTGTTAAGTGATATGATTAAAATTAAACGATCAAAAGATGAAGATGAAATTAAAAAACTTAAAAAACAGATTAATGAGTATAATAATTTAACTGAATTAGAATTTAATAAACTTCAAAATTGTGTGAAAATATTTACGAGAACTGAGGATGATGAATGTCCGATCGGGGGAAACCCAGAGGACGTATGTCCGATCCATCAATTTTTTAAAACTCTTGGAAAATTTAATTATTCGAGAGTAACTTTAATAGCTCACAATTCATCAGGTTTTGATTCCTATTTTCCGATAAAAGCTAATTTTAAATTATCTAAACCGCCTCTTAAAACTTCAAGAGGAATATTAACTGCTCCATTACAAAATCCTTATACAACTGAATGTGTTAGTAGATACATTCAAAAATCTTTTAGATTTACAAACAATATGAAAAAAGATTCACCTTCAGGTAAATTAGCACTTCAAACTACTATAATGAAATGTAGTTATCAACATGTAAAAACAAGTCTTTCTAAATGGTGTGTGAATTTTAAAATTTCTACGAATGTGTGTAAATTAAATTATGAAATTGGAGACATAACACATGAAAATTATAAAGAAAAAGAAAATGAATGGAGACCATATTTAGTTAACGATATTCTTTCTTTAGCTTTTTGTATCTACAAATATAATAATGTTATGCGATATTTAGTTGGTGAAGATATAACTGCTAATTTGACATCCTCTGCTTTAACATTTAACGGTTGGATGAAAAGCGTACAAAATGACAATACAAATATTCATTCTCATATAGATTTATGGGCTAGAAATTATATTAGAAAATCTGTTAAAGGTGGAAGAATTTCAGCAAATATAAGAAAATACATATCGCCATTTTGTAGCATCTTGTTACCAATATTAAATTAGTATTTACCTGGTCGCTACGCTGGTGGGGCTTTGTCCCCTGGCCGCTACGCTGGTGGGACTTTGTCTCTTGGAAGTAATTTAATAGATTTAATGAAACAGTATCGAGATTTAGGAGATAAAACTGAAATTTGTAAGAAAATTTCAAATCAACTACTTGAACAAAAAATGAATTTCTAATGGCTTTTGATGCAACATCTTTATATCCATCAGCTATGTATGATGAAAATTCAGAATACCCTAAAGCTGAATCAGCTAGAAAATTTCGTCAAGAAGAAGAGCGGGAAATAGTATATAAATTTAATACTCAAACATTTAGACCTAAAACTGGAATATTCTCTGTTGTGTTTCAATATCCGAATGATATGTTTTTCCAACCAGTTCCTATAAAAGATAAAGTTAAAAATCAAAATAATAATTCTCATGTGAAAGTAATCAGGTTTAGAAATGGTATATGTTATGATGTATTAACTTCTGTAGACATACAAGAAATTGTTAGATGTGGGGGAAAAACTTACATATTACTGAAGGTATAATTTATGAAAAAAATTATCAAGTTTCACCATTTCGAAATTATATTGAAAAACTTTTTAATTTGAGAAAAAGATATAAAACAGAAGGAAATACTGTAGGTGATGAGTTAATTAAATTATTGATGAATTCACTATATGGCAAAACTGTGCAAAAAGATATAACCACTAAATATCATTTATGGAATGAGAATACATTGAGAAAAAATTTCACTCAAGAAGTAAAAGATTATGAAAAATTAAATGATGAACAATATTTAGCGAAAGTAGAAATGGAAGATGATGAATTTCTCAAAACTGATATTGTAAAAGATGGGAAGACGTCATTCATGCCAACACACTTAGGTTCTTTTATTCTTTCTCACTCTAGAAGAATCATGAATAACTTTATTTTAGAAATTAATGGTTTCAACGAAAAATACATTCATTATACAGATACTGATTCAATATACATTTCTAATGAGCTCTTCAATAAATTAGATGCTGCTGGATATGTTGGTGGGGAATTGTGTCAAGGAAAAAATGATTATGGAAATGGTGGAATTATTTTTGCAATGTTTATTGCTCCTAAAATAAAATATTGTATTACTGTAGATGAACAAGGGGGACTTAGTGAAAAGAAAACATTCAAAGGATATTCACAAGATAAAGTAAAAGTAGAAGATTTTCTAAAATTATATTCGGGGAAAACATTATCGACTACAGTTAATAAACCATGGAAAAGATCTTTAGAAACTGGAATTAGTATTCCTGATAAAAATAATAATACTGAAGAAAAAAAAATTTTCTGGTCAAATAAATATTCTTAAACGTCAAGCACCTGATGAAAATGAAGTTATGTTACCTTATAACGGAGAAGATATTCAAGCTGAAATATTTCAAACAATCGTCTGTGAGAGTAATTTAAGTGATGATGATGACACGTGGGAATAATAATTTTTTTATTACATCTAAAAATTTTATAACATCTAAAAACTTATTACATCTAAAAACTTATTAAATCTAAAAATTTTATTACATATGAAAATATATTTATCGTATATTTTGGTATTTTCTATTAAATTTTAGCATATAATGTTCTATAATATTAAGTTTTATCATATTAAGTTTTATCATATAATGTTTTATCAAAAGATAATTTAAATTTATTTTCACTAACTATTGATTCTTCATCATCATAAATTGATTCTTCTTCATCATCATAAATTGATTCTTCATCATCATCATAAATTACACTTTTTGGTAAAGGATGCCATTCTTTGATAGGATACCATTCTCTTATTGGAATATCTAACTCTAAATTACATTTTTTATCTGATAATAATATAATAGAGAAAAATATTGGTCTTTGATCTCTTTTGGAAAATTTAATAACACCACCATAATCTAAATCAGTTTTAGTTTTTATTAAAGATGATAAAATTTTAAATTGATTAGATGTAAATCCTAATTTAAATTTTGTAGACCCGACACATAGTTGTCTAACAGTATCTTCAACTATTCCATCATTATTATTTTCAATTGTAAGAAAATGAAATTTAGATAAATTTTGATTATATGTAGTATTAATATCATGTACATCAGTATAAGATATAAATTTTTCTTCACTTAAATTTTTATAATTACTAATATTTTTATAATCTTTCTTACCATTTACACCATTTTCCGATGTTTCAGAATCATCATCTATATTATCATCATCTATATTATTATCATTATTATTATCATAAGATTCTTTAAGATCGGGCAAAGCCCTAGAACCTTCGGTTCGTTTATTATGATTATGATTATGGACATTGTTAATAGTGTAAGGTGTTGTCCACATATAAAGTTTTTCTTGTTGAGCTAAACCATTTATATAAGATTTTAACAAATTAATATTTAAGTTTGAATATAATCATATATATGTATCATCATCATATCTTTGCGGCATTTCAAATGCTTCTTGTTTATAAATTGTATCTCTATAATATACTTGACATAATAATTCTTCGTTATGTTTTTTACTCTCTATGTGAATGTTATATTGGTTTTGTTCATCAACAAATAATCTAATTTTTTCTTTTGAAAAGGATTTTAATTTTTTAACTAATTCTTTAATATTAATATAATTAATAATTTTAGTTTCTATCCAATCAGTATTACTAATCGGCAAAACTGCTCTAATGAATCCATAAACATTATTATGACCAATAATTACCATATTTTCTTTATTTAATTCAACATAAGCTACATCATTATATTTGCTTACAATCTCCATAAATTTTATAAACGGGTCTCCCGGAAATAAACAATAGTTAGTTTCTATAGAAGGTAAACCTTTGGTCTGTTCTCTAAATATTTCGGCTTGTAATTGAAATAAAATATTAACATCTATACATGGATTATTATTATTATTATTATCAAAACATTTATTTTCAAATCCCGTTGATCTCGTCGAATAAGAAGAACAGGATGATGCGGACGAATATAATTTTTTTAAATTTGCTTTATCCATTTTTTTATTTTTATTAGAAAAAATTTTATTTTTTTTTGTTAAAAAATGATGTTTCCAAATGTTGGTGGAGGTGCATATATCCCGAATAATCGTGAATTAGAAATAGAAATAGAAAATTATATCATGAAAACTGGAGACGTTTTATCTGGTCCATTGCATCTTTCTATTCTTCCGCAACAAAATACAGAGTTAACAAATAAACAATATGTTGATACACAAATCAATGACTTAAAAGAAAAATATATAAACGATGTTTTGGTTCCACTGATGAATGAATTAAAGTTGCTTAAACTTAATGACAAATCATTAAACGAAAAATTATCAAAACTTGATAAAAAGGATAGAGAGCTAGAAGCAGATATAGCAAAACTTTTTAAAAAGATTTCAGAACAATCAAAAATTTTAATATTACTTTCTATAAAGTTAAAATCTGCAGTCATTAAAAATAAACATCAGATACAACTATTGAAAGAACAATTAGAAGATGAAATAGAAAAACTACCTGAAAGAATTAAAAAAAATTTAAAGCAGTTACAAACTACATTCGAAAAAAGTGTTGATGAATTAAGTTCTAAAATTACTCAACAAATGAAAAAGATGAATAGAATAATAAATGAAGTAAACTCACTTAATCAAAGAGTTGATAAAATGAAAACTCTTAAAATCAATTTAGAAAATGAATTAAAGAAAAATTTACAAGAAAACTCTAAAGAAAATAAAGAACAGTTAGATTCTGTTAAAAGACAATTAGATGTTCTTAAAATTAAGTTAAATGCTCTTAAAGTGGCGTTGAAGATGAATCAGCAGAAAATGCAAGTTAATAGAAAAGAAATTAAAGTACATCACACGTTACTTGACGCAATAGATAAAGTGCAACAGTCAATTAATAAAGTTATCTCGAAGTTGTTGTCCATTCACAAACGTAAATCTTAACGTAAATATTTTTTCCCAAAAGTCAAATTTAATCCTAAAAAATGCCTATAATTTATAAACACAATCTTAAACATTTTGCTTCAAATAAAAAAATTGCTCCTGAACCACGCATGAATCCTGTTTATCATTATGATAATAGAGAAACAGTCGGAACAGAAAAGTTCCTAGGCACCGCAGGTGCCGTTCACACGGAAGGAGCTGGCATCTTCTCTGGTATTGGAAGTATCGTTAACTTAATTAAAAATAATAAAGATTTGATTACATCTGCTGCAAAAGGAGCAGCTGCTATAGGTAGTACAGCTAGTGCAATATCAAATGCTGTCAAGTCTCAAAACGAATTAAAACAACTAGAAGCTATTCGTAAACTTAGGAATGATTCCGAAGAACTAAAAAATTTAAAAAAACTTTCAGAGGAAACAAAAAATAAAATTCCTAACATAGCTGTTGGGGAAACCTTGAGGAGCGGAGCTCCGTCTGATAGTAAACATAAGAAGAAATCTGGCGTAGCCATAAAACGTTCAATTGAACCTACGGTTCGTTCAATTGAAGAAATAAGAGGAAATGGCGTGAGTAGCAACCTTCGGTCTAACCAGCAAAGCTGTAGCGGAGCTGGTCTAGCAAAATTCTAAAATTATGTTTTTTAGTAAAATTTTTTTTAGTAAAATTTTTTTAGCAAAATTTTCTTAGCAAAATTTTTTCAGTAAAACTATTTTAGTAAAATTATTTTAGCAGAATTTTTTCTGTGTGTGAGAAAAACAAAAAGTCAAATTATTTTTTATAAAATGTCTTCGCTTATCGAAAATAAATGTAGATTAGACGATCCTCCGTTCGTCAGTAATAATCAAAAAAAGAATGACTATATAAGAATTGCTATGAATCCCGGATCTTCCAGTAGAGTAAATACTGGAGGTGATTTAATTTTTGAAGTTGATAATCAGCAGAGTTATATATATTTACCCGATTCATTTTTACACTGTGAATATTCTTTGTATAGTGATGCCAATTTTACAACACCATTACCAGAAACCGATAATATTGCACTAGAGAATAATTTTTTTCCAAGATTATTTACAAAAATGCGTTTAGATGTTGCAACTCAAAATATAGAAACAATAAGTGATTCTCCAGGTGTAATTGAAACAATGCTTAGATTTATAACAATTGGTGAAAATAATAAAAAGTATGAAATCGAAGGTTGGTTTCCTGATACTAATGATGGTATAATTGTTGATGATTTATCTCACGCTGGAACAGATGCAGCAGGAATTGCGAAAGATGTAGAAAATATTGCAAAACATTTAAATAAAACAAACAATACTGCATATAAAGAAAGGCGTGAATTTAACAAGAAAAGTAAACAGACAGTTAATTGGTCATTGTCTCCATTATTCGGATATTTAGATTATGATAAAATATCATATCAATTAAAATTTAAGTAAATAATTCATCGTACAGCAAATAATGAATTAATCTTTTTTGGTAAGACTGGAAAAAAAGCATATTTAAAAATTGATAGACTTGAATGGTGGATTAAGCATATTACTCCTAGTTTAGAGGTCGAATTAGCTATTGCAAAAAGATTAAATACTAACAAACCAATTCCAGTAAATTTTCTAAAGCGTACTGCTAGTTCAGTAACTTTTTCCGAACAAAGATTTAACTGGCATTTTACTAGAACTTCGAATACTCCAAGATATCTACTACTAACATTTCAAAGAAATAATTCTCCAAGTTTTGATAAGAACAACAATCTTTTTCATATTAATACAATTCGAAGTTTACAAGTTTCATTAAATCAAACCCGATATCCAATTGATCCAATAAGATTCGATGATACCAATAATCAATTTATGGAAGGATATGATTCTTATCGAAATCTTTGTATAGAATTTGGAGTTGAACCACAATTAACTCCTGGAGATTGGAGACATTTATATCCTGTTTTCTGTTTCGATTTAAGTGCACAATCTGAAGATATTATCAAGACTGGTTGTGATGTAACAATTAATATTGAAAAAAAAGATTCCACAACTTCATTGATGGCTTATGGTTTATTGCTAGAAGATGTAAAATATTCTATTGAAATTCTTGATGGAAAGATGGCTAGGATAGGCTAAAGCCCAAGACTTCGTCGATTAATTAATTTTTTTTTCATAACTTAAAATTTTGATAACTAGAATAGATTAAAAATTCTTAACTTAAAAATTTTTCGTAACTAGAACAGATTAAAAATTTTAGTAACTTAAAATTTATTCATAACTAGAATAGATTAAAAATTTTTGGTAACTTAAAATTTTTTATTAAAAATGCCGCAAGCGAAAAGTAATAATAATAAAACTTGAATTAAAACTACGTAACATTGTTGACAAAAATACACCTAAAACTATTACGATTAACAAAAAAAAGTATTACATAAGTAAACCAATGATAGAGAATATTCAATTACAAGAAGAAAAGAATGGCGGGATTCTCCCATTAATTCCACTAATAATAGGAGGCATAGCAGCAGCAGGAAGTGTTGCAGGTGGGACAGCTGGTATTGTCCAAGCAGTAAATAAAAATCAATCAGAGAAGGCAGCATTAGAAGAACAAAAACGACATAATAGAGAGTTAGAGAAAGTTGCTAGGGGTGAAGGAGTAGTAGATAATTTTATTAGTAAATTAAAATTAGTTGATGAAGGAAAACGAGTTCTTAAAAATATTCTCCACAATGTTGATGATTTAATTGAAATTAATGAAACTAAAGATGGTTCTGGAATATATCTAAGTCCTAGTATGATTCGGTAATAACCTCAGGACCTTTGGTCCGATCGGCTAAAGCCTCTGAACAAAGTTCGATCGGCTAAAGTCTCAGGACCTCTCGTCCGATTAGGTAAAACATTTATTTTATCTTTTAAAATGAATTGTACAAATTCCGAAAATTTAATTAAATTAAAAATTGCTAATTTAGATTTATTAAATTATCTATTAAACAAAACAAAAACTCAAATTGTAAAATTTTTGAAGGTAACGACGACAAACAAAGTTTGGCTACTACCTACGGTGGTGACATACAAAAAATATTAGAAAACTTTCCTGGATTTATTTGGAGTAAATATTCAAAAGAAAAACATCTTCCCGGTCATTCATATACTGGTCCAGGAACTCGATTAGATATAAGACTAGATGAGAATAATAATCCGAAACCGGGTGAAGAACCAATAAATAGAGTAGATGCCGCAGCTTACAGGCATGATTTAGCTTATCGAAATCATGATCTAAGTTCTCGACATGCAGCTGATAAGAAGATGATTCAAGAATTAGATAGTATTCAGAATCCTACATTTAGAGAAAAAATTGAAAGAATGTTTGTTAAGAAAGCTTTACAAGCTAAAATATTATTCGGTCAGGGTTTAAATGAAACGACAGCAAAGCTGTCTGAGAGCAACGCTCGAACCTACGCGTCTGAAATTCATAGGGAATACAGAAGGCCTAAATATTTATTGAAAGTAAAAGTATTTAATAAAGATGATATTTGGAGTGCTGATCTTATTCATATGCCGAATGAAGGAGGGTTTAAGTACGCATTGACCGTTATAGATTTATATACACGATACGCTTGGGTAAAGCCTTTAAAAAATAAAAGTGGTCTATCAGTTAAATATGCGTTTGAAGAAATCTTTAAAGAAAGTAAGAGAAAGCCAAAAAAATTGTTTGTTGATAAAGGGTCGGAATTTTATAACCGAAACGTTCAGCCACTATTTGAAACTGTTTATTCAACTGAAAATGCAGGGAAGGCCGTAGTGATAGAAAGATTCAATAGATCATTAAAAAATAAATTATTCAAGAAATTTACTGAGCAAAGAAATCAGAAATGGTTGAAGATATTACCAGGAATTGTAGAACAGTACAATAATAAAGTTCATACAGGTATTGAAGAAACTCCAAAGAATGCTTCTGACGACCCTGATTTAATACGAAAGAAAATATTCGAAAATAATTATTCGAATGAGAGTAATCCGAATTTGCAGAAACTTAAGCCGAAATTTAAGATTGGAGATAGAGTTAGAATATTTAAGTATAAGAATAAATTTGAAAAAGGCTTCGTTGGCTATTGGACTAAAGAGATATTTGAAGTTTGTAAAATAAATCAAACTTATCCGATTACTTACGAAATCAAAGATTTAGATGATGAAAATATCAGAGGCCGATTTTATCAAAATGAATTACAACGAACTGATTTTTAATTATCATTATTTTCATTCAATTCTAACACAATATCAAGAAATGGTACTCCTTTTTGTAATTTAAATAAAACATAAAGACATAATTGACCACAATAAGTAGTTCCCGGTTTTTGAATTTGAAATGTATTATAAGTTCCATTGCCAAGTAATTTTTTGGCTTCATTTGTAGGTGGAAGTCCATAGGAGTCGAACCAATAGTTCTCAGCCTCCGGGCGGTCGAAATAGTAATTATCTCGATTTTTATTAAAGATACCTGCAGACCAATGTACTCCTTTTTCATCTGTTGTGTGAAGATTTGTTATGAAATTTATAGTTATTGTTGGCTTATTTTTGATCAATTGTAATTCGGCTCTCATTAGAACATGAAAATTCTTTATTCCTAATTGATTTGCAATTTTCTTTAGATCAAAATTTGTAGTTGTTTGCGTTCCATATAATTTTAAAAACTCATTTATGTTGTTCATTTTATAATAAAAAAGTTTCTTAAGGGACCCCTAGAAGTTAGAAGGGAGGGGGTAGTAGAACTACGTTCATATGATATTGAAGGATATATTCTTGTGGCTTCTTCCACTTTTGTTTCTTCCACTTTTAAAGAAATATTTTTAGTCACATGATATATTTTAAAAACCTGAAAGATGGATAAAATTCATGAATTTTAAATTTTCAACTTTCATTATTTTCGGTGTCCTGGAACGGTCATGATTTTCAAGGTAAAATGTCATAATCACAAATTTGAGATTCTTAACTTTTCTGATTTTTTCGGTGTCCTGGAACGGTCATGATTTTCAAGGTAAAAATTATAATTCTCAAATTTGAGATTACGTGATATTTTGAGACCGGCTAAATTTTTGAAATTTTGTTTTTTTGAAAATTTGTCACTACCTAAATTTTCCCCTCTTCGGCCTTCGGCCACGTGAAATTTGAAGTCTACCTAAATTTTTGAAATTTTGATTTTTTGAAAAAACCCGCAAAAGTGTGACATCCGGCGCAAGCGAAGCGAAGCAAAGCGAAGCGTCGCGCCGGATGTCACACTATATACTACTTTCCACAAATAACTGACAAAACTTTATTAGATAAATTTGGATGATGATTAAATCTAAGTTTTTTTTAATTTAATGGGGGCACTTCACTCATTTTTTTAATAAAAAAATTTATTTTTATTTTTTTATTTTTTGTTTCTAAAGAAGAAGAAGAAGAAAATTAAACTTCTCTAGCTTCGCGTGGGAGTTTATACCTCTCGAACCAAAAGATCTATCATAATCTCTTCACCTCCAAAATTTATTTCTTGTCCTTTCTCATCAGTGATTCTAATGTTAATGTTGTTAATAGTTTTTCTTGTAATAGGAAAATATATTAATGTTTGTGGAATTACATTTAATCTATAACCAATGGGTACAGTAAAAGCTGGAAAACTGAATATTAAATTTGACAATTTACCATTTATATATCCTCCTTCAATAATGTCACAATGTACAACAATTGAATTTATTTCAGTTATTTTTGGAATCTTCTCACCTAAATGATAACCTTGACTATAGGTTTGTTTATTAAATCCTAATAGCTTTGACAATGATCTATCATGATTAAAATCAACTTGATGATTTTCGTCTAAAGTAAGAGAAAATTTATTAACTGACGGTTCAACTGCAAAATGTAATTGTTTCTTATCTTTAAATGGTATACCTAAATGTCTCTTAATTTCATTTGATATTGATTCAACTTCGTAAGAACCAGGAAGAAAAGTTAGTACTTTCCACGTTTTGCCTTTATCAGTAGAATATCTAAATTGATCATTCACATCTTTTATAACATTTTGAATAGTGTTAAATGTAGAGAAACTAGTCAATGCAATTTGATAATTTTTATTTTGCTCCAAATGTAGAATGCGTTCTAAATTACAAGTGTGTGATGAAGTAGTTGTTATAATTTTTAACGTCGTACTAAATTTTGATGAACCCAAAATCTCTGTTAGATTTTCTAAATGATTATTAATTTTTTCTAAATCTGCTGAACACATTTTTTAGTTAAAATTTTGAATAAATATTATAGATAAAAATCATAGATAAAAATCATAAATAAAAATCATAGATAAAAATCATAGATAAAAATTGGAAACAACATATTTCAGCTACGGGCGAAGCCCTAGAACCTTCGGTTCGTTATACTTTTATAATCCTCTTCATTTAGAATCTTCTTTTCTAACAGTCTTTTCAATATAGCATGAATTTCATTGAAACTAGAATTGTGTCCTTCTTTTATTGCAGATATTAAAATATTTTATCTACTTAGTAATTCTTGTGGATCATCTGGTAAAAATACAGTTGTTTCTGTTTTCTGTTTTTCAGATAAACCTTTTCCTACTTTAACTCCCGTTGATAATAAATTTTCAAATTGTTTATAACGTCTAAGAGATTTTACTGCACCAACTCTATCTAACATAGCTTTATATTTTATGAGATCTTCTACAGCATAATTATTTAAATCTTCTCCTCTTAAAAGATCAACAAAATTTCTATCTAAATTAAAAGGAGATTTATCTGGTGAAAAAATTAAACCTCGAAAAGGTTGTGGAAATATTTCTTTTTGTCCGAGATAAAATCTAGGTATTGTTTTTCCATCTATAAATGAGATAGAATGTTCAAATTGCATAGATTTTGGTAATTTCTTATTAATGTTTGATTCTAGTAATCCATAGTCATCTAATATAGTTTTGTGCTCTGGATCTGTTATATCAATTTGTTTATCATTATTTGTACATGTAAGTTCTTTTTCAAGAGTTTTAAATGGTTTCATAGTTTTTTCAAAATCAGTTTTTACTTGCTCGGTTTGCTGCATTTTTTCAAACATATCAGATTGAATACCAGCTTTTATCATTCTATGTTGAAGATGATTTTCTTTCATAATATTTCTTTGTTTTATTAACTCTTCTAATTGTTTTATTCTTTTAAAATTATCAGCTCTAATTTTATCCATTTTTAAAATATAATATTTGAATTTTGTGGTAACATTGGAATACAGCAAAAACATTTTACTGAACAAATTATTTTTTTATTCCTTTGTTGTCTGACATCTTTTCGTTTAAAGGTTTCTCGTTTTAAGTTTTGTTTAATAAAGTTTTGTTTAATAAAGTTTTGCTTAAATTTTCGCTTAAAGTTTTTAGCTCTTCTAAAAAAATTTTGTCATTTTCTTCATTAGAAATTTTAACATCACCAGAAATTTTGCCATCCTGTTTATTCTTATCATCAACTTTTTCTGACTGTAATTGAAATGATATTTGATTTACTTCATTAGCTATTTGGTCAAATTTTTCAATCTCATCTAACGTAATAACATTATCATCACATACTCTTTGAAAGTAGTAATGTAGTTTATCATAGACTTCTTTAATATGTAAATGCTTAGTTTTTAATGATTTTCGTTTCTTAGTTATTAAAGATTTATCTAACATTGTAACAAGTGAAGTTGCAAAAACACCCGTACCTGTTAAAGCTGTAGCAACTACTGGAATTACTAAAACACCTGAAGATATAACAATTGTTAAAGCACCTAAACTTATTGTTAAGATTATGCCAATTCCTTGTGTTACATTCTTAACTTTAGTCCATCTCTTTCTTAATTTTTTATAATGCTCTAATCTTAATAATAATTGAGATTCCTTATCTTTCATATAGCGTACTCTATCTTTGTGTTTTTCTTTGTTCATCTTTTCGATGTTTATCTTTTCAATGTTCATTAAAGTAGAACTACGTTCATATGATAACGAAGGATATATTCTTGCGGTTTCTTCCACTTTTATTCCTTCCATTTCTGAGGCTTCCCCTGTTGAGGTTTCCATTTTTAAAGAAATATTTTGAATAAATATTTTGAATACAATCTTCTGGTATATTCGGACAACGTGATATTTTTTGGGCTACCTAGATTTTCATCTGCCTACATTTTCGATCTTCGGCTACGTGATATTTTTCGACCACGTGATATTTTTTAGATTACGTGATATTTTAAGACCGCCTAAATTTTCGATTACGTGATATTTTGATTTTTTTGAAAATTTGTCACTACCTAAATTTTCGCCCTTCGGCCACGTGAAATTTGAAGTCTACCTAAATTTTTAAAATTTTGATTTTTTGAAAATTTTGAAAAAACCCGCAAAAGTGTGACATCCGGCGCAAGCGAAGCGGAGCAAAGCGAAGCGAAGCGTCGCGCCGGATGTCACACTATATACTACT
>CAJQUW010016252.1:0-137812 GCA_907163375.1 Prostheceraeus crozeri
GGTAGTGATCAAATAGATGGGATCTAACCCCTCAAAGCTGCCTTAGACTTAGTTGAATTTCAAATCTGATAGCAGATTTGAACTCAGGATACTTGAAAACTTTAGTCTATATGTTAAAACTTTGAAAAAACTGAAAATTAAGAATTCTTAAAAAATTCCGCATTTTTACTACTCATACTACTTTTAAAAAATTTTATCAGTAGTAAAGACACTATCAAACTCTATCATACAAACTTTGAAGTAACAAGATAGCTTGCCTACTTCAAAAGATAGAGTCCTTTGAAACACCCGATATCGGGAGCTCAGAGCGACGACCGTCGCTTACCTCGTCTTTCGATGAAGTGATCAGACTTACGTTGTCGGGGGTTTATATATGCTCGGAAGAAAACTTAAAATGGCTCTATCTCCGAAAGTATTCATCGTAGCGACATGCGGTTTGTTGCAAACGATTCGTCTCATCATTCTCTATCATATGACACCTGAACCATTCTCATATGACCACGGGAAGTTGGTCCGTCAGCACATGTGCATATAACATGCCACAAGTGAAAAAATTCCTAAGTGTGAGAGCTCCAGTGTGGTGAAAATTTTGAAAAATTTAAAACTTCCGAATTTCGACCTGGAACCTTTACCAAAACATTTTTCATCAAATTTCACCGACTCCCCCCCTCGTTCAGAGAAATTTGATGAAAAATGTTTTGGTGACGGTCCCAGGTCGAAATTCCACACCTTGGAAAATTTTCAAAATTTTACCCATACAAAGTCACTCTGACACTTAGGATTTTTTCAGGTGAGCGAGCTCCGACCTAAAATCTTGTAACCGCTCTAACTTTTGAACGAAGACAGATAGGAACAAGCCGATTCTTTCACTGAATTTGTCTCAATCTTAGCTTTCAAACGAGCTATCGCACGACAAAATCCGTCCACTAGAAGCCAAAATCGAAGCAAGCTGTCGGGGGGGGGGGGGGAGGTCAGTGAAATTTGATGAAAAATGTTTTGGTGAAGGTCCCAGGTCGAAATTCCACACTTTGGAAAATTTTCAAAATTTTACCCATACAAAGTCACTCTGACACTTAGGATTTTTTCAGGTAAGCGAGCTCCGACCTAAAATCTTGTAACCGCTCTAACTTTTGAACGGCTGGTCCGATTGACTCGCAACAAAAAATGTTGTCGAGCAGTTTTTTCTCCTCTTTCAAACGAGTAGCTGTAAGACAAAATCCGTCCACTAGAACCAAAGTTAGAAGATTGCTGTCGGGGGGGGGGGGGTCAGTGAAATTTGATGAAAAATGTTTTGGTGGTGGTCCCAGGTCGAAATTCCACACTTTGGAAAATTTTCAAAATTTTACCCATACAAAGTCACTCTGACACTTAGGATTTTTTCAGGTGAGCGAGCTCCGACCTAAAATCTTGTAACCGCTCTAACTTTTGAACGGCTGGTCCGATTGACTCGCAACAAAAAATGTTGTCGAGCAGTTTTTTCTCCTCTTTCAAACGAGTAGCTGTAAGACAAAATCCGTCCACTAGAACCAAAGTTAGAAGATTGCTGTCGGGGGGGGGGCGGGGGGTCAGTGAAATTTGATGAAAAATGTTTTGGTGACGGTCCCAGGTCGAAATTCCACACTTTGGAAAATTTTCAAAATTTTACCCTTACAAAGCCACTCTGACACTTAGGATTTTTTCAGGTAAGCGAGCTCCGACCTAAAATCTTGTAACCGCTCTAACTTTTGAACGAAGACAGATAGGAAAAAGCCGATTCTTTCACTGAATTTGTCTCACTCTTAGCTTTCAAACGAGCTATCGCACGACAAAATCCGTCCACTGGAAGCCAAAATCGAAGCAAGCTGTCCAGAGGGGGGGGGACGTCACCCGAAAATTTTTTCTCTCCGATTGACTTGAAACTCACCCGACCGATGCAGAATTTCACGCTGAATCCGAATCTGGCCTCCGTTTTCTCATCCGATGCTTCGTTTTGGCGCTACACACCAAAACGTCCCAAATTCTAACTCTGTCGTTTTTCGAAAAATGTTGAAAATTTTTTCTCACCGATTGACTTGAAACTCACCCTACCGATGCAGAATTTCACGCTGAATACGAATCCGACCTCCGTTTTCTCATCCGACCACTCCTTCCACTCGAAACAACCCATTTTACAACCCAACATTTAGCACATTGGACGAAAAAACATCACACACTATAGCCTCAAGACTAATCCTGGCGGTCGCCCACGTCAACCTAGACGGTCGCCCACGTCAACCAGGCGGTCGGACCAACTCACCCGAGTCTCACACTCTGTCGTTGCAGAGGGGGGGGGACGTCAGCGAACATGTTGTGAACGTGAACCCACCTGGCCGGCACACCACGACAGACCACAACCTCTGTCGTTCCAGAGGGGGGGGGACTCAGACCCGAAGCACCACGGCGGCCGACCACGACACTCTGCCGTGCCAGAGGGGGGGGACTCAGCGATGGCGGCCATCTTGCGCTATCCAGAAGTGGAGTTTTACTTATTACTGATTAAATTACTTGTAAGAAACAAATTCTGCAGCACATGCAGGTTTTTTCAGATGTTTTGTAGATGGCCGGTACCGGTGGGTAGGCTTGCCAAAGCGCAGATAGGCCTACAAATTTCCCAGATTCCTGATGCATATTGGTGGTCAGATTTCTTCCACCTTTTTACTCTCACACTTGTTACATCAAGGAATGAAGCACACGTCATTAAAGCTCATATGAGTCTGATTTTGATATGGATAGAGGATGATTTTTGAATATTGCAGTTTATAGAATTTATAGCCGGACCGAGTTGAAAGGACACCTATAGGCATTTCATAGTTGGTGCTTTTGTTTGCATGGGTTGCTGTGATCGCTGCCCACCACTACTATTTTCATTGTAGATTTACTTGATTAAGTCGATCTTTGGCTCTATGAAATACTACCTATATATACACGTGTATAAAAACTACAGTTTAATGCATTTGTGATAATAGCATATTTTCTTTTTTCATTGCAGGCACAATTGCATGGATGGTAAGCCTTCTAAACGTCAAAGAAGTTTGTTGGACTTCTTTGGAAAGCAAGCTGCAGGTGATGATTTATCATCCTCGCCAACGTCGACTCTACCTGCAGATACGGAGCCATCATTGCCATCAATGGCCTCGTCTCAAGAGACTGAAAGAACACAAGAAAATGACGAGAAAGGAGATGTCGATGAAACCTGGTCAGCCAAACAGAAACTCATCTTCGTGCAAGCTAACGAATGGCTTATTATCAAGAATGGAAAGCTTGGGTGCAGTTTCTGTAGAGACTTTAAGACATCGAACTTGGGACCACACAGTAAGCAAGGTGTCCATGTATCGAAAGAATGGGCAGCATGCGAAATATCTGCTGTCGACAGCACAAATGACAAAGCGGACAAAGCCAGTCGCCAGAAGCATTTAAGAAACAAAGTGTATAGGCACAGGGACTCGAACGCTCACTGCGCTGTGCAAAAAAATTATGCAGGAAGGGACATTGGACCAGTGCCGGAACTCTGTCGGCACAAATGGAAAATCGAAGCAAAGCGACCACTACAAACTGCCTCAGAACGGCATACTACATTGCCAAAAATAATCGGCCCTATACAGACTATGAAACATTGATAGATCTTCAAGAGACCAATGGCGTAGATTTGGGTCGAAATTTGCATTCTCATGACACATGTAGAAGAATGATTGAAGTGATCTCGAGCACAATGCGTCGAGTAAGAAGATCAGAGGGAGCAAAAATGGAATCTCATTGATCATCGACGTATCAACCTCGTTATCGAAGCGATCATGTCTGATCATTTACATGCGTTCAAAGATAACCCCGGAGGATCCTCCACTGAATGTGTTTCTAGACCTTTTTGAACTTCCTGCCCAGAATGCATCCACTGTGTTGAACTGCTTGATGACATCGCTAAAAGCCAATGGTTTTGATGACGCCTACCTGTCCTCTCATTTGATTTCCTTGTGCACTGATGGAGCCTCCGTGATGCTAGGAAAGCAAACCGGTGTAGGAGCGCAGCTGAAAAAGCAATTTCCATCTATTGCGTTATGGCACTGCTTGAACCACAGACTGGAGCTCAGTGTCTCTGACTCAATAAAGGCGGTGGGCGGCATTTTTCACATTCAATCTATGCTATCGAAGCTTCACAATATCTACTCATATTCCTCGAAGATGCAGCGGCAGTTGAACGATGTAACAAGGAATCTCCATGTTCATCTGAAGAAGATTGGCAAAGTGTTCGATGTGAGATGGGTTGCCTCATCGTACCGGACCGTCAACGCGATATGGAGTGACTATGTCGCCCTGGTCAAGCATTTCAATGAATTATCGAGGGATGACATAGTGAAATCGAATGAAAGATACACGTATTCGGGAATAGTTTCCAAACTCACGACCAAAGAGTTCATCCAAGATCTGGCACTCGTCAAAGATTGCTTAGCAGCACTTGCTGAATTGAGCGAAACTCTTCAAAATCGGACCATGACCATCAATATGGCGAACAAGCACATTAAATGGACGATCTCTGCCCTGAAGAGCATGCAATCTGGCGTGGCTAACGGACAATATGCGGTTGACAAAATACAGGAAAATATCAGTGTTGAGGCCGAAGGTGAACACAAAGAAACTTTCATGGGTGTTGATTTGAAGGAATTTACCAGGAGAACCCAGTACCAATCTTTCAGTCATGGTCGCTTCATTCAGGTATTGATCGACAACGTGAGCGCACGACTCTCGATTGAGACACAGGAGCCATGCTTGAAGTTGATAGATATGTTCTCTACCCGGAAAACTGGCCCGAAGATTATGACATTCCCTGGCTTGAGGGTGAAAACACAATCCGACACCTTTGCGAAAGGTTCTTTATTCCTCAGGAAGGAATTATTCCCTCATTCCGCGAATATATGTCAAACCCGATGAAAGTGCCTGGGCAAATTCAGAAGTCAATGATATATGGACTGGCCATGATGATGCCTCGTGAGTTCCTCCGAGGCGGAACGAGGCTTTTCCCAGATGAACTTGGTTTCCACTTCAAGTAGGTCTGTGCTAACGATGCAGAACGTTTCGTCCCTTCTCTTTATAGAAGTCAATGGACCACCCTCCCATCTTTGGGATCCAGTTCCTAGTCTTGCTGAATGGTCGAAGCGACACCACCATGCAACCGACAATCTCTCCAGAAAACGTATTGCTGTCATGGAGAAAGATTTGACTTCTGTCGAGAAAGTGTTCATCAAAACTACGGCTACTTAAGGATTTTAGCATTTCTGGAATGCATCCGCTTCGCAGAGTTTGTGCAGTGATCAATAATATTCATAGACGCTGAAGCAGTACAAAGTATGTTCCGATAAAGTCAATAGCAGCAGTGATAAATTTTTGGTTGGATCTCTGCTCATCTAGGAAGGAAGTGATATGATAAATTTTCAATTACTTGTACTTTCATATTTTGCACGGGCAGTTCTATATTTTGCCAGATCAGTGTGAAGTATGAAGGTAGAAATGATTATTAATTTAGCAAGTTGAGTAGAGGTACTGCTGATCAAACAAATCCAACCAAAAATTGATCACAATCTGAATTTTGTCGCAAGCTCGATATATGTAAAACAACCAGGTAATCCACATGCCATGCTATGTTCTCGCCTCATAGAGTGGCCGCCCAGATTTCCGAGGTTGGTGGTTCGAGTCTCTTTACCGACATCAATTTTTCGGCGTTCTGTTGTTTCATGCATGAACTGTCCAAATGTTATTGCTCTCAATAAGCATTGCATTGCATTGCAATTTGCGTGTAGAAGCAATCCATAGAAATGGATATCGCTCGCGTTTTGCTGAACACTTGAACATTGAATATTTTTGCTTCAGAGTTTATGAGTATAGTACTTTAATATTTTGCCACTGAAGATTTCATTATCAGAATCTGCTCCTAGGAAATCCCATATTTCACAGATGTTTTATCGTTCACATGTGCAAAACTTGTGAGTCTTGTTGTTATTGTTTAAATCTTGTTTTCTGACATTGACTATATATCTCGTCCTCTGAGTCTGATTACGACAGCCTACGAGCAGGTGCAACATTAGTCACGTTTTCAACTTTGAATTGTTTTTGTTTTGTTTGCTGTTGAGAAAGTTTACTAATGTTTGTTATCAAGGGATTGTCTGCTGCTCAGGAGAGTTTTTAGAATTAATTTGAAAAGGTTTGTTATGTAGATTTTGTTTCAATCGACTATTGTGCTCTCGGAAAAGATTTTGCAGAATTTGATTGTTAAAGTTGCACTGATATTATTACACAGATTTGATGAAAACGATTTTTTATTCGCTGCATATTTCTGGAGATACATACCATACCAATAATTCTTAAGTTAAAGTAAAGGCTCCTAATCCCATAAACCTTTATTTGAGGGACAATGAAATTTCAGCTAACTTAGGTTTTCATATTAAGTAGGCCCTGTCTTTCAATTGAATCGTTTGTGAGCTATGCTTAAGAATGGCTGAGTCTGAGTTTCACTTCTATTCTAGACATATCAACGTCAAAGATTCAAGAATTTGAAGCTTTTCTGATATTGTCAGAAAGTCGAAATTTTGAAAATTCCAAAAATGACTTTATTTTCATAACCTAAAGGGGGTAGGGGTCAAAGTTGCAAAATAGGGCCTACCCACCTTTTTTCAGTCGAGCGTACCCCTGATTAGAGCTTATAGATTTTATGCACGTCGCGGACTCAAGATCTTATGGTAGAATTGTAGGCGAAATAAGGGCACGATGCTCTGTCTTTCAGTACCAGTGGGTCCTTTGGGACCCATGCACATAGGAAAAATAGTTCCGCCCCGATTGATTTTCTATGTGAATATGATTGCAGTCTTTGGCATATGTGTCTTCTATGAGTGAAAATAAATTTTCTGAATAAATAAACCGGCTCATACTCGCTACATCCATTCAATCAGGAGAAAAGAGAGTCGTACAATTTTCTAATAGAATACATTTTCCGGTTTTGTGCAGGAAACAATATAGTGGAGATACGATATAATCAGCTCTGAATTATCGACGGCCTGGGTCGACTTTTGACGCTGTCTGGAAATTAGTCAATATCGACAAGGATTTGCAGGACTTATAACCGTTTTACAAGTGGGTCCTGAGTGACCCATTGGTACGGAAGTCGCTTGACACAAGAGATATGAATTTCAGCTATCAAGAGCAAACTGCCTGATGAAATGTCGAAAAATGGATCTGACTTCAATGACTGCCAACCGAAGTTGTCTTTGTTCAATGCAACTCAGCCATTGAACGATAATAAATCTGCAGCCTTGTTCAGCGCATCCCGTTAGATCGCCCGACTCCGGTACGCCTTCGCTAACACGAACTCGGCCCGGTAAACGGCTCGTTCCTACCGACACGTAGCCGGAACGAGCTCGTGTACCCGAAGGAGGTTCCAAAAAAAATCCGCCCTGCTGCTTGATTTACGGGCTTTCATTTAATCTCCAGTGCACTGTATTTTAGCTGGAGATTAAATGAAGGCCTGTTTTTACAAGCAACAGGGCGGATCCTACTTAAAGAGAAAAGTCAAAAATGTCAAATAATAGGTTTATTCTTCATGAAATTATAGCCACGTACCACAGTAACACTGCCTGGATAGTTGACTAAAATAACAGTACCTGGGAAGTTGGACACCAGTTCGGTAACACTTACCATTCCTTGTGCAGTAATTGCCTTTACACTTGCAAACAGTTCCACGTAGAATCCATGTATAGGCCTACTTGGTTTGATATACCAATCTTATCCGGAAATTAGAGAATCATTGTCTCTGAAAAAAAGAAATATTTTTCATTGACATTTCACGCCGGATTCATATTATCGCAAAAAGCAAGAATATGTATAGGATGCATCCATGCAAGAATTACATGATGTATTATATATAAAGCAGAAATGAAACAAAATTTGTAAATAAAATTAAGCAATATGAAAGAGCTTGCCAGTCTTCTACGCAACTGTCATATCCCGCTGAAGTGCAGAGCCACTGTATACAGCACTTGTGTGAGATCTGTGTTGCTCTACGGTGCGGAGTCCTGGAATCTGACAGAAAGACTGCAACATCAATTACGGGCATGCGACAGGAGAATGCTACGCTACATGTGCGGCATATCACTGACTGATAACATCTCCAGCAGTGAAGTGGCATGTCGGTGTGGCATTAGCCCGTTGGAAGAAGTGATCACGGAGAAAAGACTGAGGTGGTTCGGGCATGTGAAGAGGAGAAACGGAGAAGGAGCCCTTGGTCGTGTACTGGACATCGTGGTGGAAGGAGCGCGTCCTCGAGGAAGGCCGAAGAAGACTTAGCTCGCAAACGTCAAAGATGATCTGACGAGGATTGGTGCGACAGAAGAGGACGCCCAGGATCGAAACCATTGGAGACGGTTGATCAAACGTCAAACCCTCTAGTCATAGGGGAAACGAAGACACTAAAAGGATAAAGTAAAGTAAGTAATTGTAAATTTACTATGCCAGTATCAATTATAAATAGCATGCAAAATTATGATGGGATTAACAACATTTAAGCCAATGTATGAACTAAACACAGCTTCTCTAGATCTAAAATAACAAGCTTAATTAAGTAAAAATTAATCGTTAAAAATCGTTAATTAAGTAAAAAATGAATGTTCAGAAAACAAAAACCAAGTTCATTGGAAAGCAAACTCTAGACGAGTGTGACTAGGTTAAAACTTCATTTTGAAACTGTCCTATGTAAGAATTAATGAATTGAGGTATGAGGCGCATATAAAGACAAAAGTAATAATCTCTCCTATAATGTTAGATGACAAAATTTAAACACACGTAACAAAATCTATCTAGGCCTAAAGTATGCGTGCAGATGCTTTGTGACCCAACGCTATATAATTGATGAGGTTGCTGGTGAAGTATATAAACTAACCAGCTAGTAGTAGAAGCAGCATCCCCGTGACGCAATTTTTTTGGTAGATCTATAATGCTACTTGTACAGTATTTGCCCAACACAATTGTTCTTTATAGCAGCATGATCTCCAATCTCCAGTACCCTAAATATTCTAGAATCTACGAGCATGGAAAGTGAGAATAATAGATCGCATTCAATTGCTTGATGAACTTGTAGCACATCAACTTCTCTAGCACATACTACTTGATGAGCATCGAATTTTATGTAAAAGCAGTGGAAAATGAAGAGGAAATGTATAGAGGGTATGTATAGGAAAGCACAAATTACTCCATGTTTACTTACTGAACTTGCAAAAATCACCATTAGTTTTCAATTAAAGTTAGCAAATATTTTTATCTCTTTAAATTTTTCAATGCATCTTCCAATTCAGTGTGGCATACTTCTATTATAATGTTGCAAATATCTTGAATATGTGCATGAAAAAAATATAGTTAAGCAAAACGACAAAAAATAAATCAAAAAAACGAGAGTATAATCATTTCCACTTATAAATCAAATATCTGACGGACTTTGAATTGAGAGTTAGAAATTTCACAATGACGTTTCTACACCTTTTCCAAATCAACAAGCTTAATTCTCAAACCATCGGAATATATGTAAAATCAATAGAATTCTCATTTATTTAGCCTGAGAAATTTCATTTGAACAAGAAATCATTCTCGAATCATTAACAGCGCAAGTCAAATCAAGAAGATGAGAGACGAAAATCACTCGACAAATGTTCACTAACATCATATCAAGTGATGGTATCGAAAATCAACAGAATTAAATAGTCATGTCGAGACGTCGCATTTCTATTGAATACAAGCAGCGATTGATGATGAGCGTCATGATGATTATTTCGAATTAACAGATGCTCTTGCAATAAATAGAAGATCAGCATATTCAATTATTCGTCCCTATCTCCGGGATGGTCAGGGATTCCTGGAAGGCTGCTCGGACATCCTAGCAAATCGCAACGCAGCTTTCATTTTTCATAACGCGCCATCCCATAATCGCGGACAAGAGGCTATCCTACAAGCTGGAGACGGGTTCATATTTCAGACTGCTTATTCACCCTTTCTGAACATTTGTGAAGGCTGCTTCTCCATCTGGAAGGCAGCTTTGAAACGGTCGGCGACGCAGGTACGACAGCAGCTTCCACTCAACAGCATGCGAAATGAGCTGCAACTATAATGCAGCTTGCAGAACAGTCAATATCTTCGGCACCATTACCAAAAGTTTCAAATTTAGTATCATATATGCTTTCTGTACTTCCGAAATGTATTTGTGAAGAAGACGCCCTTGTATTTCAACTTTTTTGATGGATACTTGTATTCTGGATAAAATATTCGTTTTTTTAAACCGAGTGAAATTGTTCTCCGTTATAATTGCCAGTGTAGTTTATTGCACATTTTGTAATCTGTAAATTAAAAATTACATCATTTAACATTACAAGTTGCTCTAACGATTATTGATGATGAGCATTTCACCAATTAAAAGATGTGTCGACTATTCGTGTAATTGATTTTGATTTAGTTTATCGAAGTTAAGAAATATTCATATGACTTGAGATTTAGTAAGTACTTAATGAATTGAATTAGTGCTTGTTGAGCTGAGATATGGCATTTG
Organism: Prostheceraeus crozeri; assembly: GCA_907163375.1. Classification (NCBI taxonomy): domain Eukaryota; kingdom Metazoa; phylum Platyhelminthes; order Polycladida; family Euryleptidae; genus Prostheceraeus; species Prostheceraeus crozeri. Next base: position 10,589 of record CAJQUW010016252.1, read on the forward strand.
CAGTTGATTTGAGATATCTTCAACTGATTTGAGGTTTTCACTTCTTGATTTGGAAAAGGTGCACACTGCTTTTTGCGCCGACGAGTAAAGGGAATTGGTTCAATAAGAGATGGAAGCTTTGACGAAAATAATAATTAACATTTGTATTCAATTTGTTAAAGAAGCGAAATGGAAGAAACTTTTAAGAGCTCTACTTCTTTGTACTCAAAAGGGATACTAATAACCTCCCTGTCGATCTCATCAACCAAATCCTCGACTTTTCAGTGTCTCGAACAGAAGGATTCAACTAGATACGAGCAGGTGCTAGACCGACTCAGAGTAAAAGAAAGAAGTTGCTCAAGAGTGGTACGACTCAAAGATGTAAAATTCAAAAAACATATTGGAATTACAAAGGTTATTAATTTTATCATAGAAAGATTCTAAATATTTGGTTGAGACATGTTTTCTTATTACGGTGAATCCAGAGTCCTCTAGGTCTTCTGAGGACTGGAGAAGAGAAGTACTGTCTATATGTAAGGAACCCTTGGAGACACAACCAAAACCTTGAAGTCTATCGTTCAAGCCAAGAGGGAAGATTGTACATTGTGTTTTTTACCAAAAATCCTCCTTCTTCAGAAGTTCCTTATCTCTTAGGTCAGAGTTATCAGAAAATTTGGAATCAAATGGTCTATAATTTGCAATTTGATATTGCAAAATTATGACCATCTTGCCTAAAGTGTTCATAAAGGAAAGTAGTGGATTTTGAGGATGCATGGTGACGGTGGCCATTCAATCTAGCATTTAGAGATTGGGTAGTCTTGCCAAATGGAATCCACATTCGCTTCAAGAAATGAGATAGATTACAAAGCTGTATTTGCAATCGAAAGGACCACTTAAATATATGAGGAAAGCCTTTCTAGTGGTGTTTGAGACAAAAAGGAAGATTTATGCATGGACCTACAGCACAAGCACCATTTTCTGTTACAACTGTCTACAACGGTCCAATTTTAAGTAAGTTATTAGTTTATATTTGTTTGAACTTACTTACTTTACTTTGTTTACTTTACTTTACTTGTTTTATTTTGTTTGTTTTTAACCAATAGGAAGTGTAGACCAGTAGAAATATTGCAAATTAAGATTTGAATTGGAATTTGAATTTTGGATCTACGGTTAAGCTCCGTTTGTTAGTTTCTTTCTGTGAGAGACGTGAAGTTGCCCGTAAGAGCAAAAGTTTACAAAAAGGGATAAAGGGATATATATATAGGGATACGCAAATGGGTAAGTCTATAGAATTATAGTTGATTATGCTCTCCTTCTCACGAATGGGTAAAATGCAGTAGAATAATAAATGTACCACATAATATAGCCTAAAGATTCTAAAATAAATTCCATCGGACTTGATTGGTAGATTACACCTATAGGCTTTATCAGCTTGGGTGTGTCGTTAATTGATTCGAGTTAATTGTTACACACCTGTAGTTGTTGACCAATAGGAATATTGCAAATTAAGATTTGAATTGGAATTTGAATTTTGGATTTAATGTTAAGCTAGGGTTAAGTGTCGTTAATTGATTCGAATTAATTACACCTATAGACTCTTCTAAGTTTGGGTGTAACCTGTCAATTGTAATTGATAGTCGGATTCTGACTGATGGATATTCCTAGAAGTTATCGACTTGGTTGTGCAAATCGATGCTCTGTGCGTTACACCTATAGGCTTAACTAAGTTTGGGCGTAACTCAAATAACGGGGATTGGTGCCATACGCTAGCGGTATCTTCTGAGCCATGCTGCCAATACATAGGACCTTCCATTATCGGTAAGTAACCTAAATAACAATCGTTCATCAACGCGCTTGTTTCATTTAATGGCAGCGGAAACGAACCATTATGGAACAGCGAACCGTAAACGATAATTATATTGTAAACGATACTATTACGCACGTATCTGAGAGTAATTTCTTGAATTGAGCTGAAAAATCTATATTAGATTTTGACGATCCGGTCATTAATGAGCAGAAAATGCAACCACTTTTAAGTCCTCACACCAGCTGGTTGAAACCTGAAGTATTACACATTTCTACGGATCTAAAGAAGAGAAATCTACGGAATCTCTAGAATATCTAGAATTCTACGGAGTCAAATTGAAGAGAAACTCAACCAATTCATGCACGACAAAAGACCGCACGAGAAAATTCCTGATGAAATTCATTGCTTCCAAAAATATGACGGATCTGGTGATAGTGAACGCTGGATCAAATCATTTAATGTTGTCACAGAAGGTCTCTCTGAGAACAAAAAGTTGCGTCTGCCGTTAGTTAAGACATCAGGACGCCCAAATGAAATTGTCGTTGACATAGCTGGAGCTCATACATTTCAAGAAGTTGTGCGTGATTTGAAATGTCGGTTCTCAACATTCCGTTCTTCAGTCGAAGCGGAGACGTCATATGATAATAGGCGAAGGAAAGCAGGGGAAAATATTAAAGATGATTCCGATGCTCTTTTACGAATAGGAGCCCAAGCTTTTACACAGCTTAATGAAACAGGACTCGAACAGAAAGTTCTTAACACTCTGATGGCAAGGGACACTAGTCGGGATGTGAAGTTATCAATGAGCCGTTTTCCTCCAAATTACTTGACAAAATATTTGGATATGGTCGATAGTTTTGAACGTGTTGATAAATCTGCTGGGACCAACAAGATTTAACCCACACAATTCGTACCATCTACAAACTCGAATACACGATGTTTCAAATGTAATTGTCTTAGACACATCGCAGTATGTCATCCGTCTAACAGATCAGGAAATTATAAATCTGATATAACTCGCCAACGTATGCCAATAAGTGGCAGGTTGCGGGGAGAGCAACCTGAAAATCAACATTTTCAGAAGACTTACAACAAAAATCGAATTAGATGGTCAAATGCCAATCCAACCTCAACAGTCCCACAGATTGTCAGAAGGGATACGCAAATGACTCAAACTCCTAATCATCAGGGGACTTCCAACGTTGGAAATCGATCAAATAACTCACAGTTAGGATGAAATCATATTTTCACGACATCTACGGACGTGGAAGGTTTAGAAGCATCATCGAGTACATCTACATCCTTGTGCAAATTAATTGAAACAACACTACATTAAGCTATATCAGGCCTGTGATTAGCTTACGAAAAAAATTGAGGATTTTTTGTGAAAAATTTGAGGAATGGAAACGGAGCCAAATATGATAATTGCAAGAAAAATTACAAATTTTAGCACGGAATTTGGGTCAAACTTCAAATCATGAAAGTCACAACGAAGAAGATAACCCAAGGGTTGACCACACCCCACTTTTTGAAGCTGTGTATATTGCAAAGGAATACTGACTTGATTCGTCATAATCACTTCCCGCGTTGTTACGAAATCAATTTGTTGCCTCAAGTATTATCTGCTTAGAATGTGTCGAACAGAGGATGTCAGAGCAAGCTGCTGATGTCGCTCTGCTTCACGCTATCGTCTCCAATTCAATTATGCTTGTCAGATTTGTATACTATAATTTTTTGAATGTAGGATATATCCTCAACTACATGCATCTGGGGCTTTGCAACGATTAATTTTTACGGACTTTAGACAAATTTGGGAGGAGAGTAACCCATAAGTATAGAAAGCTTAAAATCGTTGACGGAATGCTTGTGACTTAAAAAAAGTCAGTAATATATTATGAAGGATACACCACATTACACACTAATTTATTAATTTTACTTTATGCTACACAAGTTTTGGTGGGTTTTGTTTACTTGTTAGCGTTTGATCATATCGCTCTGATCTACATTCAAATGAACATGAATTCTCTCATACAACACAAAACAAGTGTCGGGAACAGGCTTGCCAGTTGAGTTGTTGGTCTCATACAGGCAAAGAGTGAAAGATTATCACCTCTATTCGCATGAAGTTGCGCAGAGATATTGACGTTCACATCTTGCAGTAGACCCAGGTTGAAAATCTACCAACCCAGTACTATGTGGTTCAATGTCTTAATTAATCTAAGTTCACATACAACAATAAGCAATGTGTGCACTAATTTCACACCAACCAGTGCTCAGCAAATTATGAAAACGATCTATAAGTGAATAATTCATCCAGGATAAGTGTCGGTCGGCAGACCCCGGAAAATGTAGCTACAAAAAGACTCATGAGATAGCGGAGCTTCATACGCTTCCAACCCCCGCACGCTAGTGACCAGGAGGCAGATAGACACTAAATTTAGGGACCATCCGCTTCACCCAGGGTTGCCAGCGCAAAATTTGAAAAAAACGGACGCAAACAAAAAACAGACTTCAGCTGCCGTAAAACGTGTAGGCTTGCTAAACTCGATATGAATTCATTCACCTGCTTGCGAACATAATGTACATACGTACACGTAGGTCCACTTCAGGCAAATATGCTATGATAAACTTTCTTATATTTATCTCAAATAGTAAGTAATTTGCATACACTGCTATAACACGCTCAGTATCTGAACGAATTTAAAGTAAATACATTTGAGTAAACAATCTTTTATTCAAATCTTCGTAGAACTTATTCAAAACGAAGGCAAATCTCCATGTACATGTATGATTGTTGATAGAAAAGCTTGGAAGTCTACTTTGCAAAGAAAAAGTCAATTATCTTTCGGTTTCGAAACGTGACAAACTTCATTCAAGCATTCGAATTCAACACAACTTGAAATTCAAATAGGCCTAGAACATCATTCACACATACGAAAGTGAGCATCTTACTGTGCAAGATCTACAAGATGGAATAAAATACTTCATAAACTTATTATTCTATGAAATACACATGAAGACTAATCAGGACCGTAGAAAGTAAAACAAGATCACAAGTACTATAATGTAGTGGAAATTCGACCATCCGTTTTTAAAAAACGGACGCATTTTGAAAAAACGGACGACTGGCAACGCTGTTTACCCCGTCGGATGTGTTCATGTTCAGCGGAAATAAAATGGAAGAGAGTGAAACAAACGCTTCAGTTGTTAAGAGCACTGAAATCCAAGTGGGCTGGGCTACCTATATGTTATCATATAATGGATATGGAAGATCGATATCTTCAGTTCTTTAAGAAGTACAGGCATGCATTTAGCAGCCATATAGTCGCAGAAACATATAAAGAAGGTTGTGACAAAGGTCAACATAATTAATGAAAATAATTGAATGTGCATTTTATTGTTGGAATTCTAAGCAATATTATGAAGTCAGAAGTAAAAAATTGCAAGGTTCAAATATACAATTTCTGTAGGTTGATCGCAGTGTTTCACTCATTAGATACGTGAAAGCATTTAATGAGTGAGTTCGACAGACAATGACTTCGGACAACTTCTCTGCTTAGCAAAATAAGTCCGGACGAACCGGAACATCTGCAGCCTGAAGCTTGCAGAAATGAAAACGACATTCAACGTAACAAAGTGCGTCAAGGTAACAAAATTAAAAAAAACAAGTTAACGACTGGTCAATTTTTGATGTGCTAAATATGACATGGCTAAAAGAAGATCATTATATCCTAAAATGTCTAGAAATTTATAAATACTTACTAGAAGGACAAGCAACGGTTCTCCTCTCCTCATGTGGAACGAATTGGTGAGTAATTCGCTCTTTTCAAAATTATGTTCATCACTTATATATTGAAAATATTCTATTTAACAGTTCTGCCCATTCAGATGATAAAAGGACAGGTCTGTTTCCAATCAAAATATCAGATCTAGCTAGCACAGCGGGATTACGCTATCTAAAATCTGCCAGGTGTGTGAGAGAAAAATTATTAAGTTATAAATCATAAGAGAAGAAAAAGAAAAGTAATAAATCATGAGTGATTCATGATTAGCAGCATGGATGTAGGGTACGTACATGTTACAGGATTCTATCTTAGCTTCTTGTTTGGAAGTTTACACATCATCGCCATTCGCCAAAAAACAATACATTATCCGACATTTAGTCCGTAGTGAGTTGTATTTGAGGAATTTCTCATAGTTAAGCTATATTTGAGGAATTTTTGAGGATTTGAGGAGCAATAAACAAATTTGAGGAATCTGAGGAATTTGAGGAGTAATCACAGGCCTGCTATATCCATATCTTTCTTCTTTCATACATCTCGACTTATTCGAATAAGTATCAATACTCCACTTTCATGAGATTGAATAGTGTAGATATCTTTCATTTTCAAGTAATCATTCAATCCTTCATCACATTGCAAGTGCCTACACCATTTGAATTTAAATTCAAATTTTCATAGAAATTGTCATATTGACTATATTTGGTTGTGTAGAGAGGTTTCTCTTACGTTGATTCTTTACAAACCGAAATCTTTTCTGAACCATTTTCTGTCGACGTTATGGATGTTTCACCAGCGAAACGTATTAAGATCATTACTTTAAAAGAACACACATCAAAAACGTACCGAAAGTTTGATTCAGTTGTTGGCGTGAGTCTTTCTTCTGTCAGTCGCATCATCCGTCTTCATTGCAAGACTGGTTCAATCTCACCAAAACGGGCGGGTCGCTGTGGCCGTAAACGGAAAACTACGTCCAGAGATGATGCTTATCTATTGCGTGAAAGTGTAAAGGATCCACGGAAGTCGAGTGATGACCTCAAAATCATATTAAAATCAGCTCCTCTACTGTAAGGCGACGGTTGTTAGCGGCTGGTCGAAAAGCGCGTCGTCCTGTCCGAAAGCAGCTTCTGACAAGAAGAATGAAGCAGAAACGTCTTAACTGGGCCAGAAAGTATCGACATTGGACAAAAGAGAATTGGAGGAACGTTCTCTTTAGTGATGAAAGCCATATGTTTGTCCAAGGGCAGCGCAGTCAACATGTTCGGAGATCAGATGGTGAGGTGATACGAGATTCCCATATCAATCAAACGGTTAAGCGTCCACAGAAAAAATGTTTTGGGGTTGCTTCAGCTACTTCGGTGTTGGGGTTCTGCATCCAGTTGAAGGCATGATGCATTCAAGTCAATATGTCGATGTTTTAAGACGGCTGGCAATACCTGAGCTGTCGCGGAGATTTCGGAGTGGAACTGGAATTTTCCAGCATGACATGGCTCCGTGTCACACGTCCGCCAAAGTTAAAGGATTTCTTCAACAAAACCAGGTTACAGTGCTCGACTGGCCAGGAAATTCGCCGGATCTAAATCCGATAGAAAACCTCTGGTCAATTTGCAAAAGTCGCCTTCGAAAGATGGACTGCTCAACAAAAAGTAAGCTTCATCAAGCTGTTATTCAGGTTTGGTACAACGATTCAAAAATTGTATCTGATTGTGAAAAACTTGTAGACTCCATGCCAGAGCGTGTTTCCATGGTCTTAAAGAACAGGGGGGACATACTAAGTATTAGGTATGATTTGTTCTTAAATATAGCAATTCAATGATCGGAAAAACGTGTTTTTATTAAATTAAGACTTTGTTTCAATTAATTTGCACAAGGATGTAGGACTAGTCAGAATACTGGATCTATCCAGCCGAATGTGCAATAGGGAAAAACTAATTCGGAAAGTACATGTTACAATTGTTTTGAAAAGGGGCACGTCGCTCGATTTTGCCCCATGGGAAACGCAATGAGGCGGCAAAGAGTCCTGTCCCATCGCCGGTATTGTCACAAAAAGGGACTCTATTAATTTAGTGGATGTTTGGATTGGTGACAATAAAATAACAGCCTTGATAGACACAAGTGCAGATTGTTGTGTATGTAACCACGATATCATAGATAAAGAAACAATGACGCTTTCAGACAATCAGCCAAAATTATTAGGACCATCTGGCAAAAAAGTTCATTTTATTGGGTTGACAGAAATAGTTTATAAATTTGGAGTGTGTATAATCAGACAAAAATTTTTAGTCGCTGAAAATTTGTCAGCAAAACTGATATTCGGAATGGATTACCTTGAAGATCACGGAGCTATTATATATCTGAAAGCTAAAATGCTGTCGTTCCCGGATACAGGAGTATCTTTGCCACTTCGAAGGCGTAATATCAAAGAAGTAGAAGTCATTAAAATCGGGATTGAAGATAAACGACTAGTAGAACCAAAAAACAGAACACATCGTGAAAGCGAGATTGAGCCTTAAAGGGAAATTGATAGAACCAAAAACGGGAATGATAACACAATCAATTGAAAGTGATGAATTCGGCATTTCATTGTTACCTGTACTGACGTGTGTAGAAAATAAGGATACATGTATTATGAAATCAGTCATAAATAACAGCATAGAGGACATAATTCTCAAAAATTACTCATTGGTGAGTTCGAACAAATATCATCTACATGTGACATGGAAAATTTAGAATTCAAGCAAGAATCTAGATATGAGACGGAAGATACAGATATAAATCATATTGACTCAGGTACGATCGTGAACCAAAACGTCAGGTTAGGCGTGAAGGAAATGTCACAACTCAATGAATTACTGTCAGAATACAATGATATTTTTATGGAAGAAGGGAAACGTCTGGGACGAGCCATCGGGGTAGAACACAGGATAAATACAAATACTCAGAAACCTGTAAGACAACCCTGCAGACGAATTCCTCCACATCAAAGAGGCGAGGTCGATAAACAAATTGAAAAAATGCTACATGGGGTCATATCCTATAGCAACAGTCCATGGGCGAGTCTCATTGTGCTAGTTAAAAAAAGAGACGGCACTCTAAGGTTCTGTGTAGATTTCAGAAAATTTAATCACGTCTGTGAATATGATTCATATCCTCTACCCAGAGTTCATACCACACTGGATGCTATGTGTGGAGCCAAGCATTTATCTGTCTTAGACCTAAAATCGGGCTATTGGCAGATACCCTAGCAGAAAACGACAAGCAGAAATCTGCATTATTTGCCCACAAGGTCTTTTTGAATTTGAAGTCTTTCCCTTCGGATTATCTTCTGCACCAGCCACATTTCAACGAATGATGGACGACAAACTCCATGAGGTTTTGTCCGGAAAGATTTGTCTTGTTTAGTTAGACGACATTATCATTTTCAGTAAAACGTGGGAAGATCACTTATCTGACATTCAGTTAATGTTGCAGAGACTGAGAGAATCAAATTTGCAACTTAATACAAAAAAGTGAATGGGAATTGGACACGGTGAAATATCTTGGACATATTGTAACTCCAGAAAGGATATCAACAGACCCAAAATTGAATAAGTTAAACATTGGCCAAAGCCTACCACGGCTAGACAAGGGAATTTCCGGGGTAACATCATACTACCAGCGCTTTATCAGGAATTTTGCACATATCGCCCGACCATTGAATGAATAAACAAAAAAGATGGCCAATTTATATGACGGCAAGATGCCAAGAAGCATTCGCAGAATTTAAAAAAAATTACGAACGTTTACACCTATTCTGACAATGCCTCACTTTTCAGAGGACGCCGAGAAATTTATATTAGACACGGATGCTTCAGGATATGCTATGAGTGCAGTGCTATCCCACATTCAGGAAGACGGCAAGGAAAAGTCATAGCATACGCCAGCAAATCTTTGAACAGGGGCCAAAGCAATTGCGCACCAACGAAAGGAGAGATGTTAGCTTTGATTACATTTAAGGATTACTTTAATGTATACCTATCGGGAAAAAATTACCGCAAGGGTTGATCACAAAGCCCTGGAGTGGCTACATAGTTTTAAGGAACCAGGAGAAATTTTAGCGAGGTGGCTACAAGTGATGGAAGAATTCAATTTTGAATGCATCTACAGAGCAGCCGCTTCACATAGAAATGCTGACGCACTCTCAAGGATTCCGACTGTAATAGCCAACGAGACGGAGAACAATTCTAAAAAATTGGACGAAGATGACGACATAATGATTTATAACGTATGGACAGAAGGCTCCAGAATAGAAGAAATGAAAGCAAATACTGAGGATACAGATCTCGCACAAATAATTTCATGGGTTAAGAACCGAAATTCCAACGACAGACCATCTTCTATACGATTAGAAAATTGTACCCAAGAAGTCAAACAAATAATGAAATTATGGGAGATGCTAATTGTGGAAAATGATATTCTATATAAAAAAGATGGCAAAGATAGGAAAATAACCGTTCCAAAAGAAGAAAAGGATGAAAATTATACAAAGATGTCACAGTGATTTGGGTTCCTCACATTTAGGTCGAGACAAAACACATTACAAATTACGAACAAGATTTTGCTGGCCAAGTATACGCGACGATGTCTCAACATTTCTAAATGATTGTGAGGTATGCATTACTTTCAAAGGAACAATACCAAAAATCAGGGGGATGGAGTATAAACAAAACGATTAATCGCAAACAGGTATTTACGAAGAGTTACCGCTCGCTATCAAATATCGCTCGTGATGATGTGATTATAAAGATTGCGATTAATCGTGAAGTTTTGTTTACGAAGAGTAACTCTTCGCAAGGTAAATCGATAAATTTTGAGAGAGTATAAACATTTCACGAATGATCGTTAGATCTAGCCAGTTGATTGACGAATGATAACCCTTCGCACAATCACGGGCGGTCTCTACCCACTCGTAATAATACGAATGATAGCTGACACCATCATTTAGATCATAGAAATTGTCATGGCATCACATATTTTGATACTGCAGCTGTCATTAAGAAGGGAAAGAGTGTTCCGGGATAGGAGAAACCCTCTCGACTTTATGGAAGATGAGGAGCTCTTCCGAAATTATAGATTTTCGAGGAGGGGGATATTCAAATTGGTAGACGATTTCGGTGAGGAATTGTCACGAAGGACTATGAGAAATCGTCCCATTCATCCAGTGCTCCAAATGTGTGTAGCCATGAGATTTTATGCAACTGGAACATGCCAGCATGTATTTGCGGAACTCTATGGAATAGACCGAACGACTGCTGGTGCAATCATAACGAAGGTGACCGAAGTGATTGCGAACAAAGTTTCTCATTATGTGAAGTATCCATCCACAGATGCTGAATTGCTGGATTCGAAGCAAAAGTTTTTCAACCTTTGCCAATTCCCAAGAGTCGTAGGTGCGGTTGATGGGACACACATAAAACTTTACAAAGCACCTCTCAAGGAGTCCGAATACGCGTACGTTAATCGTAAAGGTTTGGCGTTCTATAAATACGCAAGTTATTTGCAACAGTGAATATGTATTACTGAATGTGGTCGCGCGTTGGCCTGGAAGCGCTCAAGATAATTTCATTTTCACTACCAGTGCCATTGGTCAAAAGCTGGAAGCTGGTGGATCCAATGGACTTCTTTTAGGCGACAGTGGCCATTATCAAAGGTCATGGCTGATGACCCCGTTTGAGGATTGCCGCCTTCCGCATCATCTGGCTTATAACAAGTAAGATATTTTATATGTTATAAGCAAAGTAGTCCATCTAACTACCTTAAATTATGCCAAAGTATCAGTAGTACTACGAATTATGCTTCAGTATAATAAAGTGCTGTAAAGTTGTATAATCAGATGTTTGAAAGTCATGAATCTGTATTCTTCAATTGGGTTGCTGTAAACGCAAAATGAAGTACAAACATTTGAATATTACAAAAACTGCAGAAATGCTATTTCATGTTATCTAATGAATGCACTTGTATTGTAGAGCGCACCGAAAAGGACGCGTTGTGGTAGAGCAAACAATCGGACAGCTCAAGCAGAAGTTTCCCTGTCTCGTTTATGGCCTTCGAATTCATCCTCGGAAATGCTGCAGAGTGATACTTGCTTGTGCTGTACTGTACAATATTTCAAAATCCTTAAACGAAAAGCAACATACTGATGTTATTCATGTTGAAGAAGTGCCAGAAGAATCTGCAAATGACCAAGGAGGCTCATTAGAACGTGAATTATTTGCTCAACGATATTTTGGATAATTCATTTGTTCAAAAATTGAAATTGATTATCTAGTTTAGTCGGTGTGTAATAAATTTTTACGAGTTTTGTTAATGTTTGACCTATGGAACTGTAAAATAAAACAGCAAGTTTACTCCATTTCGTTTTAATGTAGTACACATATCTTAAAAATACATATCAAAAATACAATATAGAAATGTCATCAGTACTTGATTCACTTTGAGTCATTAGCTATGAAGTCAACCAGCTTTTCTATACCATCGGTCAAACGGCGCAAATTCGTCTCAATATTTCGTAACACTTCTATTTTATCTTTCTCGACTTGGATAATGTCTTCACAATACTCTCCAACACGTCGACCTCTGCTAGTCACGGACTGTGGCCGGGCGAGAAGTTTGGGCAAAATCTTCAGCTTCTTCCAGCATACCAAGAAAATTATTTAGGCGTAATGGATTGCCATCTGCACTTTCCTCTGATGAGGTTTCATCGTCCATCATTGCCACATCTTGAGTTGTTGGCGCTGAAACTGATTCACCCGCATTTTCGGGTAGTATTCCTTCATGCATCTCCGGAGCAATTAAATCCAGCACTTTTTCATACACGGGATTATCGGGAGGTTTAGGGCCACCACCGGTCTTGTTAAAGGACTGCCTCCACTTCCTCGCATCTGATGAGAGGTCTTGCCACTTTTTGCGCACAGTTTTCCAGTGACGTATGCATACACCACAGGAAGATATCCTTTCGGCAGTTTTTTTCCAATGCTTCTTCTTAACTTTTTCGACAGCAGCAGAGGCTTTATTAGATGTCCCAAACAATTTATGCTTCCAATCCGAAATGCATAGAAATAAAGCATTGATTTCTGCAGGGGTCCATCGAGGCGATTTCTTTGTCTCACTTGCCATTGTTAGAAGTACGATGAGTGCAAAGATCTATTTCTACACTGAAATACTACAAATCATGAATGGAGACACACACGGATGACACGTTATGATGCAATGTGATGTCAGATACATGACGTCACAATTGATTCGATCAATCGTTCTAAAGAAGGGTTTTATACTCTCTTCAATCGCAACCCTTCGGTCTAACGATTAATTGTGGCGGAATTTTCTATCAATCGCTTCATTACGATGCCGATTGATCGCTTTGTTTATACTCCATCCCCCAGAACTCCAATGACACCTATCGTGGTCGGATAACCTATGGAGTGCATCGAAATTGATTTAGTGAGACCTCTACGCAAAAATAAGCGAGGTAATAAATATATACTCATTATGGTTGACCTATTTACCAAATGGGAGGAAATTATCGCAATACCAGATAAAACTAGTATTGCTGTAGCTCAAGCACTTTTACGAGAACGGATTTGTCGTCATGGAGTACCTGATCGAATACATGCTGATCAAGGAAAAGAATTCGAATCAAAATTATTTGGCGAACTGTGTAACCTGTTGGGAACGATGAAGTCAAGAACGACATCGTTCCATCCTCAGGGGAATGGTGGAGTAGAGAGATTCAACAGAACTGTGAAACAAATGATGATGTCACATGAAGAATCTGATAGAGAAATCTGGGACTTAACGTTATCATATTGTCTGTGGGTATACAGATCTAGTACACATTGTACAACAGGATTGTCTCCTTCCGCAGCCATCAATGGTAGAGAAATGAGATTACCAGTTGATTTCGAATTCGACCATCAGACAGGATCGGTAAAGGAGACCTCAGAACATGTATATGATTTGCAAGAAATATTGATGAAAATTTGGACGCAACAGCTAATAATGCCACTAAGCAACAACAAGCTCAAAAACATGATTATGATATAAAAGCGACAAGTGACCAACGATATGAGGTAGGAGATAAAGTGATGTTTCTGAGAACCGCTAATATGAGGGAAAAGGTTAGAAAATTTACAAGACCTTGGATGGGACCATGGGAAGTAGAGAAGAAATATTCAGATGATACCTATCTAATACGTGAAGTAAACATGGAAGAAAAGTATCAGTAGTACATGTAGACAGACTAAAACCCTGGTCAGAATCTCAACAAGAAGCTAGCGGGTACAATGACGAATCAGCAGAAGAAACAGATATAAATGAGACAGACATCATCAATCAAGACGGAAATGATATGTTATCTACAAGTGAGAATAATAAGTCTTATGAAACCAGATAGGTATTACGTAATGATGATGTACCCGAAATCGGAGCGGAAGTAGAGATAAATGTTCTTTCTTTTCAGAATATGAATCGCAAAGATGCCCTATTAAACCTGGTGGAATACTTACTGGAATACTTACTGGTGGAAGTAGTGACATGCCATAAACGCCGGAAATTAATAGGAGAGAAAAATATCGCCTTATTAACCCAGCGATTATAGAGGCCACTTTGAGAGCCAATGAACATCAGATAGAGAATATGGAAAGTAAGATTGAGAGTATCGCCAATCATTGGTCAGTTCCCGCTAGGCAGGCTCTAAAACTATTTCGCACGCACCGAGACCTAGAGAAGGAAAATCTAGAACCAAAACAGGTTAGAAATCAAAATAAAATGAGAGCGCGTCAAGATAAGTTGAAGAACGAAAGTGAGGAGGTTGTCGGTTCAGTGAACGTAGTAAGCGTCAGTGAGGAAGAGGCCAGGGGGTGATTGATCCTGATCCCATGGAGTCTGTCGGCCAGAGGGCAGAGGCGTCGTCAACCGATGGGCGGTCTGACAGTGGGGAATCCTCTGGATTCCTATCCATCAGACCACCTATATCTGTTGCCGGGGCGGAAGCTTTCCCTGACAGACAAGACCCCGAAGGAGATACACAGAGGGTCAAGAGACCGTGCAAGCGGCGATCGCAAATCAGATCGACGATAGTCCATGTACAATTTGGAGGTGTGATTCTCATATCCACCTGTTTGACAGTTGTCGGAGGGCCAGACAGAATGGTACCCTGAATGAGATGGCACACGAGATCTCATTGATGTCTGGCATGCTAGACATCAGGGATAAGGTTTCCATGTGTGGAGAAAGTGACATTCAAAAAGATTTCCCTGAAGTCCATGTTCTCCTATCCTTGGGCCTTCATCCACGCCATGCTCAGGATTGATCACCAGTCTTGGAAGCCAGACTGAGAAGGCATATCCGGGAACGGGGAAATGTCAGCACGATCGGTGAGACTGGCCTGGATATGAAGTGGAACATCTCACTCGATATCCAGTGCCACGCCTTAGCTGACCAAGCACGATTGGCCGAGGAACTACCTGCCCCTGATCCTGCATTGCAGAGAGAGGGAGTGGGGATAAGAAGAGGCACATCAGCGCTTGGCCGAGGTTCTCCTATATACGGTGACCAGCAATGTAAAAATGATTTTACATTGTACGTTCGTTGGCCGTCATATAGCACAATCGTTCGCCGACTACTTCCCGCGAATGTGCTTCTCAGTCGCTCCGATCCTGGTTGACAGCGATCCCAATAGGCGAAATGATCCGAAGAATCAGACTCTGTGAGCGATACCAATAGAACGGTTGCTTGTAGAAACCGATGCACCGCACTTAGCACGGTATCCGACCATAACTGATTTTGTCATTTCGAGGATCTCCTTGAGTTGGAACATAGCGGAGAATACTCTACGTGATATGGTTGAACAGAATTTCCGAGGAGTGCTCCAGCTATAGTTTGTTCTATGATTTTTTTCGGATTATAGGTATCCGCAGTCTTTAAATATCCTGTAATTGTCCTTGAATGTCATGCAAAACCCTAGAAAATACATTGTTCTTAAAAATCCAGGATTCTTCGGACGGTAAAACCCGCAGATATGAGATATTAATTGTGTTGAGAATCGGGTCGATTCTTCTTCGTGGGGGAGAGAAGTATAAGGGTCCAATTTTAAGCTTGTTATTAGTTAGTTTATTTTTGTTTGAACTCGGCGTGTGTTTTAACTTGATTCCGTATAGAAATAAAACGGTTGGATAATAAATTATTTAGATTAGTTTCGAAATGATTTATGCAAGTTTTTTACCAATAGGAAGTGTCCACAAATGTAGTTGTGGACCAGTAGAAATATTGCAAATTAAGATTTGAATTGGAACTTGAATTTTGGATTTAGGGTTAAGCTCGGTTCATAAGTTTCACTTGTTGAGAGACGTGAAGTTGCCCGTTCGTACAATCGAATTCTATTGGTGAGTTATATACGTGTTACATATAAAAGGATAAGTAAATAAGTAAGTAAGGCTGTCGAATTATAGTTGCTTATGCGCTTGTGACAGTTTTGTTACATGATGAACTTCATTCTCGTTAAATATCATAACTTATTATCACACTACTTCTTATCTACTGATAAATTTGTTCTAGCCAGTATTATAATCTACTTTTTGCCATGTTAACTTCAAAATTTGCAAGAGAGTTCCAAATTTTGAATGTGAATTCATAAATTGTGCCGCAGCTCTCTGGTATAGGTTGCAATACTTGACTTTTAGATGACTTAAATAATTACCCAGACATTCAACTACAAGGATCATTCTTAATTCCGGTTGGATAGCTATAAGTAATTCTAAATCAGTAATTCTAATACAATACAGTTCTCAATTACTACTGTAACAGCTCTCCTTCTCACGAATGGGTAAATACAATAGAATAAAAAATGTACCACACAATATAAAGATTATAAAATAAATTCAAATTAATGCTCTTCAAATTAATTATCTCGAATGGAAATTAAGATTCGAATTGGAATTTGAATTTTGGGTCTAGGGTTAAGCTCCGTTCATTAGTTTCATTCTGTGAGAGACGTGAACTTGCCCGTAAGAGCAAAAGTTTACAATCGAATTCTTTTGGTGAGTTATAGTTATGTTTCATATAAAGGGATAAGTAAATGAGTAAGTACGTCTATAGAATTATATAGTTGATTATGCTCTCCTTCTCACGAATGGGTAAAATGCAATAGAATAATAAATGTACCACATAATATAAAGATTCTAAAATAAATTCCATCGGACTTGATTGGTAGATTACACCTATAGGCTTTATCAGCTTGGGTGTGTCGTTAATTGATTCGAGTTAATTGTTACACACCTGTAGTTGTTGACCAATAGGAATATTGCAAATTAAGATTTGAATTGGAATTTGAATTTTGGATTTAATGTTAAGCTAGGGTTAAGTGTCGTTAATTGATTCGAATTAATTACACCTATAGACTCTTCTAAGTTTGGGTGTAACCTGTCAATTGTAATTGATAGTCGGATTCTGACTGATGGATATTCCTAGAAGTTATCGACTTGGTTGTGCAAATCGATGCTCTGTGCGTTACACCTATAGGCTTAACTAAGTTTGGGCGTAACTCAAATAACGGGGATTGGTGCCATACGCTAGCAGTATCTTCCGGGCCACGCTACCAATACACAGGACCTTCCATTATCGGAAAGTAATAACCTAAATAACAATCGTTCATTAACGCGTCTGTTTCAAGCTGGTACAATGATAAAGGCAGTAATAGCATATTAATTTAATACTAAGAGCAACATGGAAGAACATTAATGTCGAATCTGAATAAATGTAAGAGTGACCCAAGAGAAAGATTAAAAAAAGAATCATAAAGAAAGCAAATTGCAAATATTTATGTGCCTACCAGTAAAATGTCTGTGAGACATACAATAAAACAGGATTCAGGTGACGTGAACAATTGAAGCACGTATGCCAAAAGATGGGGATTTTGTCCACGCTATGCGATCAGCTCACTACTCAATAATTAGGCCTAAACTGAAGAACACGACACGGACAGAAGTTCGAAAGATCCAGGAAACGGAAGATATCAAAGTTAAACAACTGCCCTCGTGCAGAATACCGTAAATAATTAGGTAACTTAAAGTCAAGAGCGAATGAATACAAAATAATACTAAAACATAGAGTAACCTACCTCAGTTCAGAGTAGGAAACGAAGTACAAATACCGGCTATTCGACCCAGCTTAAGACGGTAAGAGAAATAAACTAAAGCTTTTTGTCAATTTTTGTTTTACAATCCAAGAGCTAAAAGGACAGTTCGTCACGGACTTCCGGAGAAGCTAGCTAGAAATAGACAAATGGTGAAAATCGAGAAACACAAGACCATAGAGACCAATTTATCCCTACTCTATGCACAAGACATCAAAAATTAAGAATTAAAAAGCATATGGCGGTATAAAGGAAAGGTCTCGACCCAAACCTCCAACCTGTGCCACATGGCAGGGCCAGACCAATCATGTCGAATGCACGATAAGGAAGGTCTCTCTAAGCCTGAGGAAACATAGCTATAATTTTGTACTGCAATTCAACACCCGTTCAAATTTGTAAATGGTTTGACTACGTCATTAAAAACTTTCCTCGGTGAAACAAAATTCTAAATAATTTGACATTTCGCATAAATGTGCAACTCACGAGGAATGAGGTAAAATCCAAACAAGAATATCCAGACAACAGACCAAACAACTGAAAATCTTTCTCAAACAACTGTAGAATGACGGTGCATTGCTGCAAACAAGTACCAAACAAGCAGAAGATAGCCAGAAGACAATTCCACTGTACTTTTTCTGATAATTATACTCAATTTATTACAACAAACAAACGTTTTTAATTAAATAATTAATGCGGAAAACGGCCAAACAAGCACGAAGAAGCCTCAAAATCATCTAAACAACTCAAAACAAGCTTGAAATAACAGAAAAAGACTTGAACAACCTTCAGAATTTCTAAAAGTACTCATAAAAAATAAATTAAAACAAGTCAAAAAACTTCCATTCGAGTGAACCAAACACAACCCAAAGACAACTCCGAGTTGCACCTAAACAACCTCAAAGCATCTCTCTCCCTCATCAAAACAACTCACTATCTTACCCAAACACCACATTAAACATGTACTCCAAACAACTCCGAGTTGCACCTAAACCAACCTCAAAAGCAGATTCCTCCCTCATCAAAAACAACTCACTATCTTACCCAAAACACACTTTAAACATACCAAACAACTCCGAGTTGCACCTAAACAACGTCAAAGCATCCTCCGTCTCATCAAAACAACTCACTATCTTACCCAAACACACATTAAACATACCCAAACAACTCCGAGTTGCACCTAAACAACCTCAAGGCATCCTTCTCTCATCAAAACAACTCACTATCTTACCCAAACACACATTAAACATACCCAAACAATTCCGAGTTGCACCTAAACAACCTCAAGGCATCCTCTTCTCATCAAAACAACTCACTATCTTACCCAAACACACCCAAACAACTCCGAGTTGCACCTAAACAACCTCAAGGCATCCTTCTCTCATCAAAACAACTCACTATCTTACCCAAACACACAAAAAACAAACCCAAACAACTCCGAGGTGCACCTAAAACAACCTCAAAGCATCCTCCTCTCATCAAAACAACTCACTATCTTTAACCAAACACACATTAAACATACCCAAACCAACTCCGAGTTGCACCGCTTAAAACAACCTCAAGGATCCTCCTCTCATCATAATAACAACTCACTATCTTACCCAAAACACACCCAAAACAACTCCGAGTTGTGCACCTAAACAACCTCAAAGCATCCTTCCCCTCATCAAAACAACTCACTATAAGTTTTCTTACCCAAACACACATTAAACATACCCAATACAACTCCGAGTAGTTGCACCCTAAACATACCTCAAGCATCTTCTCTCATAAAACTCACTATCTTACCCAAACACACCCAAACAACTCCGAGTTGCACCTAAACAACGTCAAAGCATCCTCCCCTCATCAAAACAACTCACTATCTTACCCAAACACACATTAAACATACCCAAACAACTCAGAGTTGCACCTAAACAACCTCAAGGCATCCTTCTCTCATCAAAACAACTCACTATCTTACCCAAACACACATTAAACATACCCAAACAACTCCGAGTTGCACCTAAACAACCTCAAGGCATCCTCCTCTCATCAAAACAACTCACTATCTTACCCAAACACACCCAAACAACTCCGAGTTGCACCTAAACAACCTCAAAGCATCCTCCCTTCATCAAAACAACTCACTATCTTACCCAAACACACATTAAACATACCCAAAACAACTCCGAGTTGCACCTAAACAACCTCAAAGCATCCTCCCCTCATCAAAACAACTCACTATCTTACCCAAACACACATTAAACATACCCAAACAACTCCGAGTTGCACCTAAACAACCTCAAGGCATCCTTCTCTCATCAAAACAACTCACTATCTTACCCAAACACACATTAAACATACCCAAACAACTCCGAGTTGCACCTAAACAACCTCAAGGCATCCATGAAGCCATAAAAAATTTAAAACTCGCCTTTTCTCAACAATGTGCAGATACTTCATATATTTGCATTTATAGAATTTTGCATGCAATGAAGATTTTATATACACGACGCAGGCATCATTTGGTGAATTCAAATTTATAAGATATGCAATGCATGCAGCGGATTTGATAAAAAAAGTTTGTAGATGTACAATTTTTACTGGATGGACAATAGGTACAATTTTCACGATTAATGGACCAGACTTTTTATGAAGTATTTACAATACGGACACTAAATAAATGTTGTGCAGTATTTAGAAGATGTGCACATGCAAAAGTTATGTTCAATAATTTGCAATATGGGCAAGTAACATCTCTGTGCGATGTTAACAACATGGACACTACATACCTTATGTACAATATTACACGGTAAAACTATATACATCATGTGAATCTTTACAGTTGCGAGTAATATGCATGTAGACAGCATGTGCAATATTTGCAACACGGATTATAAACTTTTTGTGCTATATTTACAACATGGCCGTTGGACCTTTTAGGAAATATTAACAATATGAATACTACATAAATTATGTACAATATTACACGGGACAACATGGTAGGCTTCAACATGTTACATATTTATAGTGCGAGAAATGTAGGGTTGTTTGTGTAGGAGGGATTTTTTAGATCTAAATTTAAAAAGGGTACGATATACTACTATTTAGATAAATGATAAGTAACACAAGTAACCCTGCTTTTTTAAAATTAGACGCGGTTTTTTTGAAAATACCGCTACGGCCGCCCTGATCAAAGCTTGCGGAACTCCACCGTTTGGGGAGTAAGTATCTGTAAAATGAACATGAACACTGTAGACGATGAAGTGCAAAATGTACAGTATGAGCACTTGAAACATATGTGCAGCCACATCCCTATTCTTTATCCAAGTCAGCATCGAAATTAGGACAGATCCCTGATCTGGAAGGGTCTCCTTTTCTTCGATATTTTGATCTTGGGTTCGCTCGCTCTCCAGGCTCTACGAAAACGACTCGCTTCTGCGTCGGTTTCTTTATTGGAAGGAGGGGGTGGTGGTTGAAAACTTCTTATCTTTCCGAATGCACAAATGGCATGATATTGTTTTATTTTACCAATCTATCTCAAATCTTACATTATCATAAGGTTATCGTGCGAAAAGTGAAAGTGCAGTAGATGCAGCGGGTTATCATGCAAATAATTTCATTTCAACACGCGAAGCGTTATGTCAGCGGTTACTGTTTATATACCTTACTAGTAAGGTTCCACTTACTCCCAAGTCATTCTTGTCGCCTCTGTCCATTCCAGACGTCCTTCCAACATGACGATTCATTCAGTGTGTAAATGGCATCTCCACTAAATACGTAAGTGTAATCTAAAAGAAAAGAGTAATTATTAGTCGTAGATGAAATATTAATGGAAAGACATCCACTCACAATGTGCTTCTATTATCTTTTCCAGAAACGAACGACAACTGCCTGCAGCTCATAACTGTAGTCGTGGAAGTGAGAGGTATCTATATAAAACAAAGAAATTAAACATGATCATAAGTATTTTATAATTGGCAATGATTTTAAAAATACATTAAATATTATTATTATGTTATTTAAAAATGCTTTTGAAGGTTATTACATATTTTTCAAATCAACGTTTTGAATTATTAAAATATCCACTATCATTTAAAGCAGTTTTCTCCCAAATACGATGCAGTTCATTTAAGCGACCTAGGACATTTGATCGTAGAAGTGAGCAGCTCATTGCATGTCTGACAATACTGAATTATTCAAATGTTATCTGCCGTGTCCTATTGAACGATTTTCAATGTCGTTGAAGTTAGCACCAACTTCAACACCAACTTTTGAATAGAGTTTGTACAGAATAGGAAACCACATTTTTAGGTACTACTGATGACGCAGAGTTTGTACAGCCAAAAATTTTTCCAAAATTCGAACTCCTTCACCATCAAAATTCAAATTTAAATTCGAAAAATTGCAAGTATTGGTGCTACCTGGTTAGCGAGTTTGTACAGCATTCCGATGGAAAAATTTAGATACAAGAGCAAAAAACTGAGTTTGTACAGCAACTTCCAGCACTTTCCTTACACGAACAACCGGAAAAAAAACCGCCAAAAACCGATTTTTTCAAAAAATGATAAGATTTTCCAGAAAAGTTCTGGAAAAAGTTCTGCTCTAACCGGTGGAAGAGTGTTCTACTAATCCAGTCTGAGTTTGAACACACACTTCTCCGACACTGTACAAACTCATTTTCCATGTAGCACCAATTGATTTGTTCATAAATGGGCAGTATTCTTGTAGTTACTGTACAATAACCGGTATTTACCGGTCGTAGGAGTGCAGGAGTGTCGGAGAAGTGTGTGTTCAAACTCAGACTGGATTAGTAGAACACTCTTCCACCGGTTAGAGCACTGTACAAACTCATTTTCCATGTAGCACCAAGAACTTTTCTGGAAAATCTTATCATTTTTTGAAAAAATCGGTTTTTGGCGGTTTTTCCGGTTGTTCGTGTAAGGAAAGTGCTGGAAGTTGCTGTACAAACTCAGTTTTTTGCTCTTGTATCTAAATTTTTCCATCGAATGCTGTACAAACTCGCTAACCAGGTAGCACCAATACTTGCACCAATTTTTCGAATTTAAATTTGAGTTTTGAAGGTGAAGGAGTTCGAATTTTGGAAAAATTTTTGGCTGTACAAACTCTGCGTCATCAGTAGTACCTAAACATGTGGTTTCCTATTCTGTACAAACTCTATTCAAAAAGTTGGTGTTGAAGTTGGTGCTAACTTCAACGACATCGATTTTCAGCTATTAATTACTATCGATTTCACTTTGAAGAGTATAGGATCTCACTTTCTGTGCGCACTAAGTAATTTTGAAGAGAGCGAGAGAGAGAGTGAGAGAGTGAGATGCACGAAACTGCTTCTAGACTTACACTAGACTTACATTGCATTAAGGACATAAATGTTTCGAAGGTCATTGCTGTTTGTGAAACAAGGAATATATATCATGGGAAATAATGAAAATAAAAAATTAGTTAAGTACCAAAATTCTTACGTAGCCACTAGTCGAGAACCATCATCCATGCGTGACTCATTCAAACTTTTGAATACTTGCCAAACATTCTCACAAACATCACTAGGCAGTTCAGTCTTTGTCTTCACAAGTCGATGAATGACTGTTGACTCCTCCAGACGTAAAATGAGACTTCGGTGGACGAAATGAAAGCATTGGACAGTTGAATTGAACCAACAGTTCTTCCCATTACTATTCAACATCCTGAGGAATAAAAGTTGTCATTTTTAATTTGTAATTCCTATAGCGAAAAAACTGTCACAATAATATCTACAGTACTGTTGCATAAAAATTTACGGCAACTCTTTGCCTACTGATTGTCTACCTCACAAACAATTAATTCGATTTTGGATTTACAGACAACACATCTGATACATCACGAGAAATCTGTATAAAATACGAGTATGCGGTAATGATATTCAAAATCAAAGAAAGTGACCTCTCAGACGATTCAGAAAAAGGCTGCTACAAACGAAACTGATGCGATGTAGAAATAAGCCTGGAGTGTCAAATGATAAAATTGCTGCCAATAAATTAATAAATCAGATTCAGTTCGATAAATAAATAATCGTACAATAAGAAACGTACAAAAGAAACCATAGGCCAACTGTTATTCACTGATTATTTCCAGTTGCACCGTGTATTGGGCGTGCTTACGAAAAAATGCTGCATTCAGAAAAAGAAGAAGCCAATCACCTGAAAGAAGAGGAAAATGTGACAAATGAATGTTTCCCACTAACGGAGTTAGGAATCGAATATATGATGTGTCCTCAACTGTCTCCGGAAACGGACTCTTCTTAGCAGTTGCAATCTCCGAATCAGTTGTTTGGATACGAATGAGAGGTTCTTAGACGGGAGTCACAAAGTTTAACAGTTGTTTGGCTGCGAATATGAGTTGTTTAGAGAAAAGTAACTTAGTTTATCAGTTGTTTGGTTGCGAATATGAGTTGTTTAGACAGGAATAACTTAGTTTAACAGTTGTTTGGTTGCGAATAAGAGTTGTTTAGGCAGGAGTCACAATGTTAAACAGTTGTTTGGATACGAATATGAGTTGTTTAGAGAAAAGTAACTTAGTTTATCAGTTGTTTGGTTGCGAATATGAGTTGTTTAGACAGGAATAACTTAGTTTAACAGTTGTTTGGTTGCGAATAAGAGTTGTTTAGGCAGGAGTCACATGTTAAACAGTTGTTTGGATACGAATATGAGTTGTTTAGACAGGAGTCAGCGAGTTTGGCAGTTGTTTGGACACGAATTTGAGTTGTTTAGAGAAGAGTAACTCAGTTTAAAAGTTGCTTGGGTTCGAATATGTTGTTTAGACAGGAGTCACTGAATTTGGCAGTTGTTTGGTTACGCATATGAGTTTTTTAGAGAAAAGTAACTTAGTTTTATCAGTTGTTTGGTCGCGAATATGAGTTGTTTAGACAGGAGTCACTTAGTTTAAACAGTTGTTTGGTTGCGAATAAGAGTTGTTTTAGGCAGGAGTCACAATGTTAAACAGTTGTTTGGATACGAATATGAGTTGTTTAGACAGGAGTCAGCGAGTTTGGCAGTTGTTTGGTTACGAATATGAGTTGTTTAGAGAAAAGTAACTTAGTTTATCAGTTGTTTGGTCGCGAATATGAGTTGTTTAGACAGGAGTAACTTAGTTTAACAGTTGTTTGGTTGCGAATAAGAGTTGTTTAGGCAGGAGTCACAATGTTAAACAGCTGTTTGGATACGAATATGAGTTGTTTAGAGAAGAGTAACTCAGTTTAACAGTTGCTTGGGTTCGAATATGTTGTTTAGACAGGAGTCACTGAATTTGGCAGTTGTCTGGTTACGAATATGAGTTGTTTAGACAGGAGTAACTTAGTTTAACAGTTGTTTGGTTGCGAATAAGAGTTGTTTAGGCAGGAGTCACAATGTTTAACAATTGTTTGGTTAGAAATATGAGTTGTTTAGAGAGGAGTAACTCAGTTTAACAGTTGTTTGATTCGAATATGAGTTGTTTAGACAGGAGTCCAGTGAGTTTAGCAGTTGTTTGGATACGAATGTGAGTTGTTTAGGGGAAGAGTCACTCAGTTTAACAGTTGTTTGGTTGCGAATATGAGTTGTTTAGAGAAGAGTAACTCAGTTTAACGGTTGTTTGGTTGCTAATATGAGTTGTATAGACAGGAGTCAGTGAGTTTAGCAGTTTGTTTGGATACGAATGTGAGCTGTTTAGACGGGAGTCACAAAGTTTACCAGTTGTTTGGATACGAATATGAGTTGCTTGGAGTAACTCAGTTTAACAGTTCTTTGATACGAATATGAGCTGTCTAGACGGGAGTCCCAAAGTTTGACACTTGCTTGGGTGCGAGTATTAGTAGTTCAGACAGGAGTTACTAAGTTACTGAGTCCAACGGTTGTTTGGATGCGAATTTGGGATCGTTGCATGTGCCTAAATTGTGTCGTTATTTCCAATATTTCAGTTCATTAACTTGTTTTGTTCTTATCATTAACTATTAAGCAATGGGAGATCACGGAGTGGTTGAGGAACACTGGTGCATCACTGCCTGGGTGAATGTGACAGTTGTTTAGGTTATGATGATTATAATGTATTTTCATTGAAAAACCAGAACAACTGAGACATGCTCTGGTTAGTGAAACAGCACTATTTATATATTTCACGAAACTTGGTAACGCTTTGAAAATCCCTTCGCCAATTTCAATAACATAAAAATCCCCATCCTTAGGGTTACAGATCCCGTCAACTTTTCTTTTGTACATGTCTTTCTTGAGAAAGACATGTTGAACTTTCAGAAATCGTGCATTATTCTGCGCAACTAATTTCTGTTTCTCTTCGTTAGATAAAACCATCATCGCCTGGAACTATGGAACAGCTGATTTCTTTCATATTTAAATAAATATTTTTGTAATGATAAGGTGTAATTATAACAAAAAGTTATTTTTTTTTTTTACTAAATTAAGAAACGAATTAATTAATAAAACTACACATGTGGTAAATATGTAATGTTTATGAGGAAATACATGAGTATTATATTTTAAAGCGCGAATTTGAATCGGTAAGCATGTGCTTTTGTTTACCTCGTTTGGATTTTACTACGTTCCAACTCACGAGTTTATCGCGTTTAATTGATGTGTAAAATCGGATGGTGTATATAAGTTCGCCCCGTTTATGAAATCCCATCAATGAAATGAGTGTTTCAGACCGATGTAGTGATAGTGTGATGTTGGATTGATTGTAGCTGGCCTGATAACTAATAATGAAAATAGTCGCAGTTCTCACAGGTACTTCTATTGCTTATATTACATGTGTACCGTAAAAACTTGTGATGGCTTGTGATCAGATGGCTAATTTACTGTTAACAGCAAAACATATGGTTTCTAGGACATTAAATTCAAACAAACCACATAAAATTCAGTGGTCAATTCAATTAAAATCTTGACAACGGGCATTTGCACCCCCCCCCCCCCCAATCAAAATCTGTTTTGATTTCACATGGAAAGAAGAGAATTAGCACATAAAGCATAAATCAATACTCAAGAGACATTCATGTCGATGTGGAATGGTATTCATTGTCATATGTGTAAAACTCCTCGCAGTCTACTACGTGGTAGCTGAGAAAATCTGAATAAACTTTCATGCATCTATAAATTCAACATTGAACCTTGAGCATAGAAAAATGGCACATTCACAATATAAATCGGTAACGCGGGTACATCAGTTAAATGTTGCTTTCTGTCAGCAAAACAAGCTTCTGGACACATCGCGTTAGCTCCGAACACTTCTTCAATTCCTTTGATCCGATTTGAACTTTCACAGCTCTGACAAGACCGTCACTGTTGGAGAAAGTGTCGATTACCTTTGCGAGGGGCCACTGATTCCGCGGAAGATTAATGTCTTTAACAAGGACACTGTCACCAATTTTCATGTTTCGCCGTGTTCTGTGCCATTTCTGTCGCAAAGAGATTTGAGCGAGATACTCCTTCTTCCATCGATCCCAAAACTGCTCAATTATGTACTGTACCCGTCTCCATCGCTTCCGTAAATACAGATCAGATCGAATGAATTCTCCGGGTGGAGGCAACGGAATAGTTGATTTTGCCGTCAGAATATGATTCGGGGTTAGGGGTTCGATGGTCTCCGGATTGTCCAACTGACAGTGAGAGGCCGATTTTTTACGATAGCCATTGCCTCTTGAAAGACAGTTCGAAGAGAGGCATCATCCAACCGACTAGGACACATTGACACAATGGAATTTAGAAAGTTCCTGACAGTTCTTATT
This sequence comes from Prostheceraeus crozeri, assembly GCA_907163375.1. NCBI lineage: Eukaryota > Metazoa > Platyhelminthes > Polycladida > Euryleptidae > Prostheceraeus > Prostheceraeus crozeri. The sequence continues at coordinate 38,071 of CAJQUW010016252.1, forward strand.
TGCCGTTCCCATACTCCTCCAGTATGGCTCGAGTCTGGGGAATTCAGTACAAAATCACACTGGTTCTCATGTAGATACGAGACTAGCCTTTCGTCACCAGCTGCTTTGAGCTCATTCATCACGCCCACGAAATTGGATCCATGATTGCAGCGTATTTGACGCACAGCTCCTCGAATTGATATGAAGCATCTTAGTCCATTGATGAAGGCGTCTGTAGTCATGTCATCAAGCATCTCGATATGAATTACTCTGGAGCACATGCAGGTCAGCAAAAGTACATATCTTCTGGATTCTTTTCAACCCTGTTTTGTATAGAATGGTCTAAAGCAATCAGCACCACAATAACTAAATGGAGGCGACGGTTTTACTCGATCAGATGGAAGATCAGCCATTATCTGCTCTTCAGTCGGACGTCTTTGTTTGCGGCATGTTGCAAATTGACGAATAAAGCTGCTGACCGCCTTACTGCCACCCAGAACCCAATAACCAAGTGATCGAAGCTTGTTGAGAGTCAGGCCTCTTCCTTGATGTTGAACTTCGGCATGCGCGTGCAACAGGATCAAATTAGTTATATGATTATTTCTCGGAAGAATAATCGGGTGCTTCACTGAGTCTGACAAATCAGCATGCTTTAGGCGTCCACCAACACGAATCAGACCGTCCTTAATAAAAGGGTCAAGAGGGTATAGCGGATGGCTTTTGGGTAACGGTTGAGAAGCGAGAAGATCCTTTCGAGTTTCACTGAAATTGTTCTTTTGTATCAACTTAACGACAGTTGCTTCTGCTTTGCGGCGTTCCTCTACACTTGGTGCGTGGGTACCAGAGATTCCATTCGACATTTTTTGAATTCTGGCAACGACTGAAGTGGCTTTCTTCCATTCTGAAATTCGACTCAGATTCAAATCACAACGACTGGCAGTTTCATTGTGGAATGAAGAGACAGATTTTATTTCAGGATCATCTTCTGACAGTTGAGTGTTGATGCTTTCGGTTTCAAAATGAGGCTGCCAGAGAAAGGTTGGTCCCTTTAACCACGTTGAATTTTGGATATTATCAATCAACAAACCACGAGAAGCATAGTCAGCAGGATTGGAATCTGATCTGATGTAGTGCCAATGGGAAGGATTGGACATGTCTCTTATCATATTCACGCGATTGGCGACAAAAATATGGAATCTTCTCGACTCATTTCTTATGTAACCGATGTCTACTCGAGAATCAGTCCAAAAGTATTCTTTCGTCACGGGAATCGCCAGTTCTTTCCGAAGAAAACACTCATCTTTGCCGACAGCAATGCAGCATTTAATTCCAGACGTGGAATAGTGACCACTTTCTTTGGTGCAACTCTCGACTTTCCAATCAGAAAGGAGCAGTGAACTTTGTCACAGTTAATGACACATAGATATGAGCACTGACCATATCCACTGCAGCTCGCATCCGAGAAATGATGAATTTCAATGCTATCAAAATTCAAGAAAGATTGCGGTATGAGGCACCTTTCAATTGAAACACTATTCAAATGCTGGAAATCGTCAATCCAATTTTTCCACTCTTTATGTGCATCAGTTGGCAAAACATCATCCCAATCGACACCCTCTTTGCACATTTCTTGAAGGATTTTCTTGCCAATGAAGGTGAAGGGAGACAAAAAACCAATCGGGTCATATATTGATGCAACTGTTGAAAGAACCGATCGCCTTGTTGCCGTCACGTTTTGAGGAACACTGGCTTTGAAGCAGAATACGTCCTTTTCAATATCCCACAACAATCCCAACACTTGACAGATAGGCAGGGAGTCAGAATCAATGTCAATACCTTTGATTTAACTTGCTCTTTCAGAGATGGGAATAGATTCGATGACCTTCCTGCTGTTTGAAAAATGAATTTGTGGAGTCGCAACCCGTCAGTAGCACACAAGATTTGCGCAGATTTCGTTAATGAAATAGCTTCAGATTCACTTCTGACACTAGTGAGTCCATCGTCAAAATAGAAGTCATTTAGAACAAAGGAAGATGCTTCTGGAAGTGAATTGGAGTGAGTTCTCGCCAGATGTTATAGTCCGAAGTTGGCACAACCAGGAGAAGAAGCTGCTCCAAACAAATGAACTATCATTCTGTACTCGACTTGTTCAGCGTCTACTCGACCATCCTCCCACCATAAAAATCTCAAGAAATCACGGTCCTTCTTTGAAGCTACGAATTGATGAAACATTTTTTCGATATCACACATAATGACAATGTGATACCTTCTGAATCGCGACAAAACACCTATCAAACCATTGATTAGGTCCGGACCTGTCAAGAGATGCTGATTCAGAGAAGCACCCCTGAAGGTTGCGGAGCAATCGAAGACTACTCTAACCTTGCCTGGCTTTTTGGAATTGCACACTCCATGATGGGGAATGTACCAGCTGCTCCCTTCAGACGGACAAGTGTCTACCCGTTCAGCGTCACCTCTTTCAAGAATCTCATCCATGAACGTTTTGCAGTGTTCCAGGTAATCTTCGTTTTGACGTAACTTCTTCGATTGTTCTAAGCGTCTCATGGCGTACATCTTGTTGTCAGGCATGGTCGGTCGTTTCTTGAAGGGAAGCGGCATCTCCAGATGTTTGTCCTCGCGTTGATAAATGTTTTCTTCCAAGAAAGCCATAAATTGCATGTCCTCTTGAGAGACCTTTGCTTCTCATTCTCTGTCATTGCAGAAATCTGATTCGAGTATTTTGAGAGCGTCAGAGGGCAAGCATACAGGAAGTTCTTTCACTGAGACTCGATTGCAAACTCGGGAATTGGCATTGTCAGTCGTGGAAAATGTAGAACCAACGACACTCCAACCCAACGAAGTCCTTACGCCAAATGGTTCATGTTTCAGACCCATAACCACTTCTTGGGGAGCCAATGCTTGCGGACAATCAAAGCCAATCAAAAGACCAACTTCACAAGTCTGAAGAGTTGGCAATACATCCTTCAAATGCTGTAGATTCCATCGACGGACAGCCCAATCTGGAAGTTTCAGCAACAGCTTTTTTTTTCGAAACAATCATTCAAAATGGCTAACTCTGGAATGTATGTCATGGCGTCTATACAGCCTTCAAGAAAGTCGGCAAAATCAGTGAGTCCTGTTGGGTCCTTGCTCGATATCTTTGGCCAACGTTCCAACCTTTGACGGAGAGCTTTTTGAATGATGAAGGGATGACCAAATCTTCAAGGATTTGCCTCGCTTTCTGGTAGGATGCAGAAGAGTGATTTATTCAGGAATCCTGAATGGCTTTAGAAGCTGGAAATCCTACATATTTCTTCAGATAGAAAATTCGCTGATTATGTGGAATGGCCTTGTGTTCAATCAGAATTTCAAAGGCAGTTTTCCATTCTACGTACTTCAATGGATCGCCTGTAAATATTGGAGGTTCGGGACAAGGAATTCTACTCAGAGACACAGTGTCAGATAAGGCTTTCGCAAGATCAGAAGTTTCATTGGAGCTTTAGTGGGAATTTTCAACAGAACGTGGAGGCATCACCAAAGGAGATTTTGTGCAGTCGACATCATAATGCTGAGTAGGCCTACCGGTAATCAGAACATCATCAACAACATCTACCTTGGTCCATGGCATCATCACTAAGCAGGTACTTGTATGTATCAACTTTCACCTGGGCAACTTTCACCTCACGACGGGCAATAAGCTTTTTTAGTTTGCTTTCTTGCTCCTCTATGATACGTTTTTGATCAATTTTCATTTGCTCGAGTTCTAGCTTCAATTTCTCCTCTGCGTCTATTGCTGCCAGCTCTACCTTTTTAGCCTCTAATTCTGCTGCAACATCAATTAATTTGCAGGAGGCTCTTGAACTTCTCGAAACATTTGAAACGCTATCAGACAATTTTGCCACAGATGCATCTAGTTCATCACGATTTTTGGCCGTGCTGCTCTCTAAATAATTTCTCATTTTTTCAGTATAAACAAAATTGCGCTTGGACCTCCTTGGTACGCTACTCTGTTGTTCTTCAATTTGGGCATCATATAAGCTAAAACTGCGCCTCATTTTCATAAACTTTGATTTTGTACTTTTGTGACTCAAAATACTTAACCGTTATAGTACAAGTTTTTACTGTAGCTGGCCTGATCCCCTTGCGTCCTAGCGTGCTGGTCGTCTGTGCGACCTCCTGCGTTTGCAACTGTGCATTACGACATCCTCCTTGATTACTACCTCCAAAGAAATCGATATTTTTCAAACTTTATATCATTTGACTCCTCACAATTCATAGTTTTCATCTATCTCATTTTCGAAATCAAGTTCATGATTCTTGATCGACAATCGCTGATTTCTTTTGTTTTCATCGCTGCAATTACAACTGCGCTCACATGCAAGACATTCAGCATTCACTTTTCCCATCCGCTGGTTATGTCATCCGATGTGTCATCCGTTCCCTGTGTAGCGACAGCTAGACTCCCTACTCCCGGGCCGACATTCTAAGCCTTCGACGGCCGGATTACACAATCTCTCGCACACAAAGGCGGAAACTGTGGTACTTCAAGCTTCTATCGCGCAAAGACAACTGTGACGCATCTTCCCATATTTCTACGCCTCCATCCTCTACTGCTGACCGAAAGTTATGTTGGGGTACATGAGACAAAGACAGAACTGTTAGTTTACTGACTGACGATAATATACTCAATAAGCCACAGGTCACACTCAACCTGAAATACAGATAAAGAAAGCATGAATGCACGAACACACGAATCCATGATTACAGGGTTACATGCACAATATTAACAATCTCCCCTCAGTGTCCTTTTGCCTAAACTGTATCAAACCAGCATCGAAGATTTAAAAAATTCATCAAATATGTTAATCACATATAAAGATAAAAAAAATACTTCGTTAGCATACATAGGGAACGAACTGTAAGTAACGGAAACCAAAAACGTCCATAAAAATGTATACAAAATACAGTACGCGAAATAATCTTAGAAAAGCACAAGACGTGCTATAAAAATGTAAACTGCAATAACTCAGTCACCCAGAATACGAAAGTCCCACTAGAGATAAAAATGCAACGTAGCATAAGAATGCACAGCAGCAAAAAATGAAATAAATGCACTTGAGATTCGTGTCACAATTAATCCTGTTTCATAAATGCAGACACAAATTTCTTCGTGTCAGCATCACGTTTTGTCAGACTATTCGCCATTTGATCTCCAGTCGCTACCCAATCAACAGACACCTCGCCACTTTGCACCATCTCTCGAAGGACTGCAATGTCAATCCGTAGGCGGCGGTCTTGGATGGCTTTTGTCAATCGCATGGATTCAATCAAGGATGCGTTGTCTATGTAGCATTTGATGGGTAGGTCATATCCACCGATTTCCTTGAGAATCGATTGGAAGTAGATAGCTACTTCTACACCATCGACCAGGGCAAGAGTCTCCGCAGCGAAAGTCGATTTCACTACTCGCCTCAGCTTCTGGGACCTCCAAGTGGCTAGACACTTACTGTCATCATCAGTCAGTAAAATAACAAAACCACCTTGAGAGCCCCCGTTGTTGAGATTGCCAAACGACGCGTCCGTGTACACTGTTATGGTACAATTTTCTATTCGCATTGACTGGAAGTTGAACTGAATTCGATATTGAGTATCTTTCATCTTTTGAACAACTTTGTTGGCTCTGACCATGTTTTCAACCGTAGGATTCTTGTAATATGTGCTGAGTTCGCATGAATCGTAAGCCACATCGGGACGAGATTGAGATGCTACCCAATTGATCGCTCCAACCAAAGATCGATATGATCTGGATTCGTCCGCTGACAATTGTCTATCACGCCTTCTGTCAGGAAGTGACACGCACTGTATTTCATCAACAAAGTCCTTTTGATCCAAATAGATGACATTTTCATGTTGCTCAAGAGATAGACCGACATACCGAAAAACTTTTGACTCAACATCATTGACAAGAATGCTTGTAGTCAATGGCTTTATGACAGATGCGACGAACTCTTGTGTGCCTCCCCAACGCAGATCATCAACGTGAAGGCATATCACACTTCCGAGCTTGCCATGTAGATCTTTCCAATAGAAGAGCCCATTCTCCACTTTGCAACTCTGATATCCAAATCCAATAAATGTGAATAAAGTAAAAACCACACTAGTACGGAAGAATGTTATTCGAGCTTTCGACCGTCCTTCAGACGGTCATAATCATGAAATGAATGAAAACATTTACACCTACACGCACACCAAAAGATAAAAATGAAGAAGTTAACAGGTAAGAAAAGAACAGAGCGTGCCGACACATGAGGGGCGGAATGACATGTGCAAGGAAGCTCAGACATCTAAGATAAAACATCTCCAACACCGCGAACAACGATTAGCAACATGAGTATTTACATTAATGAAGCTCGAATAACATTCTTCCGTACTAGTGTGGTTTTTACTTTATTCATTTAACTACGGGTGATAGTGCCTTAACATTACATCCAATAAATGTGGCCTTCAGTTTGAAATACCAAGCTCTCGCTGCATCTTGTAGGCCATACACGGTTTTCTTGAGCCTCCACAATTTTTCAGTTCCGATATCCTTTGGTGGTTTCAGCATGACCGTTCGCTCAATTTGATCGCCTTGCAGAAATGCAGACTTCACGTCGACCGAATGGAGCTCCCACGCGTTTGCTGCTATCAGAGCCAAAGTCAGTCGTACATTTTCTCTCGAACAGGTAGGAGAATCTGAACGCTCAGCAAATCGCTCTTCGAATCCCCGCACCACTAGTCGAGCTTTCATCACTTTCTCATCGTCCTTTATTTTCTCTGTTATCACCCATCTCATTGGGAGTGCATCTTGCCCTTCATCAGCGACTTCCTCATAGACATCGTTCCGTTCCCACATTCGCAATTCTTGTTCCTTTGCATCCATAACACTCGAGCTCCCACAATCAACAACCAGAACCTCCTCTTCGTTATGAATTTCTCGGAGCTCAGAAGCAACAGCCAGGTCGAACCAACGAACGATGCCATCTGGCATTTTCAAATTGTAGCAATCCTTGTTGTGTCCTGTGGCTTTTCCTGCTCGACCGACGACTTCTGCAATGATAGGATCGGATGAGTCTGGGTGCTTGAATTGGATGCGCTGTCCTCTTTTCAGATTCTTGATGTCAATCCAGTCTGCCGGAAGCTCTTCAGACGTTTGTGCCCGCTCCGAAGGGTCTTCAACATTTGCAACTGATGTTTCTTCTGCATCCCGAGATTCAATTGCGTTTTTGTTATTTTGTAAGGATCCTTGAGCATTTTCAATTCCTGTCGAACATTTCCTTTCATTTTCCGACATGCTTTTCTGCACTGTTGAACAGTCAGTCGATTTCCGAACACGAGATGCGTGGACCCGAATGATCTGTCCTCCGTGTTTGATTACTGCTTGAGAGCCTTCACAGCCGATAACCCTTCCTGGTCCATGCCATTCTACTCTGTCTTTTCTCTTGTAATACACCCAATCTCCCGCTTCAACATGTTCGTCCTCACATGCATTGCGCCTTAATGCACGTCGAATTCGTTCAGGCGATTCTTTTTCGATGAAACTCCTCCTCGCTTCGTTCATTGCATTCAGATTTCGAGCCACTATTTCACAACTTGATTTTCCTTCTATAGCCGGAACATCATTGTTGTAATTGTTGGGAAACATTGGGTTTCTACCAAAGACAAGCTGGTTTGGAGAGAATCCATTATGATTGTCCAAGGAATTTTTACTGCTATGGCCCACGACACCGCAATTTCGTGACTGCAGCCAACATCAGCTGATATTCTTCTCGCTTTATCTGCCAGGATCGAATTGTGTGGTTCAACAATGCCGTTGCTCCAAGGACTTTCGGCTGATGTTGTCATCATACGGATATTGCAGTTTTCTGCCATACTTGTGAAATGAACATTCACGAATTCGCCGCCATTGTCTGTTAGAAATCGTTGTGGACAACCAAAAATACTGATCCATTTCGAGAAAATGCCTTCAATTATCTTTTCCGGCGTCTTGTTACTCACGACAGTCGCAGCACTGTATCGTGTAGCCAGATCCACCATGTGAAGCACGATAGTTCCATCAACTTGTTTCAGGTCCATACCCTCGGTCTCATTGAAGCCATCGGTAGTCCTACGGATGGACGAGGATGAGGCGTCTTGAATCTCTTGCAAATTTCGCACGTCTGTTCGACTTTCAAGAGTTCTGAATCAATAGCATCACTGTGAGTTCCAGCTTTCTTCATCAATGCAATGATCTGTCTCGCACTCGCGTGAGCAAATTGACGATGAAGCTTGCTTGCTATACGATCTGCGGATTCATCTGCTGTCGTAAGATGCACCTCACTCGCACTTGGGCCAAGAGTAATACAGTAATGTCCAGAAGAATTGACATGAGGAAACACCTCCTTTCCTAGCATTTGAATTCTGTCAGTTTCAAAATCAATCTTTGTTTTGGCACGTTTCATCGCAAGCCTACTAAGAAGAAGAGGTATGTTGTCCTTGACGACGTCACATTGAATAACAACTTTGGTGGACGCTATTGAGCACGGCAAAGCAACCTGCTTCAAAGATGAACTGATCTTTCCTCCTCCAAACTTGAATTTCCTCGTAGAGGTCGATTCCTTGACATTGTCTTTTGCAACATCATCAAGACCATCAACAAAGCAATCGTACCATTCCTCTCCACAAACAGAACTTGTGCATCCAGAATCGAGAATAGCAGTACCAAAACAATCATTTTCTAGTGTCGATTCCTCATTGGCGAACAGTGTCACATGAACTACTTCATCTTTCTCCGCACTGACTGTTTTGAGAGGGCACTTCGCCACCCAATGGTACTTCGAGTCGCAGATGGCGCATCTGGAAACTTTTCCCCATCTGTCCTTTGGATTTAATTTTGGTGCACCTTCACTTGCTTCAGCAGTTTTCCAATCAGGCTTCTCTTCGCGTTTGGAGCTTCCAAACCGAGACTTCATTGAAGCATTATTGCGCCAATTCTTTCTCCCGCTTTGTGAATACAGCGTAGACTCAGGAGACTGGACATTCGCTTCTGTCGACGGCTTTGTGGTGCATTCCAAGGCCTCAGCAGTAACTGTGATACCGCTCACATTGGATTTGGCTGTTTGTCCAGTTATTTTCTTCAAGATACTTCTCATATCTTTGAATGTCAACGCCTCCACAGTCGCACGAGCCAGCTTTTCCTCGGCGTCGGTTAGGGATGCGCTCTTGAGCAATCTATATGCTAGCACACCTTCCGGTAAAAGCATTCCATATTTCTTAACTTTCTCATAAAGTCGATCGAATTGAAAAAGATAATCATCCAATGACATGCCAGGAGATCGCGAACACTTCTCAAAGCGCTCATAGGCTTCAAATGCCAATTGCTCCGAATCTTGTAAAAACAAACTCTCAAGCTTCGCCATCACGGCATCAGCACCCTTATCTGTAGTGATGTCACTGGTGTCCATCTCGAGACATAGCTCCCGTGCTTTTCCTTGAAGCGATAACAGAATGGCAGGTCCTTGCTTCTTTGCGGGAAGAGGAGTTACCAATTGCCAAACCACAATTTCCTTTTTCCATTCTTCATACGACGACTCGTCTCTCATAGGCGGCGGTGGAACATTTGAACTCATGTTTGCTCTGCTACCAATTGTTGGGGTACATGAGACAAAGACAGAACTGTTAGTTTACTGACTGACGATAATATACTCAATAAGCCACAGGTCACACTCAACCTGAAATACAGATAAAGAAAGCATGAATGCACGAACACACGAATCCATGATTACAGGGTTACATGCACAATATTAACAAGTTACGCAAGCCCAATCGCCGCGTCATCCTCTCAGTTCCATCGATATCCTCTAAGCCTCCATCCTCTACTGCTGACTAAATGTTACGTAAGCCCAATCGCCGCCTCATCCTCTCAGCTCCATCGATATTGCTTTTCAATGCTCGCTCCATATTCAATAAAGTTGACGATCTCAAATTACGAGCAGCTAAGTTTGACAGTGATCTTATTTGCATCACCGAATCTTGGCTGGACAATCAGACCGCTGATGAAGCCATTCAAATTCCTGGATACATGTGCATCAGACAAGATCGTGACAGTAATGGAGGTGGCATCATTATCTACTGTAAGTCGAAACTCTCGATTAGGAAGCTAAGCCATTCTTTCACAAGCGCTATCAAGTCTAACATTTCATGCATTCGTGTTGATGAATTTGATGTAACAGTCATAGTCGTCTATCATCCATATTGGGGTAAAACCACTGCCCATGATACTTTGCTTGTCTCTTTGCAGAATCTTGTAGATGACTCGGAGTCTTCGCATATTGTAATTTTAGGTGACGTCAATGATTTGCGTCACAGTATTCAAGACTTTTGTACTTACAATAACATGATACAGTTAGTCACATTTCCGACTCGTGGTGCCAACACTTTAGATATTGTAATCACTAATCAGCCCTCAAAATTTTGTTCCCTTACTTGCATTTCTCCTCTTGGTCGCTCGGACCATAAAGGGGTATTTGTGAATAAAGAGGCACCCCCCTCAAGTCTACTACTAAGGTCAGAGTCTGCTCTTGTTCTCCTTCCGATTTCGCTCAGTGCAACAGCGTTCTTTCTACTGCTGATTGGCATGACTTCTTGTTATCACATGATAACATTGATGATATGGTTGAAGATTTCCAATCTTTTTTACTGTACTGCTATGACCTCTTCTATACAGTTAAGATTGTGCGTATGAGCTCTTCAGACCCTCCCTGGCTTACTCCTGCCTTGAAAGCCATATCTGATGCTAGGGATAAAGCTCTATCTCGCGGTAATTACGCCAAATTTCTCCAATTACTTGAACGTTTCATCAGTGAGCTAGCTAAGTCTAAAGATCACTACTTTGCTTGCCTGTCTTCTCTAACTCATTCCGAGAAATGGAAGTCAATAAAACATCAGCTCAGTAGTTCTTCCAAACATTATTGAAGAGCTCAATAATCTGTTTATGTCGAACTTTTCTCCTCTTGACATTCAATCCTTCTCAGATAACCGTCCCTATCCCCGTAATGACTCTGTTGTTCATGAATCAGAAGTATTCAACCTCATCAGGAGTTGTAAGTGAAACTCATGTGGGCCTGAAGGTCTCCCAGGATTCTTCTATCGTAATTTCGCTGAAGCTCTCACTACTCCCTTAACTATCATTCTGAACATTTGTATGCAATCCGGAATTTTCCCAAAACAATGGAAATGTGCTAATGTACTTCCCCAAAAAAGACAGTGATGAGTACCGCCCCATCTCTATTCTTCCTTTCCCAAGTAAAATTCTTGAAAAACTGATAAGAAATTCAGTACTTCTTCCGGCTTTGACTCAACAACTTGACAAAAGACAGTTTGCCTATATCTCGAATGGCTTTAGTGGATGCACAAACGCACTTTTATCAATTCGGCTAACAGCTCTCCAGCACATTTCTCTTTACAAATCTAACATCGTCAGAAATCTTGCAGTGGACTTCAGAAAGTCATTTGATTGCACAAGTCACAACTTACTTTTGGAGAATTTGATGGAAAATTTTGAATGTTCCCTTCACTTGATTTCTCTCATTAGAAGTTTCTTAAGTGATCGCCTTCAAAGAGTTTGTACGAATAGCTTTCAAACTTCGTGGAAAAACACTACCAGTGGAGTTCCTCAGGGCTCTGTTCTTGACCCGTTACTTTTTATTCTCTACATAAATGATCTCCCAACCTTTGAAAATACGAAGATAGTTACTTACGCGGACGATATTACTCTTCTTCATCTTGACTCTTTCGATTCAAATGACGCGTGCTCCTTCCAGACTGATATTGACACTTTCTCCGAATGGGCTGCCTCTAAAAGACTGGTTATCAATGCTATGAAAACTAAAACGATGTGCATGAACAGAATCTCTAGTTTTGATGTTATCACTCCTATTGTTATCCAGGATCATATAATTGAAAATGTAAATTGTTTGAAGATCCTAGGAGTATTTTTCCAGTCTGACCTCAGTTGGTCCAGTCATTTTTCAGATCTTTATGCAAAATGTTGCAGGTCTTTTGTAAAACGCATGAAGCTCAATCGTAACTCTGATGAAATCATTTGGCAAGTTTATGTAGCTACGTTTACTGCCATATTGTTGCATGCTGGCCACTTATTTGTGATCTGCCTCAAACTGACTTTCGCAAACTTGAGAGGCTTGACCGTATTGCTCGGAAGTGGGCCAATATCTGCAGCGACCATCAATCTTGTCTCCGCGATATGCTGGATGCGTCATGCATCAAGCTAATCAAGAAAATTGCTCGACACATTGACTTCCATCCCCTCTCTCAGTATTTTGTCAAAAGAAACATTTCTCGCTCCGTGCGGCATAGCAGAATTTTACTTCCACTACAGCGTCGATCAGCAATGTGAAACAAAAGCTTTGTAAAATTTTCGTATGCGTCTTGATGTCGTTTTGTATCCCCTCCCCCCTTACTGTCAAATGCCGCTTTTGTATTGACGAAATAAAGAATTATCATCATCATCACTAATAATGAAAATAGTCACAGTTTTCTCACAGGTACTTCTATTGCTTATATTACATGTGTACCGTAAAAACTTGTGATGGCTTGTGATCAGCTGGCTAATTTACTGTTAATAAATAATAATGTCAATAAAACATATGGTTTCTAGGATATTAAATTCAAACAAACCATCACATAAAATTCAGTGGTCAATTCAAACAAAATCTTGACAACGGGCATTTACACTGATACTTTTCTTGTTTAAGGCTGTCTAGAAATTGCAGGGATGGTCCGCATGTGAGAAATGTAAAATAACGTGAGAAATTTGATTGGGTGTGAGAAATTGTGAGAAACAGGGAAGGATTGTGAGAAATGTATCTTTTGAGAAATTATGGCCTCAGTTATATCCGATTAAAACATTGCATGAGATCTACATCTCTGCAATCATCATAAAGTGCTTGGTTGTAAGATTGATGATCAACAATATGCACAAATGTTTTCTTCCTTTGATCACATGGGTTGAGTATCAGTTTTCCTTCTACATGAAACCTATATTGAGTCGCAAGAGGATGTAAATCAGCGTGTTTCCTCTATTGGAGGGTAAATAATTAGTACACCCAGCTTTATTTGGACATGTCACCTGAAAACATAGCATAACCCAACAGACTTCCTGCTGTTCAGACACTAAACAGTCATATTTGAGATATTTTCCTTGCTTTTGCTATGAACTTAAGTTCTACCTTAGCGCTCTTTCCAGCATCAGCGTGTTCTCACAGCCGCTGTCTTCATCAAGGAAACCTGTAAACCTCGTGTAAAGAAAATAGAAGCGTTGTTTCATCACGAAAACTTGCTTCCATGCGATCAGTGGTGACGAGTTTCATCTATCATGATTCATTGAAGTGAATCCGTCCGTTTTCTCAACGAAAAGAGTAGAGCTTTGAATGAAGAACTGCATCAGCTGGAAGAAAGTACTCCATGCACTCCAAATGTAGACTGTGTGGTATGAACAATGCGCACACTGTGTCGCGATGAACAAGATGACATAGACGATTCCATCGTGTAAGCGTTAGTGATGAAGAGGAAGAGTACCTGCCGGGCGGTTTAGAACCGATGGTCGGGGAAAATAAAGTTCACCAATGCGTTTACTGCGCCTGTAGGTTTGGGCACTGCAGAAAAGTATTGAAACTTTTGTACATGCGCAGTAGTGAGAATTGCGTTAATGTTCTTTTGTGCTTTGTCTCGTTATTATGAATATAATATTTTGAATCATAAGGTTCACAAACAAATGGAAATCAATTAAAGGCAGTGGAAGCAAGTGTTCAACGATAGATAGGACCCCAAGCGATGGTTGCATTATTGACAAATTATGTCCTAAGGGAAGGGTATTCAAAACATTGAGGTTTTGTAGAATTGAAGTGAATGTGGTTTACATGAGAGCCATTGAATTGTCTGAAGCAGATTACTTGGGTCTCGAATCCACAAATTTTATTGTTCGCTGTTGGGCCGGACTCATTCAGACCCAAATTTCCTGTCTTATTAACGATTGCAAAACAAATATTTATCATCCAAGCGTCAAGCATCCGATCCAAGCGCTTAATTCAATACGCTTGTTGAGCAAGGAAGGACAAGGGGCAGAATCTCTCCACTTGTCTCGGAATCTTCAGTAATTATTGCAGATTAAAGAAATAGATAGAAATTAGAACAAATAGAAATTACTAATATAGAACTAGTTTTTCAGAATTTTATTTAAACAGCCTATAGTTAAAAAATACTACAACGGATGAAAAGCATGACTCTCATTTTGTTGCAAGTTGATTTGTGGATGTAAACTGAAGCTACATCATTGTCTGTAGATATTCTGAAACGATACCATCAATATATAGTCCAGCGGATATTGCACAATTAATCAAGCTTAAATAATATCAATGGACAAATTCAGAATACCTGCGTTTGAAAATTAGTCGTGATGTTGCTCATACAAATATTGCAAAACTACATAACATAATAATCAGATAGTAGTCCCAATAGTACATACTAGTCGCATGCCATTGCAATAAGGTTATATGCTGGTCATTATCAAAGTACTCCGAATTGCATATAATACTTTGCGTAATGTTCCCTCCTTCAAGCCTTAATTTCAACTTGGGTCTGTATCCAAGATTTGGACCCAATAATCATCTCTGATTTTGATACGAATGTTGCAACGATCTCAGACAATACAGGAAACTTGTTCTGTTGCATGATTCATGAGTATTTCAAACACAGTTTTGATTACTTTATTATTGTTATCGGCGTTGAGAAGTTATCATTTGATGAAAGAAATTTGTTATTTTGTGATGTGAGAAATTCAATATTATGTGATGTGAGAAATTCAATATTATGTGATGTGAGAAATTGATCATGGGAGCGGACCATCCCTGAAATTGTTCGTGTGAGAGAGGTGCTTTAATATGTCCTCACATTAGTCTCTCTAACAAGCAATGGATAGACAGTAGGACTATTGAGTTACTTGCTTCAATCTGCTCTTGCTGTCAACTTGTCCATATATCGTGCTCATCAATGACTGGGATGTAAGTTGAGGATTTAAAATCATTTTTCTAACAATTCGAGAACTGCAATATATGAAAATTTTTTTAAACGTAATTGCTTTGTCCTTTTGGCAATGTAGTTATTAATATGGTGCTAGAAAGAGATCATTGCAAAGGGAAAAGTTCGGAGATAAGAGGAGGCCAGGAGTTTAATATTATCAACATTTAAACAAATTGCTTTGAATTATATCAAATCAATCAACAAAAGTGAAATTAGTAATGATAATTAAGTAAGTAAATTAATTATCTTGTTGACGAAGTATCTATTATATTCCAGTAGAGAAAGCGCCAAATTTGTATAACAGTTGTTGCCTCTGAGTGAATCGCAAGTTTTTGTTGAACGCATCGTGGACTGTGACTAAATAGGACTTGGATTGGAAATCTCTGAAATTGTAATCTGTAAAATATATAATCAGTCACAACTTCTTTAATTTTTTTTACGAGCAGAACAAAGACACGAGTTAATCGTTGATGCTTTTTCTATTGGCGATGCAGGATTTATGTCATTCTATCAAATAATTACTGCTGCAGGATGGAATAAAGCAATGCATTTCAAAAAAGCTAAATTATTATCAGTCACTAATATTTTATGAGCCAGAGATAAAACCTGAATCAGTCATGCTTTATCACTCTACAAATTTGGAGCTCAATCGGTTTGGGTCTCTGGTTGTGGGTGACCGCAAAGGGCTCCCGAACACGAATGTCCCTTACATCGACCTTTGTAATCAGTCACTAGTGTTTTATGAGACAGAGATAGAACCTGAATCTGTTATACTTAATCAAGTGGCATTGTTGATTATGGAGGGACTCACAACATCATCTATCATTGAAATTCCGGGTTTTTCAGTACGCCAAATATGAAAGCGAATGTGCACCAAGCAAAAAGTTTTTGTAGAATGTGCACCAGGTAGAAAGTTAATTTGAGATATTGTGATTATTGGGGTTCCAGTATCATCATTATTTTGGCATGGTCATGAACATGGTGTAAACTGAGGTTTGCACATGCAGACGTTAAGAAGTAGGCCAATACATGCGCTGACACAGCTACCACATGATTATTAGTGGAGCACGAAATTACGGTAAATTAGATCAAACTCAACATATTTTTATCAACAATATACAATTGGTATATATATGAGAAACTATAGGCCTTACGAAATTCTATCTGAACACTATCTTGATTTTTGATCAATCTTGTTATTTTAAGTAAAGTCACTCTGTTTTTATCAAATTTTTGTTATTGTACTGAGCATGCTAGTTTCCTCTGGGAGAGGCGACTTTTACCGGCAATGTTTGGATTCCATTGTTTTTAATCTCAAAGGAGCATGAAATGATGTCTTCGTGTGATTGCATTCGATATTTTGAAGGCAAGCTTTATTTCCTTTCTAAAATCGTGCGAGTAGCGGAAACTACTATCTGTGAATATTCTCAAGCTCCAATGATTGGCCGATATCGCAGAACATCAAACTCTCCATTTTACAACAATCTACATTTTTCAACGCAATTGCAGTTTTCGTGTATTAAATTTAGGTTTTCAGAAAATTAATTATTATTTATGATTAGTATGATTATTCCCGCGAAATTGTTCGTCTGAATAAAGAAATTCATGCCTCCATGTTAATCCGTTAGAAATATGCGAATAGTTGAAATTATCGTCTAAGGCTATTAGCACGCTGCAACATGATTGGTTTATATCACAGCACATTCATAGATACTATTTTTCAACACAGTTGTAGGTAGACCTTCTGTATTTAATTCAAGTTTCCAGGGAAATTTCGTCGGAATAATCACTGTGAATAGAGCGGATGTAGTTTCTAAGTAAAGTGCCGGCATGTTTCATCTTGTCATCTGTGATGATAGGAATTTAGTTTCCAAAATTTTCAGTCCAGTGCATTTAGACCACAACTGTGTTGAAGAATGTAGATCTATAATTTTGATGATCTGTCATATTACCAAATGATATCAACCAATCATATTAGTGTGTGTGTGTAAAGTATATAGGCCCATACATACCGGTATTTACCGCTACTTAAGCATTATTTTTCAACGTAGGAATAAACCTGGCACAATATTTACACAAGATAATTAAGTTAATATTGATCAGGCCTATAATGCACGTCGGATAGAACGCCAGCTGGCGCATCTGTCAACTATTTTTTTCATGTGAATTTCACTAATGATTAAGCAAAGAGAACTGTTTCAAACATAGTGCTAATGCTTCCAAACAACGGACTCGACATCTTTTGGATGATCGGATTTCCTTCACGTGGGGGAATTTTTGATGGACAATGACCTTGCTGAGGATTTCCTGGCACCGTTGCCAAACGAGGACGACCTCCATGTACATTGTCTTCCAGAACCACCTTGAAATATCCAATATCCGATGATTTTCAATAGTGTAATCGTGGTATGTCACATTTCCACCTGAATACCAGTAAACTATTCAAGAATTTCCATGAACTATGTGAATCAGATGCAATCCGTATTTTACACATCATGTATAGGATTTCCTGTTAATGTTGTAGTGATGCATAGAGGCATCCAACAAGTCGACACCTCCCATATTGGTGTTGTAGCGGAGGACAAAACTTGATTTAGAAACCCCAACAGGAATGTATTGTCGGTTTCTTGTTCAGAGCCATGGCAAACAATTGCAAAATTTTTTTTAAAAAATTTTCCGTAGTGCATCTTTCTCTACGCTCGAACCTTAACCCTCATCGCACGTCTGCCAAACACGATATTATTCGACCATAGTTTCAACGTAGAAAGTATTTCATCTGTTAAAAAGGGATGAATAAAAAAGCAGGATTGTCGTCGGCACTTTTTGGACATTGTACCGACTGATTCAAGCCGGTAAATCTTGTAAACTTTGGGAAAGGTTCCGGTCCATGATCGTTTCCACAAGTTACAAAATGCCAGCCTTGTCTGGGAGTTAGATATGATGTTATGCTCTCATCTTCACTGTCAGACGTCGATATTTCATCTCTACCGCTTTCACCATCATTAGTATAGACGGCTGCATCATCAAAACCTAAGTTTCGAATCGCAGTCGTGAATACACTTATGTGTGGTCTTTGCGAAGCCATTTCAATAAAAACAGTAATTCAGTGAAATGCAACAAGAATGTTAGTTTCATCAACTAAGTGGACGTAAGTCAAAATATATAAACCTGAATCTTCGCATTGGCAGACACAATTTCGTTACAGAAATTGCATAGTATTATCACCATGACTGGCACCGCCAATCATATTGTATGTCGAATGTTGGGGAGTGCGATCACATTGATCTGCTATGCGTTAGTATCTGTATCAACGGTTGCGAAAGGGTTAAGCGTATTTTGTCAGTGTACTGCATCTGGAGATCATTACTCCTCTCCCTGTACTTTTAGGGAGATAGTATGCCAGTTCTGACAATACTGGTTTGTTCCTATCCACCGAGTTTGATTTTATTATATAAGGTGACTCATCCACCCACCAACGCAACACTAAAAGATCACCCGATCGGTACGTTTGGACCAGCGTTTATTTCTAGATAAAAACGGGCACATTCTGGACACCACAATTTCGAGCAACCGTAATCTCCGTCCGCGCGTGCTTTTTGTGTCGCGGGTGTGACGACTGCTTTCCTGGGATGGTTGTGAAAAAGTAAATCAAGTATTTAAGCATCTGATAGGTTGGGAATTGTAACTGAGATGATAAAGACTAGTAGGAGACCGTTATACGAGAGATTGTTCCAATGTTCCTGTTTAAGAAGTTGTCAATATCCTACAAAGTCACAACATATGGGTATAACTACTTGTCATCGGTCTGAGAGGAATTGAGCATTTTGCAAAAATCATCCGTGTATCACATCAAAATTTACATGTACTTTTATTCGACATTTTGAGTCTAAGCATCTCATGAATTCACGTGTCTTCTGGTATGTATAAATGCTGTCAGGTTTTTGGAGAGACCACTACAGAGACAATTGCTTGGAGAAACTCACAGTAACAGAAGGAATATACAGTGATGATCATATAAAATGGACCACCTAAATTTTGTCTGACTTCAATGAACAGGTCAACTGTCTGGTTCAATTGCAGGTACAAATTCGGCAAACTAATAAAATAGAGGTTGAAACAAAATTTTCTTTGTTGTTCAGTGGCTCTGCAGGGCCGTATGGCCCTTAAAAGGGCCACTGGTAGGTTCACAACTGGTCACCAATGTTTCGCAAATTCACCAGAAAGTTCAATCACTTATCGAATCCGGAAAGACATGCTTTCAATCACGCTATATGATCACCACTCTTGCCTCAACAAAACTTCAAGTCGAGAAAGACCATCTCAAGGAAGAAATAATCGACTCACACCGAGCTTCAGTAAATGTGCATTTGCAAATTCTTTCATGTTATACTTTTCGATAAGGAATTCAATTATGCCATTCATCCATATCGCAGTACAAATAAGAAATCTTTTACCTCTTTGATTAAGACAATGTGAAATGATCAGGAATTGCATCACCTGACATCATCCAAACTCTCAAACGGCCATCGCGACCTCGGAGACATGAAGACGCTTCATCAGTCCAAACAACTCGATTCCATTGAGAAAGCCACTGACAATGCTATGTCGCCCACTTCATCCTCGAGCTCTTTTAGTTGGCGGTCAATTCGATCTCTGATGGTTTCTTACGGCTTATGAATGTTCTCACTATTCAGACGACGTGTCACCGATATGGCAAATACCGACGGTTTCAGATATGAATTCCTCAACTGGCCGAAGACAGTGGGATCGTTTCTTACAAAGCAAATAATGATCCGAACTTTTCGAAAGCTTACTTTCTTTCCATTCCGAAGGGATCCAACTTTTCTAGGACGGGAGAAAAAACAATATTTTTCCACCTTTGACGGTGGTCTTTGGGAAACTACTTTTCGGTAATTAGGGGTTCGGACTGCCCTTATGATAAAAGAGTAGACACTTATGCCCTTCAAAAACTTTCACAAGCTTCAACTCGGTCATCATGACATAAGATGAATTCTGAGCCGAAAGGAAACTTTGTTTACAACTTATCTGGGTCATTTAACAATTTGATTTGAATGTGCAGAGTAGACGTCTAGACACCATATATTGAAAGCGTGAATATGACCTCGTTAGCGCCAAAAGATGTAAACAACTTTTCAACAACATTCAGAAACAGTAAATTATGCAGCAAATTTGGGACATTATAACTTCTCTAAAAATACACTGATTTCGACGAGTAATACATCAAGAGAATGCTCCTCGAAAGCCCTTTCACCTCGTGTTTGATTCATTATCATGCTCACATGCTTTCATATTGGAAATTTGAGATTTTTGAAAGTGGCGATTTTCAAATGTTGTATTCTGATGAACGCTGTGTGACATTTGACCATGCCTGCAGGACATTTTTACGAAAAATTCACTGAAGGACTTCAGATTCCCCTAAAATTCTGGTCAACAACACTTCTTTTTAATATTATCACTCTATTTCAATAATTTGTCAATTGTTGGGCCATGAATGGCACAAACAATCGCTAACATCAACTTTACTCAACTTCTACAGGAATGGCTACTCTCCTGGTCCAATCATACAGCATGAACGCCAGCCATGAATACACCAACAAAAACGTATGCCCTCACCGTCCCCAGTGCTCCAAAGACGAGAGTTGCGATACTCTATCGTGAGGCATGGGAAGATAGGGGCCTCTTCTCCGAGGACATATGCGAAGAGACTAACATCATCTCCGATGATGAAACGGAGAAGGCAGCGAGTGAGGAGCAGACGCGTTCTGATGAAGATGTGATTCGAGCTGCGTATCTGTCCCTGACTCCTAAAGACATTTTGATTGAGAGTACCATTGACATTTTGGGGGGTTGGTTGGACCTCTTCTCTCCCTCCAGCCGACCGCGAACTCATGAGGTGTTCGACAACGTAGATTTAATGCATCGCCTCATACGAATGTCGTTTATTAATTATTAACATACATGTATCCTAACATTGTTGTTTTTTATTTCATCTACCCTGAGGATATCATGATTGATATCTGGAATTGGCTTTAGGTAAGATGCACATGAAAAGGCAGCTTTTAATTTCTTCATATGAAACAAATGCATATAGCAACCGAGGAACGACAACGAGAATGAAGCATCACGTTGTGGATGAGATCGTCAGAGGCAAAACCTCGAACAAAACCTGTAGCAGCCATGTCAGACGTTTGCAATGGAGACATGTATGAGCCATCCATGACAAGATAGCTATGACCATGGCCAACTAGACTCACTGCCAGGAATAGTTCATACCGGCCTCTAATAAAGGGGGGTGATTTACTCGTCGTGTCAAATGCTTCTTCCATGATCTTGAGGAGCAAATAACGAGTTCAATGAGGACGCTGTTCGATGACATAACAATAATCACGTGACTAAGACTCGCTGCGTCAACAAGAGCTATACTGCGCCTTGCAACATGATGACCGCGTGGATCGATTTATCAAGCTCCCCCATTGTGCAGTGATAGTATTTGATATTATCAGATCACGATTTATCAGAACTGCATCCGGAGCATTCTTGAGTATGCAGCTCCATTGTTCACCAACTTATCAAAACTGTCTGAAATTGAGATTGATAGAATTCAAAGGAGGGCTCATGTTATTGTGTGCGGTGTTAACTGTGACTGCAATAACTTTTTACCTCTCGCTTATCGACGGAAAATAATTGGCTACAAACTTTTTCAGCAGATCGTCTCAGAAAGTGACCATCCTCTGCATCATCTGTGCTTACCTTTGTTGCCATATTCAAGACAGTTCCGACTTCCATCTATCACTTCCGCGCTCCGCAGCAAAATCTTCATCATATCGATGTCTCAGTTATCCAACAGTGGTTTCACTGCAATTTAAATGTAACTTCCAGAATGTATCTTGTTAAGAATTATTTTTTTTCATTTCATTTGGAACATTTATCTTTGTGTTGTCCGCTCCACGATTTTCATTATTGGGGCGTTTTCTTCAAAATATACGTCTTTATTATTATTACTATTATTAAGGCAGGCGTTATTGTGGTCAGTTGAGCAGCATCGTTTCATGTACTCGTCTGCCATTATCGGTCATGGGTGAAAAATTTTGTGTGCCGATTTCCAGTAGTGGTTATGCTACATCTTAACAGCATCATACTCAGCTCGCATTTCCTCGAGATGAGTGTTTGAGAAATAAATGGATATACAGTATATGCTATTCGACGCAAAGATTTTATCATCACTTCTCATGCCACGATTTGTAATAAACATTTTGAGTGTCGATTTAAGCGGTTAACTCGGAAAGGACATATGAAACTTGATTTTGAACTTAATCCGATCCCGTCGATATTTGACTTCGATCCGTCTGTGATTACATCAGTACCTCCTACACGCAAAAAACCGAAACTTCGCAGTGTAATACCTGATGAGCTGGATAGTTTCAATGAGATGGACAGGCTTACAGATTTATCGGAGCTGACCTTAAATAGAGCTCCTCCTGGTTCGCTTAAGCAATAGAAATGCGATGATATATGGTTTTATCTCTTTAAGGATACTATTGCGTCAATTGCTGCTGCAGTCCTCGTACACTCTGATTTGTCTGTATCTCTTTTCATTGATAATGCTATGATTCCTTATCCGACGTGGTTACGTTCCAAGAAACACTGCAAATTGACTCGAAAATCTCAAGTGAAGGCTCTTTGCATTCACTGCAAGAATATGAGAATATGTTCGAAAGCATCAGTGACAGTTCTGTGGAATTTCAAAGCTTTCCAGTCTTAAAGGAACTCGTGAATGCTCGATTTAAACCCAAGACTGCGCCGCATCCAGCATGTATTATGCGTCGTGCATTATCTTTAAATTATACTTCATCAAGTGCGCATCGTATTATGCTTGATTATTTCCCTCCACCACAAGTTCGTACTTCACGGAAATAATCATCCGGAGTTATTGATAATTACAAATTTTTGAATAAGCTATCTGAGCGTGGTGCAATGTCTGTGGATTGCAATCTTGCACTAGATGAAATGTATCTACAACAAGAGTGATGGTATGATGCAAATCAGGTAATGGGTATCAGTGGGGACGGAAGCAGCGCATATTTTAAGATTGCATTGTGTTTCATGATTATCCCTATTGAATTTGGACCTTCTGTTATCATGAACGTCTCATCAACGCCTTGCATTCGCGCCGACCATACCTCTTTTTTCGAGGTTCTCATCGCTAAATCATTCTAAAACGCTTGACCACTGTGCCAAACATCGAAATTCTATGTATTTGTTCGGACAATAATCGAGTGAACGTCAGTATGTTTCGTCTACTTCATCAGTCCTACCCGCTTGATGAGAGAAAGTATGTGATCAACTTAAACGGAAGATTCCTTACCTACGACGTAGTTGATTTGTTGAAAACTATACAAAACAACTGGATGAAATTGTGTGGTTTTTTGATATCGTCATTTGATATTGATGTTTTTAATATTGTTATTTCTGATCGAGCCAATGCTTCATGGGGACTTCTTCATCGACTTTATGATGCTGACACTTGAACTTCAGTAGCTTTGAGACTATCTCCGGATTTATCTTATTCTGCCTTACATCCGGAAAACAACAAGCAATCTGTGTCTCATGCCCTGTCGATTTTCA
Organism: Prostheceraeus crozeri; assembly: GCA_907163375.1. Lineage (NCBI taxonomy): Eukaryota > Metazoa > Platyhelminthes > Polycladida > Euryleptidae > Prostheceraeus > Prostheceraeus crozeri. Next base: position 61,810 of record CAJQUW010016252.1, read on the forward strand.
GTCCGAAAATGTTGTTGCTTGAAGTCTATCCCGATGATTGCTGTACTACATCGACCGCATGATTTTTGACGTTGATTTACGTCTGGTTGAACGTGCTTAATGCACGATCGACGCACAATCTTTTGCGAAAGAATGGAACTGCGATGGGTACGAAGGTAGCATCAACATACGCTACATTAGTCATGGGCTACCTTGAAAAAACTATGTATTCTCGAGTGATGGAGGTATACCCTAATAATGGCAACAACATTAACAATTCTTGGCTGAGATATTTAGATGATTGCTGGCTGATTTGGAAAGCCGATTATGGTAGTTATGAACCTTTTCTTGAAATCACAAAGGATCTTCATTCAGCAATCAAATTTGCTGACGAGCAGAGTGCAACTCATTTACATTTCCTAGACGTTCTCGTCTACACGGATCCTATAATGGTGGGAATATTCACACGGATTTATATCGGAAATTAACAGACACTATGAATTACGTACCATTCGATTCAGCCCATCCCCGCCACATTTTAAAAAACATCCCATACAACCTATCGAGGCGAATCAGAATGATTGTATCAGATGAAAACCAACGTCGATTGCGATACAAGGAACTAAGGTCGCAATCATTACAATTGAAATACCCCTGCACATTAATTGACGATGCAATTACAAAAGCTGAAATGGACAGAAAAAAAGAAATAAAAGCTCAGAGTGATAATAAAATGTTTCCATTCATACAAACATATAATAAGAACAATCCAGACATTTTTTCCAAAGTAATTAAACCTATAACGAATACTTTGAATCTTTCGGTTCCTTTTAAGCGATGTACATTTAGACCAACATATCGCCAACCTCGATCAGTTCTGGCAATGCTTTCAAAAAACAATCGCAGAACCATTTCATTTTCAGCATCCAACGATGTGGTGAGAAGCTATGCAAGTGCTGCAATACCATCATGACGGGGAAATCTGTAGAATTCAGATCTGCGACCCAAGTAAGAACTTTTACAGTCCAGCACAATTTCAATTGCTTGTCATAAAACTTAATTTATAAATTACAGTGTTGTGCCTGCAACAAATGTTATGTGGGTCAGACTGGGGATACTTTGCGCCATCGGATGACCGTTCATGGACAGCAGATATCTGACAGCACCTACATAGTCCTTGAGGTGAACAAGCACATTTCTATGTGTGGCAAAGGATTTTCAGTTGCACCGTTCTATCAATTGCCTCCAAACGCCACTCGTCTAGATAGAGAGGCCAAAGATATATATTCATAAGAGATTTCAGCCTGAGTTAAACAGTATCTGATTTTGAACTTAATTCTGTAACTTTCATTGGTGATTCGCGTTGGAATTGCAGTATTTTGTGACTCCTTCGACAGTCTTCAAGTTAATGAAAAAATCCGATCAAAAAGCAGAACTGGCAGCACTAGGTGTACACCGCATGGAGCTTCAATGTCGATCGCCTGGATGTCTGCGGCCATCGAGGCTGACACCGGTCGTTATCTAAGACATGCGGTCGCTCACAGCAGTCGAGTGGACCGCAAGGCGCGGACCCGTTGACCCCAGGCCGATCACCATAGTTAATCAGCGGATGCCTGTGACCTGGGCGACGCTGAGAGCGGTCAAGGCGAGCGCATTGCGATTTTAGTGATTTATAGGGTGATTGAAAAACAGAATTAGACAGCCAGCTTGTTCAGTCTCCATTTCTCACGCCTGCAAATTCGAAACAAATTAAGACTTTGATGGACTAATTGTCAAGAAGGCTTCTATACACAATCATTCGAATTCTTCGAATACGAAGCAATCTTTGTGATCGAAGCATTTTGATGAAATTTATGCATGTGCCATCGTTTTGAATAAGTCGGGACATTTAACAAATTGATCAGGTGTTATCAAATATTAATTGCAATTGATAACTTAAGCGCAGCAAATTTTAATACCAGCAGAAACAATTTATTAATTGCAATAATTATTTGATGGAAACAAACAATTAATTGCAGCTGGTGCCATCAACCAAGCATTTGCAACTATTTATTACAGATCTGGAAACGGGTCGCGGGTCACTGATTTTGGCCCGGGTCACGGGTCAAGCACGTGACCCGGCTGACCCGGTCACAAATAGGCTTAAAATGGTAGATTGATTTTTATTGCTGCTAAATCTTTCGAAATTCATTCCCAGCATTTATCTCGAGGCTATTCTAAGATCGATTGTGCTTGTGACTGCGGATTCACGTGATCTCAGCACGTTTGTAACAGCTGATTTTCCCCTTTTTAGTTGACCCAGAGAAGTCAACCACAGTCAGCGTCATGTCAACACTGCATTCGGATAGGAAGCAAGCTATCATTAAGTGGCGACCCGGGATCCTGGCAATGCTTCATTCAACAAGCAGAGAATGCTGTTTCAACAATGGGGACAGATTTGACCGTTATGATAAACCGTTAAAGATGCTGACACTTCGTGTGAGACACCTGAGCCCGAATCGCTTCCCAAACCAAGGAAATGTGATGGTCAAGAAGATATTTGCAACATTCAGATGCTTAACACGTCTTCCGACAAATCGAGCCGTATCGATTTGTAAAAAAGGCGTCAGTGAAAGAGTGCAGATCATAGCAACAAAAATTGAAATCGAAAATTACCGTAGGCAATGCCATGCCGGCACGCTGAAGAATGCATTACGTTGGTGGCACTAGCGAAAAGTGGACTTCCCCGTCCTCAGTGCAGTAGCGCGAGCAGTTTTTGTAATTATATAGGCATGCAGCTCGGAGTCGGAACGACACTTCTTAGCTTTCAACGCTGCGAACATTATTCGACCTTAGCAAACAACAGTGCAGATAGAAACAGCAGAAGCGTTGTGTGTCTCGTTGGAATACTATAAAACTCTCATCCTCTCTCCTCTCAAATATAAGGTGAGTTTTTAAGGATGATTGTTGCTCGGATTCAGTTCATAATTTTAGCGGACTGACTCAAATACTTTGAACTGACAATCTTATATAAAGGAGGCCTCGTGCCTATTGGGATTATATAGCCTCTAGGCAGACCTTTAGGATATTAGGACCAAAACAGCATACTATGACTACCGGTACTAGGCCTAGCATTTAGGGTTCTATATCTATGACTACTAGCGTACTAGATCATAGACTTATACTATGACTAGCCTCTAGGCTTCCTAGGCCAATTACGCCAATATCTTCAGCATCAGGCAAAAACGCCTTCGGTTGCAACTTTCAGTGAATTATAGGCATGCTACAACTTGGAGCGTTGGATGCTTGTCTATCGGTATCACTCGCACATCCATAGACTAAAATATGCGCTACATGAAGGCTTGTAATGTAACGGTGTAAGACACCGCTACTCTCGGTACATTTTAGAAAACGAGTCTCCCGTTTCCAGCTCTGATTTATCAATTACCATTTGAATATTCTATAATTCTTGATTTTGGATTTTTTCATTTGATATGTCTCTTTAAAAATAGGGTACCTAAGGTATTTGAAAAACCTTTACGGATTCAAGCTCGGGAATATTTTTTCTCAACGTGCAATCGACGCTTGGAATTCGCCTCCCCCCCATATTTTTGCTGAATTGACATCTCTTCGGGATTTCAAGAGATGTAAATTTGATGTGCATTGATGGTAAATGCACTTTTAGGAATAATAAAACAGATAAATATCAACCTATACTGTAAAAGTCGCATAATCAATTTGGATATGATTAGACCCAATATATGAAATACAGCTACGTATATTCTCAATAAGATGTGAATGCTGATGGATTTTATTTCAGACTTAAGTTCATGCATCATAAATATAATGATAATCAAATATTGAAACAAGTGAAGGAATAATCACACGTGCCTACACAGACATAAAACAGAGTTTTAAAAGTTGTGATATAAAAGTTAGAAGTTGTGAACCAAATAGTAGTACCTGACTAGAATTCTGAAAGTGATCAGTGAACAAGATACACATATGTTAGTATCTACAGTAAATAAATCACTGTGGGATGTTTTTCCTACGATGTGAGTGGTGACGACATTGCAAATATATCAGTCAATCAGTCCCACCACAACACAATCAGTCAATAAATTAATTGCAATTTTTGATAGCCTCTGAAGTTGATGCACTTCAAAAACCTAATTCTGTGATTGAATATAATACAATATACAGTGTACAATTTATCAGTAGGGCCTACAAATAATCGACGTAACAACTGCGAATATGTAGCATGATAACAAGCTTGCGTTAGAGATGCAATATTTGATAAAGTAAAGATGGATACGACAAATTGCGTCATGGGTCCAAGCTAACCTTACAAACTTTTTAGTGAAGATTCTAAAGTCGATGTGTTCTTCCAAAAAAGACAAGACACTCATTTCCAATTCTTCTCATCATTTGCACTTCTTTGATTTTCATTCATTTAGATTCAGATATACTAAATTATGAGTATGATGCTCCCACTTATTCTCTCAATCAACGTGTTCTTGGAAATAGCAGGAAATTTAGAGCTCAGACGTACAAGGGAAAAGCTCCCTTCGGCAGCTTCAGTCATGGTTTCAGGAGAATTCCCATCCCACCGCATTGGTATAAAAATAGCAACTGATTTCTAAGAATTCGCTTTCATTATCTGCGACATGGATTATGAACAGCAGTGAGAACCAGATGATGATTCACGTCATCACTACTGCATTGCTGCTTTGATGGCATTGGATGCGGCCAGGGTGACGTGCGCTTGTGTGACGCCTGTATGCAGTGAGTTATATAAACTCTGTTTTTAACATTGTGTGATGTCAGGTCGACAAGTTCGATACGACCTGAAATTGGAAAGCATCGAGGATATCGCTGGCGTAGCTGCAACATTTCAGAAGGACGAGTGTCAACAGTGAAACAAGCATAGTGCATACTGAGTGGTGAGTTCAATGGGCGTGCAGTCTACTTATACTCGTACGAGTTCAGTTGGATCTAATAATTACCACTACGGTGATAAGTTGTTAGTATATACAATTTTCATTGATTCCGTTGACATGAAAATACAATATGTTGGATGGCACATCGATTGTCATTTCATCGGAGGGGCATTGGGGGTTGGACATCTGTAGGTTAATTAACTACAAGACAAGACCTCAAAATATATTAATTGAGAACATGTCAAACTGAAAGAGAACCATTGGCAATTGCGTCCAAAACAGGGCTAGGACCGGTTAATTTTTTTGTAACCGGTTAACCGATTATATTTTTAACCGGTTAAAATCGGTTAATCGGTTAAAATCGGTTAGAGGAGGATTCCCGGTATTTATTTAGTTGTTAAGGTATATCAAAAACTACGGACCTTGCCACTTTGGGTTTTGACCTAATTCTTCCATTTGCAGTGCTGTGATTTCATTGCATAAATACAGAACTTCACGTTTAGATGATAGTTCAATTGATAATATTGTGGTTGCTGCCTACGACTATTCAAAAGTCTTCGATACTCTGAAGTTTAACCATATCATTAACAGTCTGGCTGATTTGGATAATCCACTGGATACGTCAACTGGATCATCGATAACTTCAGGGATCGCTTGCAATTCATTGTATGAACGATGATTGTAGCTGTAAAGGACGGTTGTCATTCCTTCCAAAAAACGCATATTATTATTTCATTTTTATTACTCGCTATGTTTCAATCGTTAGCGTACTAGTTTTGGTTTCTACTATTTCTACTAGTATAATAGTCAGTGCTTCTGTATGAATCCTGCTTAATAAACCTATATATCCTATTGTCCACTTGATAAGTAAGCTTACATCTCCAAATTTACGAATGTTATTTCCAAAGTGGTTGTTTCAATAGAAACCGATTTTGCAAGTGACACCTACGGCTACATGTAGGCCCTATATTCTTTGCCAACTCAATTCAAAGTGAGTTAGTTTTTATTGGCATATATAGCCTATGCGATGTCGTCTGTGTGTTATTATTGCTAATTTATCCTATTCACCACTTTTTAGGTTAAAACTACAAATGGTGTAAGACTTTCCGCAGTTAAATAGGTCACTCTATGCATAGGCCCACTATAAGTATTAAATGGACTGATGTTACTTAGATTACATCAAATTGAAAATATAAATGTCAACATAATCTTATTGTACATCAACCTAATAAAATTGTTGAAATATACTGACCATGTGTACGTAGCAGCACGACTAAAGGATTGCGAATTGTAATGAATGAGTTTGAATGGATTGTGGATGAGGATGAATGAGCAACCACTACTCCATGAAACCAGTGTAAAATCTTTAGTTCAATCGGATTTCGTCATACACGTAGTGTAGTACACGTTAAATCTAATGAAACGTCGTAACCGATTTTAACCGGTTAAGAGAAAGTGTAACCGGTTAAGAGAGAGTGTAACCGGTTAACCGGTTAACCGGTTAACCGATCCTAGCCCTGGTCCAAAACCATTGAAATTGAAGATGCTAAAATAAATATGGAACTGAGGATTAAGGGTGAACAATTTTTTTACTTAATTCATTGGTGGGCTACGCGTCCCCTCGTGCCACTTGTTGGCCGGCCACCATTTCTCGTATCTAGTGGCCGCGGACATTATTTGAATGTGATGTGAATAATAGCCCACTGCGACTTAGACATTTGAAATGGTCCCCTAAGTTAGGGGAGCCTTTAGAATTTACAGGATCATTAACTAACAACTAAATGAGCAACGTGATGGTGCAAAAATTCATGGTCGAGTGCTTAGACCATTTGCCTTGTCGCAATGATTATGTACTCAGCATGAAAATGTGCAATAAATTAAGGTCGCGGCCTCTTAAGATGCCCAACATGTGTCGTCGGCCACGTGTTGCCCACCACTATTATCCATGCTGAATTTTATGCATTTTTGTTAACCTGTCGATGCCACTTGTATTTGAAATTGATAACTTAACAATTGTCAATGACGAAGTATTCGTCGATGACATCGGTGAAATTCTGTGCCACAAGCAAACGAAAACAATTCGCTTCTGTCTGCCAATCACGAATATTTCGTCAATAAATAAATGTTTGCTAATTGCCAGGTAATTTTACTGATACTAGGGGGAGTGGGGTGATTTGGCACCTTATGTGAATTGGCACCCACCCCCTACAGCCTATTTTAGGCTCTGTATCAAAAATCCGAAATATACATTTGAAAGCACTATTATAGTGCACACTTGGCACATAATAATTATGTTCATGGCGGACTTCGTTTTTCCTCCACACATAAAAATTACGTTTACCTTAGGTCAAAAAAAGTTCTGCATTTCTGCAGTTTTTGGGATATTTTTTTCCTAGCAACTGATATTTACCGGCAATACACGTTTTCTGCTAGCTAAGTCAATGGACTAAAAGGTCACATGAATGAAATTTCCAAAATTTTGGTATTCTCGGTACGCCAGCCAAAAAGTGATAAAAAGTGAAATGAGGTGATTTGGCACTCGGACAGTGGGGTGATCTGGCACTATATGTTGACAGCTAGTTTTGTTGACCGAATCTAGCTTAATCCTGCTATTAAAACTGAACTAGTAGGACATCCATCAGGCCTAAATCTTAACGCATCATCACTGCAAATTACTGCTATCTATAACCGATTAGACTTATCTAAAAGGGCAAATAACTCATAGCCAATAGCGATATGCGTTTTCCAAGTTGATTTCGATTGCCTAGTGCGTCAGTTGAAGGAGCCGGAACCATATATTTCGGCTACCTGCCGAAATATCAGTGTTCAATTTGCCGAGCCCATTAACGTATTCGAAAAATAGCATGCTTACAGTGTTTCTATTGATAGCATACTCTTGTTTTATATTGTTCAACTGTGTAATTTTTTCATCGATTTGATATATATAAAGATTTATTTTTACTATGCATATTCAGTGGTGTGATTACGGCGCGAATACGGCGCGAAAGCGCGATTTTTTTTCAGTCTGGCGCGAAAAATTTGAGGCATGTGGCGCAAAAATTCACTAACTAAATTTTAAAAATATATAATTTTTAAAGAACCTCATGGATTATATCAGTGGTTCTTAAACTATGGGTCGTGAAGCGGTCATGATTGGGACGCGAGTAACTTGACAGATACAAAATGAGATGCGCCTTTTTCATTTATATATACTTTATATATATTGTACAAATAACTTAATAGAAAAAGGTTGGTGGCGAAGTGTTGACTAGACTAGTAAATAGGTCGCACCTAAAAAAAGTTTAAGAACCACTGGATTATAGTCATCGACCCTTAGTTATTACAATACTATAACAAAAACTACCTAAGAGTCTATATGGTATATATTCGTATTTTATCTGACCACATCGTGTACACTACCGTGGTTTGTGTCTTCGTTATTAACATCTTAAATCAGTCTCTTATCGTGTTTTACATATTTTTTTATGTATTGTTTGTTCTACTTACTAAATTGGACTACCGTGATAAAAGTTGAGTATGGTTATGCATGATAGTCTATCCTAATATGTAATTTTTGATTTGCAGGCATTAAAGAGTATTTGTAATGGTAGAAGAATTCGCTCTTTGGTCTGAAAAAACTCCCGAGTAGGACAGTTAATTATTCCTTTATGATTGTATACAAAGCAAAAATTTCAAAATTTTTATCAATGAAGCGTTATATCCATATACTAGGAGCGCAGTCTTATCTGAAATCAAAGAAAGTGAACGGTATTCCATCCAGATTGATGAAGCCAACAATATTTGTCCAATAAAGGTCTTGACGTTCACTGTTTACCAGACTTACCATCCATCACCGCCACATCGGCTGAAGCTATGTCAATGGCTGTTTTAGAATCGATAACTGAATGTGGACTCGAGAAAAATCGATGTATTGCCATAATGACAGATAATTGCAATGCTATGAGAGGTGCAAAAAGTGGTCTCCTCGTACGGTTGCAGAAAGAGTTTACGAACACAATAGATTTCGGCGGTTGTACTCTTCATCAAGTCCACAATGCTGCTCGACACGCTTGTGATGCTGCAGAACTTACTGCAAATGTGGAAGCATTAGTGAGAAACATTTATTGTCACTTTAAATTTTCTCTCAATGAACGAGACCGGCTTCATCAAATTGCATCAGAATTTCATGATACGAAAAAACTCGTTTTTCTTCGACCAGTTGAAACACGCTGGTTGCAAATTTTGCCAGTTGTTGAACGGGCATTGCGACTTTATGAGCCTCTACTTCAGTATTTCTCTGAAACGAAAGAACACGGTGCAAATTTTGCGTCTATTAAGCAGAATTTAAGCGACCCAAAAGTGCATTTTTTCTTGTTGTTTCTTACTGCAGTTTTACAGCCTCTGCATGATTTTGAGTTATTGTTCCAACGTAGCGGCTGTCATGTCCATCTTCTGTTTTCTGAAACAACAGATCTGTTAAAACGTTGGCTTGTTCGATTTATTCAGTCAGATAAAATTCCTTCAAAAGTGTGGAAAGTGGATGTTGATAATAATTCAATTTGGTTGCATCCCTTTCAAATTGCTATGTGTGAACGAGCGAGACGCGCATTTGCAGATATGACTCCAGATGAGATGGTGATATGTTTGGATTCAGTCAAAGCTTTTTTCAAGCTTGGTACTGAAAAATTGATACAATATTTGCCACTGAAAAATGAAATTCCTCGATCATGTCAAATTATCAATCCACAACTCCAAAAGGATTCACGTTTCGAACGTTGGATATCAAAGCTGGCGCGGCATCTACCCGGAGTGATATCTGAAAATGAAATAGATTCGCTTATCGTTGAGGCGAGGCTGCACCAAGCTGAAACATCGACTTCGATAACAGATCTGGTGGAGTACTGGGAAAATGTTGATAAAAGTGGGAAACGGCCACTGTTGATGCGTCTTGTAAAAGCTGTTCTTGTCCTTCCTCACGGCAATGCTGAAGTTGAACGGGTATTCAGCATCCTCAACAACACCGTCACGAAAAAAAGAAATTCTCTTGCGGCAAACACGGTCAAATCATTAGTAGTGACGAAGTCGTGTTTTCAAGCAAAAGGTTGGACTGTAAGCAACATGCCGATATCGTGCAATTTGATAGAGCTCTGTAATAGTGTCTGTGCGACTTATCGACGACGACTACAGGAGGAAATGGATGCCTCTGAAAACCAGAAACGACTTCAGCTAGAGAAACAACTCTTCATGGAGGTGGAAGCGGAAAAGAAAGCCAGTAAGAGGATGGCTAATCTTTCATCAGAGATAGAGAAAAAAGAAAGTTCAAGTGCAAGGAGATGCTGAGCGAATGTTCCAAGAAACACTTAAATTGAAGGACAAAAACAATAAGGAAATCGAGGAACTTCGTCGAGAAAAGGAAAAGATAATCGAAAAGAGACAAAGGCAAAGCGAAAAGATAACACAAACTGTTATAAAACGGAAGGCGGTAGAACTAGCTACAGTCAAAGACTTACTCACGAGTGTTAATAATAAACATTTCCGCTTTTCATCCGATTAAACTCCATGTATCTTCGTACTAGGATATTTATGCGAGTTACTAAGACCAGAAAGTTTTGTAAAATAGTCGAACCTTAAAAAATCATTTACTGCTATCTTTGTTAATGCGTACAATCGTACAATTTCACGTAGAATTCAAATGCGCATTAGTATTTGAGTGATCCTGTTTGTTATGAATCTAATTTGAACAGTATATGATATTTATTGTTTCTGGTGCAAGAAAGTTTACCTTCATGTACTATTGGGGGAACATTTTACTCATCTTGGTAGCAACATCAACAAACAAAACAGCGACAAACAACTTGACGTACTTGATGATGAAAATTGTATGAGTATTGATATCATACGTAGAGATGTTGGGACTATACTACCATTTGAATTTTCGAAAATAACAGCGAAAGATGTGGAAGATGTCATTAAGAACAAAATTAAATGTGGGAAATCAAATGGAATTGATGGTGTTCCAGCGAGAGCAGTTAAAGCTTCGAGTGTTGAATTCAGCAATGTACTCAGTTTTCTTTTCAACTGCATGATTCAATTATGTGAGTTTCCCACTGCTTTAAAACGTGGGGCATGGATCCCGTGTTGATGTAACACGATATCGTCCAGTGACTGTCCTATGTCATCATGCAAAGATTATGGAAACTGTTATGACAAGGCAATTATCGACTCATGTTCTACACATGCTATCGCCATACCAATTTGCCTATAAGAAGAACTACAGCACTGAGTCTGCACTATTGTATATGGTTGAATGCTGGAAATCTTCACTAGAGCTACGAGAAAATGTCGGCATTATATCTCTCGATCTAACAGCTGCATTTGACAGTATTCCTCATTCATTGATGTTAAAAAAGCTAGAAGCCTGTGGATTGTCAACATCGTCGCTATTACTCATGAAATCCTATCTTTCATAAAGAAAGAACCGTGTTCGATTACAGGGAAAAGTGTCGGAAAAATGGTTTGAAACACAACGAGGTATTCCTCAGGGATCTCAGTGGGGACCATTGCAATGGAATGTCTATTTTAATGATATTCTTCCATTCATTCGATCTACAGGTGCTGAAGTCATTGCTTATGCAGATGATGTCACAGTTTGGGTAAGGGATGTATCTGCGACAAAGGTGCAAGATCGTCTAAGGGACACCATTCAAGCAATTCTTTGTTGGCTTAAAGACAATGGTCTCACACCAAATCCGCAGAAATTTCAGTGTATGGCTTTGGGACACGATAAAGAGAAGATACAATTCAACGCTCATGACATAACTTTAGAAAGCTTGAAGTGTATTAAATTATTGGGAGTCATAATAGATTCTGAATTCAAGTATGATAACCAAGTGAAAGAAATCTCAAGGAAAGTTGCGTGGAAGTTGTCTGGTATAAATCGCCTTAAGCATTATACTAGCAGCAGAATGAGATGGAGACTTGTTCAGACATATATAGTGCCTCATTTTGACTATGCATCAATTCTCTTCTTGTTTTTATTGGCTTCTCTAAAGAAGAAAATAGATACGATGTTTAATCGGTGTATTCGTGCTGCCGCGAGAGATTTCAAAAACCCAGTTTGTGAACTTGTTTCCAAATTTGATGCTCTTAGAATTCCTGTTCGGTGGCACATGGCTCTTTTCCGGCTTATGCAAGCTATCGCTAAAACGAAGACTGAGCTGAATGCAAGTCGTGACAGAGGATCATCCATTAAAAACTTCCAGTTTAGTGTTGGTTATGCACCATTAGTATTCGATGAACTGTTTATTTTGAGTGAGAATACTCACCACAATGTTTTCGTGCAGCCACGTGTTCGCAGTGTTAAGTTTGGCAAAAATAGTGTTAGAAGTTATGGGACTAGCTTTTGGAACAAAGTGCCTGAGACATTACGACAAGTAAAGTGCAAAAGTCCGTCCATCATTGACTTTTTAAGATCATATTTACAGAAGCAGTCCGGTATTCAGACCTCAATTTACACCGCTTAACTTGCATGACTTTCAATGATTTTCTCTTTTTTTCTTCATGTTATCGTTTTGTGTGTGTCTTGTGTGTCACATGCATCCCAGATGTAGTGAAAAATATATAAATCTTGAATCTTGAATCTTGTTAGATACCGGTACGTTTTATATTCTTGAAGTTATCATTGTTCTGTCATTTTTTTCCAAAAGTTGTTATTGTTATGAAATAATATCTTGATTGTTTTTTATTAGATCATTTGAAGTTGTTTGAGATAGACGAGTATACAGTTAGACATTTTTATTTCTTCATTTCATTGAAGGTAATTAATTTGTTGATGTAGTGGTTCTTATGCATCAGGGTATAAGATGTTGTATTGTCTTGTGCAAAAAATAGATTTTTTATAAATACATGTATTTTTAAAAAAATTGATGTGATGGGTGAATACTAAAAGGGTTTTGAAAAATAGGAAGGTCTATACTTATTTTCAAATTAGCATAACTGTAATAATCATAAGCACGGTTGTCGATATTTTAGAAATAAAGCGTTATAATTTATAGTATCTATCAAAATTGCATTGAAATTAAGCATTTCAATAGAGCAATATCATAATGAGTATAAGATAGCTGTTTTGAAAAGCATTTGGATTAAGGTTATAATTTTGAATGTGATCGTGATAGTTTATGATAATGTTAGAATAGTTTTTCACTGTTCTCAATACAAAGATAAGACAGTCAGATATCCGTGACTACGTGTATTCATCATATTTTGGGCCTATTGAACTATTTGACTATTTACGGTACATGAAAAATATGTTCCAGTGTTATCATTGACTTGCCCCTCTTCACTATAACAAAGATACTACAAAGCGCCTAACGATTTCTTAAAACAACTAATCATGGCGCGAAAAAATTCTTCCGTCGCGAAAAATCTGAAAATCCGTTATCATACCACTGTGCATATTGTTTTACATGCGTCAAATCAATAATATTCAAGGATTGGGAATGATAAGATATAATAAAACCACATTTCAGAATTATCTACATAGACATACAACAAATAAAAATTACAACATAGGTGTAACAAAGTCGAAAGTCGAATGAGTGTAGTTAGTGCGGTATATAATCCTAATTAGTAAGTCAATTAATTAGTTTTTACGGGTCTGCGTATGTGCTTATTTTATTAAAAACGCAACCTAGACTAACGGCACATACCCTAGTTCACAAAATAGTAACAGCGGTACATCGTGGAGCAAGTTATGTGGGACAAACTAGAGGAGTGCCAAATCACCCTACACATTTCGTGAATTGGCATTTTTGCAACCTTTTTTGAAACGAATATTTGAAGAGGAAGGAGTCCGAATCGAAAAAAATTTTTAATACAAAAAAGTTAGGAAATTCCTTGAATATTAAGGTCATTATGTTTGAATAGTAAAAAAATTCGCTGTTTGGTCATGAGAGCTAATTTAGTGTTAGGTTGCCAGATCACCCCACTCTGCCCTACTTCCCACTGCCGTGGTGACCTTTTTTGTCTGTGATCAATTTGCAATCAATTGCCAATGACCATATATTCGTCACTGGCGTTTAGCATGCTTATATCCTTAATATTCCTTAAAAACGTCACTATCCTGCTATTTCGTTAGCAGCATTGCATCATGAAAGGAGCCTTCATTTGATGCCGATTTTGATATCATTTCTGTTATTAGAAATGACAAATCGTCTCCTTAACACAACAACACGGAATTTTTGGTCACTTTCATTGTAACGTCGTCTGATAAAAATGATTCTTCTTTCCGAAAATTTTGCCTCGGAGGACGAGTGATATTGAAGACCACGACTTTAATGACGCATGGTCCGATAAAACAGAGCTAAGTCCTTTGCTGCTTCCTTTTACAGCTCAGGATGCTGGGATAGACTAAACCCTAGCATGGACGAAACATTTGATAATGAACTTGCTGCATTCAGATTTTTCCTCACTGATGATGTTCTTGATCTAATTCTCCATGAAACAAATCGTCATGGAATTTTGCTGAAGACTTCATTCAACATCCGTACCAAACGCTCGTGCAAATCACCGGGAATTACGGATTCCAGAATCCCGGAAAATCTCAATCCCGGGATCCGTCCTGGGATTGAAGAGAATCGTAAATACCCCATTACAAAGCATAGATAGGCCTACATATTGATAGCATGTGATACGGGTGGGGATTGAAATGCCGGGATTCCTTGGGTTTGTGCAAATCCCGAAATTCCAGGATTAATTTATCAATTCAGTTGTTATTTTGGTAGTATTTTATAGATGTTTTACTGCTTCGTTAGGGGAAACCGAATCGATTTTCGAAAACTTTTCAATATCTTTCTTTGAATTACTTGTTAAGAATTGTAGCCTACATATTACAGTTGTGTCAGCATATTTGTATGTGTGATTATATACTTACGCCCTTTATATTTTCTTATCATACGTGTACAGGGTAGAGCAGGGGTGCGCAACCTGCGTCCGTGGCAGAAGCAAAGTGCGGCCGTGACAAAGAGAAGTAAATGAAAAAGAATATTGTACATGTATATTGCAAATATTTCTGGAGTTCAAGGCAATCGAAGAACAATCATCACTATAGTAGCATACTAGTCAACGTAGCTTTCGAACACCTTTATGTCCATGGAAAAATGCGCGCCCACAGGCGCGATGAAGGCGTTCAAGCAGTTCGATAACTCATAAATAGAATATTTATGGGCAGTTACATTTATGTGCATTCATGGCTAGAGTCATCAGCTAAAAGAAACAACGGGACAGTTGTAGTTTGCTTGAATCCATGACCTGAATAAGGATGCTTCTAGATCAGTTTCTGGAGCGGTAGTGTTGTGTGCTTGTGTGAAACAGCGGATTGAATCGAAAGATATTATAATTTCTTTACGAGACATTGTATTTCTACCTATTTAGATTTTGTGTATTATATATGTAAAATATGTTAAAATTTCAGTTGTGTTTTTATTTCACATTTATCATTAAATTCAAAGCTCGCGTTTTGGGTTGCAAAAGAACTATGATTAGTAATAAGTAACTTTATAACTTCAATAATAACGCAAGGTAGAAAGGCTTATATACGAGGTTCTAGAAATGCGCAGGCCTATGTAGGTACGAGTGAATGCATAGAATAGACCGGCTCTTTGATGAATGAATTTTGTATGGCTCGTGATTCCTTTATGAATTATTACAGTAGCTTAGTAAAGGGTTTTCTCCTTCGGTTGCCCTTACAAAAACATGCTGTCAACTTTTCAAGTCCTACAATACCTTAAGTTTAAAATCTTTTCAGGTCAAGAATGACCGTCGGTCGTATATGGGTTAACTTGCTAACTCATTCTTTACGATGTAGGCCTTTATGCGATTTTCACTGCGTCATTTATCAGGGAAGGCTAATTTAAGTGATAGAATAAAAAGGATTGGCTATTGACCTAGTTGTTCGCACACATATTAAGTGCGGCCGTGATTCTTTCGGCCTTCGAAATGGCGGTCGAAAAATGCAAAAGGTTGCGCATCCCTGGGGTAGAGATTCCACAATCCCGGAAAATCACGGTCACGGGATTCCGGGATTGAGCAGAATAGTAGCTATGCCATGACAAAGCACATGTATATGTCAATAATTATGATAACTATGCCGAGATGTGGGAATAGCAGAGAGAGGGAATTTCCAAAAGTCGGTTTACTATAGTAGGCCTATATCACAATTGACAAATTAACAAAGTTTATTGCGCTTTGCGCACGAATTGATAGTGGCAACGTTGAGAGTAGCGGGAAACAGTTGCGAATTCCTGATTTTTGCACTTTCAGTCTGCGATTTCTTGAGATTCGAGATTGGCAGAATGAAGACACGGGATTAGAGCCTGGCTGCAAAATCCCGACTTTTCTTGATCCCGGGTATCGGGATTACAGGCTCCGACCCGTGATTGAGATTCACAAAATGTAAGCACACCAGCTGTATCTATATACAAGTAAAATGGAAGGATAATCAAAATCACAACTATTTCCTATGAGTGAGATTCCAAAATCCCTAGCTCGGGATTGTGCGATTAAAGAATATTTTACATTTTTTGCCGTAAGCTAAGTTGAATAATAACTGTGGTCAAATGAGAATAATTCTTCCTGAACAGATTAATCCCGGTATTGAGTTAACCAATGGCTAATATGTAAACAAAAACTGTGGGTTAATGAGAAATTTGCCTCCTAAAGATCCCAATCCCGAGGATTAGCTCTATTCCTAATCCCAGTATTGTGTATAGGCCTGCATCGCAAATACTTGTCTTCAAATTGGTCATGCTTTCAAATACTGTTAGCTTTGGCAAATGACAGGCTCAAATTAAAGTCTCGATCTTAATTCAAAAAAGCCTCACCAATGGATTATTGAAAACGTAGCTTTGATGATTATACTGAAGTTTGAAGAGCCTAATTCTATCGTGTGTGCAGATTTATGGTGGTTCTATCTTCGCCAATTTGTCTTACTTTAGCCGGAATGCAGCTATATTGTAAATTTCTCAATCCCGGGATTTCGGGATCCCTACCGGGAATCTGTCACTGGTGATGAATTATTCGCTGTCATTGCGCTGTGTATTCTCATCGGTATTGTACAGAAACCACCACTTTCCGATTACTGAACTAGGGAAGCGAGTTTTCATCGGATAATGTCACTCAATCATCGTCTCCAACTTGTTTTACGCGCCTTGTATTTTGCTAACAATGATATTGCAGACATTCGATAAATAACGATAAACAACGATTGATTCATAAAATTCGATCTTTGGTCGAATCAGCTATCAATCAGAAAAACAATCATATTGCAATATCAATGTACTAAATATAAATACAATCGTAAAAATCTTTTGCATAAAAATTTCCGGCACTGAGAAACAATTCTGTTACGTATTGTAATGGCACTAAAAGTATATTTAGCGGTGACGAATATTTCGTCATTGGTATTACGAGAATAAGTATTTTGATATTGAACATCATGGAAAATGCCATTGAATACTGACGAATATTTCGTCGTTGGCATTAGAACAGCATATTATTATGACAGCAGTTGGCAACAAAAATTGATGTCAGTCCCGGACGAATAATTCGTCTGTGGCATCGAAAGGGTTAAGTAGCTACTTACAGTCGAGGAACTTGTGTGTATGAGATCTCTTCTAATAGTTTGAGTGAGATATGCGACGACTTTTGAAATCATAATATATATATATATATATATATATATATATATATATATATATATATATATATATATATATATATATATATTCGTATGCATGACAAGACAACTCAGGACAGATGTGATAAGGTAAAAAAGACATAAAAATAAAAGTCATGTTCAGACTTAAAAAAAGGAAGTTTGATTAAAAACGGACACTAGCCAGCCAAGTACTGGCCACTTCAGAGGCAGAGTGAAGCTCAGCAAGGCCGCCGATGCCGTCACGAAGAGCTGTGACAGGGCAGTCCTTCACGATATGTGCCATAGTCTGAGTCTGACCACAGTCGCACAGCGGGGATTGACGAGCACCCCAGCGGTGCAGGGAGCTGCGACATATCATTGAAATCATAATGACCAATGAAATCTTAGCACCAGCATGCTTGCTGATGAAAAGGGCAGAGTAGAGTCTTGGCAAAAAAAATGGTAAAACATAGTAGGATCATTTCAAATAGCGACTGACAGACGAGATCAAACAATGTGGAGTGTGCACACACTAGTGCCTCCATACGAACCAGATAAATTGCAACACTAAATAAGTAGTTCGACCAATCACGTCTCAATACTCATCCCTTACTTGCCCATGTCGGTCTCAAATCTTTCATTTACCGCATTTATCCACATTAACTGCCAGTAATCCATGACAGTCTATTTAGATGAATTCCGATTAAGGGAAATGCACATTTAAAACTTTATGCGATCAAGAAATACTTGTCAAAATGTAACAGTATCCTGCTCATTGAAAGTCGGAAGTATTGCATGACAATCAGTACAATGACATTATGTAAAATATTGGCATTGATATATCATCGGAGACGTTCATTTCCCGGAGCTGCAGCCTTCCAAAAAAGTGAGGCTCCGCGCAAACTTGTTTTTTTCCAAAATCAATATTTTTCAAAACTGTTGATTTTTGCTATCTAGTATATTCTATTTCAACGAAAGAAGAATTATAGAGATAGTGATCGCTAGTTTCTCATAAGATTCCTCAGTTTGCGAATTTATTCCCAAATGCACGTATTATCTCATTCTATTGATTGTTTGTGTTACAGGCATGTAGGGAGAATGGGAACATTCGTGCATAAAATGAAACATGTAAAGACTAGAAATTGATTTACTGTTTACTGAAATGTTATATATTGCTGATGATTTTCATAATGAAAGCTTCATGCTGAATAATTTATCCTTTTGCATGAAATGAGCTGAGACATATCAACCGGCGCCAACTTGCCCGGGTATTTATGGGTTATCCCTCACCAGGTTTTCAGGTTTGTCTAAAATCAATCGTCTGTCGTCAGACTCGTCACCAAACTTCAGGTAGACGTGCGTAAGCATCTTTTCTACCCACATGAAAAAATTTATGCAGATCGAACAAGTACTTTTTGCACTAGGCGATAGCGTGAAGTGTAGCGATGTCAACAGCTTGATATCTGACATTGTCTGTTCGACGTATTATTGTTACTCTTGTGTGCATTGTCATCTCTCCCTCCTCGTCTCATCCACTGCTATTTGAAATCTTCCCACGCCATCTACCTTGCCACACATTTCTTGAAGTCAACATGTTGCAAATCACTAGGGCTCGGATTATATGCTTTTCAATTTCAGAAAAATATGCTTTACACTTTTACAAGATATTCTAAAAATATGCTTCATATCTTTATGTATTTGCGTAAGTGAAAAACTACAATACTCCGATACGTGTTTGATCAAAGATTCTTCTGTGAAAGATTCTCGTCGAATGGCAAGTATATCACGATTAATGCTAAAACGACGTTCCACTGATGAAAGAGTAACTGGTGCAATTTTCAGTTTGAGAATTTCAAGTGGAGACAGCTGAGGACATCCGAACAGATCCGGTGATCGTCCTTCCAAAACGGCACAGATTTGACGAAGACGATGTAAACCAGAATTTTTCTGTAAAACATTTTCAAATTTGATGGCCGCTGAGCTCCTGTCAGGGAAATTTGATTAAGCGCTTTCAATGTACGAAATCTGCTCTGTGAGTGCTGCAAGCTGAAGTTATTGAGAATCTTCAAACTGACACTGCAGCAGTGTCAGTTTGAAGATTCTCAATAACTGAAGCAAGGTTAGCACTTAGCGCTTGTGCTCAATATGCCTTTAGATAGGAAAAAGGGAAAGCGAGGAGGTATGGGCAGGTGGGAAGTATGGGCCACCGCCTGCATGGAAACCGAAACTGAATGAAATACGGTAATTGCATATCATTAGTATGCTAGTCTAGTACTCGTTAACACATGTAATCATCAGCTCTTGAATTGTATTGGTTTTCGAGATATACATGTGAAAAGGTTTCAGGCATAGGCTAGTTTTGAATTTATATTACATAGAAAAAAAGTTTGTTAAAAAATGCCTCTTTGTATTGTCAAGTTCAACTCCTTATAACAGCCTAGCTGCAGTGTTGAAAAGATAGCATTACTCCTATGTTTTTTCAGCGTAAGTTTTGAGTACCCCATGGGAAGAGGTATGGGCCACTTAATCGGCGGTGGTATGGGCCGGCCCATACACCCCATGCCACATTTATATAGGAAATAATCCCCATGTCAAGTCTAAAATGAACTATCTGCATCTTTATTTTGTTATTGTACTAAAGGTCCATTCACACTGGACGCGGCGCGGCGCGTCCAACAAAAGTGCCTCTTCTCACCGAGCCGGGGGGCGAGGGGCGGTAGAGGGGAATGGAGAGGGGGCAACTACAAGTACCATATCATTATGGACACTTCTTATTGCTAAATAATCAACATATTCATATTCCTTGTTACTTGCATTCGAACGAGGCCAAACAAGATACCATGATATGACACTTTACCGAGATAGTTAAATGACTTACTCAGTTTTCAGAATTTACATGAAATCAGATGCAACATTTCAAGCACAATGACTCAAAAATGATATCTATAAACAACATATTCTCGAGGAAAAACAGAGACGTTTTGCATTAGATCTACGAGCGTGAACAAAGTAAGATGTGATCAGGCTCTTAGAAATTCAAGTTTCATCAGACGAGAACAGTTGTTTATGGATTGAAGCATTGCTAGGGGCAGTCTATTTTAGAGCAATATCCGAGTAAATTCCATGATGAGTTTTGGTAGACCAACAGTCTAGAAGATAGTCTCAATCTGAGAAGAGCACCGAGTTCAGTATGATATTGCGACAAAAAGGCATTCCGTCATGTTAATTTTCGTTGAGTAAATCCGAATCTGCAGAAATTATTCTCTTGAGTATCAAAATATATAAGTTGTAAATGTCGTATGATTTGAGGGAATATCAGATCAGACATTAATTCACTGCCAATACTATTCATAAAAACAAAGTGAAATCAATCCTTTTGTCAAACACAATTATAGGCTATATTGACTGTTGTCACGCACTGCGATGAGCATGAGCGATAGAAGCGAGCATTTTCAAGGAGAAAAAATGACTGCTGTTTGCAAAATAGATGCCACCATCATTATCTTCGTGAAATTTCCTTTTAAATGAAGAGTGTTTCAACTACAGTCCGTTTCATAAAAAGTGGATCATCCTAAAATTTGACTAAATAAAACATAAGTATGATACAGAAAGCATTTTTCATGTTATTTCATGTCCCTAATATATTTAAATGTCCTTATATAATTTGATAAGCTATGATACAGTAATATTTTGTGGCCCTACCCTTATTGTCAATGACATTACCAATTCGTCTAGGCATTGATTCGATGATATCGTTGATTTTTGACTGATCTAACTTTCTCCACTCTCTTTTTAACAGTGACGTAAGTTTGTGATACGCCATCTGTAGGTAGCAGTGAACGACGAACGTTATGTTTTAGAATATTCCATACATTTTCTATGGGATTCAGATCAGGAGAACGAGCTGGCCAAGATAATGTCCTAAGCCCTAATTGAGACTTGCATAAGTTGACTCTACTACTCCTGTGACACGTAGCATTATCATCTATAAATAACCAAGTCGATGGATCACCAAGTTGATCTGTCATTTGGCCAATGCTCATTCGTAAAACATTCACATAGCGTTCAGAATTCATGGTTCCTTGCTGTATGTGAAGTCTTCTACGAATAGTGGACTTAGAAATAGACGAGTATAGTGCAGCCATCTCAGTTAACGAGAGACTTGGATCAACTTTAACAAATCTCAAAATTAGGCGGTCTATACGTTTGGATGTTTTGCGTGGACGGCCAGAGCCCTCTTTACGACAGAATCGAAAATCATCATTATGTCATCGATGCACATTTGTGTAAGGGACATTTAGTCGCTTGCTTGTAGCTCGCAAAGAAAACCATGACACTTTGCCTTTTGTGAATGCGATCTCGTTATTGTTCATTTGTGCTTTGTATTGTTTTCAACCGGTAAGAGATAGATTTCTAGCTGAAAGCAATCAGGAGTGCTGCCAACACCACCGCAACGAAGTCAGGAAGCTATGGAACATGAAGTCCAGTTAATCACATGTAGCTTGTAGCAGTTACATTATTGTTGATGAATAATGGTGCTATACTGGCTCTGATTGACCGATTTTCTTTACTTTTGCTTTGCTTGATAGCTTTTGGCTTGTAGAACAACATATTACATAACAAAGGAAACAAATGTAATTTTATAAGAGTGAGGTATGATTTTGTGTAACATTGCTAAATGAAGATCAAATTACTACTTTTTTATCTATAACAGGAAAACAACTCAATATTCATGCTTGAAATTTCCAACAATGATATTAGTAAGCACAACTGACATATCTTCCAAATTTCAGAGAAATTCGTTCAAGTTTGGCGGAATTAGACAAAGTTGAAGTTAATGCGATGTTTAAGGGTGATCCATTTTTTATGAAACAATCTGTAAATTGGTTAAGAATTCTGCGATCTGCGTCAAATAAACGATATGAAGCGTTTTGATGACTTCATCGCAATGCTTGAAGGAGTGGCGAACAATTAAAGACAGATGAAAGAGACCGACATAACCAAAGTTACTTTTTTAATTGCAAATGAAGTAATGTTACTTTTCTGTGATTGACATTGCAAATTAATCGTTATGATATGACCATTGCTATAAACTACATAATTTTGCGAAAACTAATCATTTGATATTTCATATATGTAAAGAACAGGGTTTTTAAGGACACACAACATTTACACATTTTCATTCATAGGGTGACAACTGGGGCCGTATTAATAAAGCCAGCATTCCTAGGGGTAGCGCTAAGCAAGTTGCTACTAGGAGTAGTAGTAACTTGAGTTCCGTATTAATAGAGAAAGCCTAGCGTCAACTCCGGCGCCAGTTAATGCAAGCTTCATTGACGTGCCGATTCAGCGCGCAGCTGCATTCACCACCTGCTCTCACGCCCGGCGATCGAGTAATAGAGAAGAGATCTGGCAATTTGACGCACATTTCCGAGCGAAAATAATATTAATGTTGGAGCGCGCGCGTTCATTTTTAACAATACAAGTGTGAATGTCGGAGATCAGAGCAGTTTCCTTCATTCCCGCCTGTTGACGCTTATCATTCTGAGAAGACAAAACATCAATATGATAACTGCCTTTCTAATGAACGATTGCTAAATAGTTTAATACATGAAATGGGGCTCATTTTAATCGGCATAATCTCCCGATCTTCAATATGACATCAGAATGAACTAATTTTGCAAGTTAAGAAAAAAGAATGCATTCTTCACGGTAAATGAATATGATGACGTCCATGGCTTGCAGTGTTAAACGTCCTACACAATAGAGTGAAATGTAAGTCGAATCAACAGTGAGCTGTTTGCGGTTGAAATGACAAATATTTAAGAAATTTAGCCGCTTGACATCTCCGCACGTGCATTGAAGTCCCAATTATGATTACGGTAATAGCGTATTTCAATTAACTCAACGAATTTTGCTGGATTATGAGCAGGACGAACTATGGCGAAAATGTGGAATATCTGGTCTGCCAATTAGACTCTCAACTTCGAGATAAAATTTGTACATGTGCGCGCGTTTGTCGTTGAGAATAAAAGGCTGGTTGTCGGAGATCAAAGCGATTACCGTCTCTCCCGCCCGGCTATGGACACTTGTCATTCAGAGAAGATAAAACATCAAAATTATATAAATCCTTGCTTAAGAATAATGGTTGAATAATTCGATGCATGAAATGGGGCTCATTCCAATCGGCATGATCTCCCGATCTTTTATGTAACAATAATAATTCGCTGAATTTGAAAGTGTAGAAACAGTGTAGAATATATTTCTAATAATATGTTGCCAAGCAAGTGACACAACATGACGCACATCCCACTGGACACGATGGAGCAATGGCAGTACAATTCAATGTGTAGGCTAGTCTCAGTCTCATCATTTTGGTAGGTTTTGGGAAGTAATTCTTAACAATTAACATCTAAGCGTAGCGGGATCTTTTCATGCCATGATTGCTCTCTAATTAAGAATTCAAAGCATACGTTATAATCTGAGAATGAAATATCAGAAAATATATCCCTCGAATCGTCTGACTTATTACATTGTGAACAAGTTGCTACATTTAAATGAAATATGATGTATTACTGTAATCCCTTTCTTGAAGTTTTTGATCAAATCATTGGCAGTGTCAGATGTATAGATCGGGAGTTTTTTTCTTACTTTCTGAATTTCTTCTATTGCTATGCATTATTTCTGAATTACTTTCCAAAGCTTTCTGGAGAGAAAAATGTTTGTCAATTTATCGCCAATACATCTTGATTCTCATCAGGCTACTGAGATAAAAAATTACAATTAGATTACTTAGCTATCTTAAGCACACTATTTCATCAGAATTTCATTATCATAAAATTTATAAACGCTTATGATTGTCAAGCAGTTTGAAATGCGCTTGTATGGGTATTTAAAAATGCGCTTGAGATTCTAAAATAGCAAACCCACGATTCAGTGAAATTATGAAAATCACGGAATATTAGCACCGTTGTATTACTTCATGCGCAATCAATTAGTATCAATGATAATCTGTTTTGTCGTCATTAAGTTTCATAAATAAGAATGTTGGTTGTCTAAACGTTGAAAATAACTATCCATTCCATTTATTAGGACGTCTAGTGCAAAAGTGTAATGCATAAATAAAATGTGTCATCTAAATTCCATTTTAGCGCAAAATTTATTCAGTTATGGAATAACTTTTATAATTGCAGTTTATGATTCGATATGCATATTCACATTGGAAAAATCACCCACCATCCTGAAGCCAATGCGCTCAACATTACTATGCTGTAAACATCACATTAGATATCCTTGAATATTGCGCTTAAATATTCAATCTACCATCATCCCTAGCAAGGTCTCGACCTTGCTACGTAATTTGCCAGATCTCGGACATAGCGCTAGGGTAGTGCTAGGCTAGCACTAGGATAGTTACTACCTTTATTAATACGACAGCCTAGCCCTAGGTCTCAGACATAGTGCTAGCCTAGCGCTACCCTTTTGCTACCTTTATGAATAGGGAAGTTGCTGCAAGCCTAGCACTAGGGTAGAGCTAGGGTCGTGCTAGGCTAGTGCTATCTTTATTGATACGGCCCCAGGTGACAGATCATGAAATATAATTGACTCACGGATTGCCATAACTTAGCTCACAAAACGACCTTTATTAACTTACATCGTCTATTCTATAGTAATCGGGAATGTCACTCTATCGAACAGATAGGTTGAGAACAATAACAACTTTCTCATCTTCGTTTCCGATACTCGTTTTGTAGTAAATAAAATACCATTCATCTCCAATTAATGCATTCATGAATTCGATTTCATGGTTGACAAAGTATGAAAGTGCACTGATATGGGATTTTGATGTTCATTTTGGTCAAATTGTCCTCACAGAAGGTCAGAATTGTCGGATAGATATGTCGAAAGTTATTCATTCCTCTACACGAACATCTGGCAACGTGTGGTCTCAGGTTTCAGTGCGGGGGTAGAGCAAGCCGCGAGGCGTCTTGGCGCGGGATGGATTTTCCTATCTCGTAAAGCAAACCGCGCGTCATTGCAGAACTTTTTTTCTGAAATTTCTTGGGGAACAGCCCCATAGGCTAGTTAAGGTTCTGAACGAAAATTCTGGACGCCTGATACGCGCCGCGTCCGGTGGGAATGGACCTTAAAAAGATCCATATCATGTGAGATCAACAATGTTCCATATTGTTATATTTTTAGACTGGATTTCCCGCGCTTTTCTAAGAATCACATGAAGATCGAGAATGTTTCATATTGTTATATTTTTAGACCCTGGCATCAGGCCTCCCACGCTGACCTAAAACAGCCTAAATTTTTGTATTTCCTCGATTCATTCGTATTCGTGTATTCATTCGATGATCTGCGCTGTCAGTAGTTGGTCGTATCTGCCAGCACGCTCGCACCTTGCGGCGTTGTAGCAGCTTCTTCCCCTTCTTTCTTCGCTTCGCGCTAACGGATCTTATCCATCTTTTACACATCTACTTAGCTCCTGCTACTTATCTGTTTGTGCTGCTACGGACCCTCAACTCGCCCTGGTCTGCTCTACCGAGGGCCTACAAAAGTGTCTGCGTATTATCCGCCTTCTATTGGCTGACAATAATCGCTGATAACACGCACGGTACAACAGCTTCCTGCTTCATTTTGAGACCCCAACACCCCTTTTTTTATTATCAACGACAATTTCACTACTTGCAACAAGGCAAACTGTGTACCCACAAACATCAAATACGTGATCCTATCCATTAGTCATCGATTCAACCACTCTTTCAGTCAGCGTCAGTGTACTATTGACATCGGTTCCCGAAGTCATGACTCTACCCACATGCATCGCACCCAATTTGTCATCGACAATATTTTGTAATGTAACGCTAATGTAGCCGCCAGACTTTTTCATGTATATCTTCTTCTTACATTTGTGAACTGTAATTCGCTCACCGATTTTAAACATGCTAGGCAAATAAAGAATTATTATTGCTATTTCCAAGGAAAAACCTAAGATATGACCTAGATTTTATTATAAACCTAAAAAGCGCAAAGTTTTTACATGTGATACATTTCTGGACGAAAATGATTGTTATTGAAAATCTACAAAGAGAAAGTTTCAATTGAATTGGATTGCGATACACTATACAATTTGTTTTAAACATGTTTATATTTTTAAATCATATCGAATGATGTGATTTTGGTCATTTCGGGTCCGATTGTATGTTATAATTGTTCAGCTACATTACATGAATGAAATTTCAGATAAGTTATTCATTGTTTCGCCATTCGCTGTTATGATTGATTATTTCATGGAGCGCTATGGTGGATATAAGAACTGCTGTGGTATCCCTTTATTCTATTCCTACGAAGATTTCATGCTGGTGAATCAAGTTGCATATATGTCGGGTCGCTGCGAGTGAATTTTAAACTTACATGAGAGTGCTCCAAACGAATAATCAATCACTTGTGTGTCACTGATTTATGAAATTGCCAAGAACTTGATGAAGAAATCATGCATCACAAACGAATCTGATGATGGCAACCGACAACCCCTGTCGCCTAAGATTTTATGTTGGAGATTAAAATCAACATTGCCGCTATCAAGCAGAATTATACAATCTGCTCAGTTTATCAGCCATCAGAAACGACATCATACACAAGGCATCATTAGTTGGAGTTTCTCAGTTGGTCCTCAATATACGGTCCCACCTTGTCTGATAATATACAGGAATTATTTAATGTACTTCATGACACCTTCATTAGGGTGTGTCAAAAAACCAAAGTTTGGAGAAGTTCAGGTGCTCAGCGACCAAATGGTGACATTGATATAAAACTAATAAATGTGAAATTTTAAGCCGATTGGACAACGTTTAGGGGTCGCGCAAAGAGGTCAAAGTGAGGTCAATTTGTCGTTTTTGGGCTAAAAATAGCCTCTGACGTCATTATGTGACCTCGAATGACCTTTTCGACCTCTTGCTATGATAGATAAGAGTCATATTTATATTTGTTAGTAATATATTATATGGCTCTAAAATGTTTAGTTTCGCTGTAAAATGACATTTAGTGATAGAACATCGTGTCCTACGGTGGTCACGTGACCCTTGGAAATTGCCTAAATTTTGATCATAAAATGCCGATTTCCGATGTAGCAAAGGATTTTAGAGCCGTATAATGTACACGTATTACCAACAGATGTAAATGTGACCCCAATCTATCATGTCATGTGGTCAAAAAAAGTCATTCGAGGTCACATAATGACGTCAGAGGCTATTTTTAGCCCAAAAACTGACCTCACTTTGACCTCTTTGTGCGACCCCTAAACGTTGTCCAATCGGCTTAAAATTTCACATTTATTAGTTTTATACCAAGTGTCACCATTTGGCCGCTGAGCACCTGAACTTTTCCAAACTTTGGTTTTTTTTGACACCCTAACCTTCATGCATCTCATGTACTTAATTAGGACATGGTTAAATGTCAATAGCAAGATTATCAAGCAGAAACGATTTCTTCTGAATGGTTCGAGCGGACGGCTTCAGTAGCTGCAGAGACATATGAGAAAACTTGACACGGAGTGGTATGCAATTGACATTGATGTTGACTTTGAAAAGCCATGAATTAATGACTGAATCAGCGTTTATTGAAAAATAACAAAATACGTCTCACCTCCATTGATAATCGAGGAATATTGGCAACTCTTCTTTGAAATGAAAGTCAACGGCGTTTTGCAGTTCCCCCATCCAGTTATCAGCCAGTTAAATGCATATTATTATATATCCAGTTAAATGCTTTGTCAGTATCGCATGGGAATGCTGGACCAGGAGCCTGTTTCACTTATGAAAAACTTATGATAAGTTATAAGTATTTAGTCTAAAAACTTATGTTCCGTTTCACTTATAACAAATACTTATGATAAGAAACTTATGTTTTTCA
The DNA here is from genome assembly GCA_907163375.1 of Prostheceraeus crozeri. Lineage (NCBI taxonomy): Eukaryota > Metazoa > Platyhelminthes > Polycladida > Euryleptidae > Prostheceraeus > Prostheceraeus crozeri. Next base: position 90,319 of record CAJQUW010016252.1, read on the forward strand.
CTTACGGCTTATCATAAGTTTCTAAGCTATTTTACTTATAACTTATGTACTTGTCTCACTTCGTGAATTATAAGTGGCTTATGATAAGTTACTTATAAAAACATAAGTCTACTTTTACACGACTTATGTTATTCAAAATGAGATTGATGAACTATCATTTCGGTATTCTACAATGTGACTTAGCCTCTATGGGTTGTTCAATGCTAGGTGTACATTTAACGAATTATACCGGCACTATATCTATCTAAACAGATTGATCAGTGATCGATAATTGATTGATTAATTTAGAAAGTGACTTTCTGTAGAATTTAGAGAATTTGACACAATTTTTGTAATGTAGTCATCAAAATAAGTAAGCCAACAGTTGTATCACGTTGTATAATAACTAATCTACATTAATTGATGAAGTAGGGAGTGATTGATCAGTAATCAATAACTGATCAGAAATCGAATTATGTGATTTTCATGGAATGTACTTTAGTCTAACAAACAATTCTGTTATATATTGATACCCATTGATTACTACGCAATATAATACTGTGAGAGGTAATTGGTATCAAGTATTGATCAGTGATCGATAATTGATTGATTTTCTGTAGAATTAAGCATATGTGTCACATATATTTTAAGAAAATGAAATTATAAACTTAAGTAAGACGATAATTGTGACACGGTGTATGATCATATGCATTTGTTGAGGTATAGAGTGATTGATCAATAACCAATAACTGATCAGAAATCAAATTAGTATGTGATTTTCATGAATGTACTTTAGTTAAACAAATAATTTTAATAAATAATGATACTCTTTGAATACTTAAGATATTCCTAGAAACACAGATTGAGAGGTGAAGGGGTACCAGGTATTGATCAGTGATCGATAATTGATTTAAATTTAGAAAGTAAATTTTGTATAATTTTTATGAATTTGACACTCTTTTTCAGATGTAATACAATTATTAACATGTGTACGTTGCTAATTGTGAGACGTTGTGTTAATCAACAACTTCAGATACAGCATCTTGTTGATAAATACTTCATGATAAGCTATAAGAAAACACATGTAATGGAAACTGCAAGAATAGTATATTCTAGAGATACAACTCATTGATCAATCAATCAGCAGTTATCGATCACTAATCAATCAATAAATGAATCTGCATATATTCACAATTACAGATAATATAGATATATGTGCATCATGACGATTGAAATAAGTTTTTCATGTAAATAATAACACAAGATTGTCGAAGTTGTATCAAAAATCACTTTTTAACTATCTGATCAGCAGTTATCGATCACTAATCAATCAACAAATGAATCTGCATATATTCACAATTACAGATAATATAGATATATGTGCATCATGACGATTGAAATAAGTTTTCATGTAAATAATAACACAAGATTGTCGAAGTTGTATCAAAAATCACTTTTTAACTATCTGATCAGCAGTTATCGATCACTAATCAATCAATAAATGAATCTTTACGCAATCACTATACATTTCACACGTATAATCATGTAAAGCATCAATAGCATAGGACATACAAGCATTAACTAGTGTATACCTTCATTCAATGCTTATGTATAGTGTAGGTTTTGTTCCTTACTAGAATACTTATACTTATCATAAGTTTATAAGTTCATAAGTAAATACTTAAAAACTTATGCTTATGAGTGAAACCCACTATAAGCATAAGTTATAAGTATAAGTATATAAGTATAAGTATTCACTTATGATAAGTTTTTCATAAGTGAAACAGGCTCCAGAACATGGATTTTCTTTGAAAAGCGCCTTAATTCAAAGTAATGGAATACCTTGATAGCCTTGCGAAATGTAGCTTCTGTAATTAAAAAGGACGAACTTATCCGAGTTGGTGGACAGATGAAGTTTACAATCACTGATGCTTTGATTTGATCTGTCTGACCTTCGCGAAGACGGTGCCAAGCGGAAATTGTCCGAAGCCGAGGCTGAGACAAGCAACCAATCAGTGTCTATGAAACGGATTGCAGCGGTTAACCGGTTAATTCACGTTAACCGCTTAACCGCGGCTAAATAGAGATATTTATCTTTTATGAAAATATAACCAAGCATCCTAACACTAGTCCATTATTAAATTAGATGCTTTCTGCAAATTTTTAAAAAATAAATGTTTTAAACATTGTTCTAATCAAAAAATATATGATCTTCGATTCCGATTTATAATAATAAAAGAAAAGTACAAGGCGAATTTTCGTGCCTCTACAGGTACACGTCGTTCAGTTTTGGTCTGACGACTATCCAACTATGATGATGCGAAATATTATTTTGATGAAAAAGTTTTGTAATGGATAAGTAGGCCTACGTATGTGTACATGTAAATGGATGCTTGATGATAATTCGCTCGATTAGTAAGTAAATACTTCTCACGCTTTAGCGTGAAGCATAGTTAAGCTTTTTTGACTGATTTTGGCATAATTGATCGGTTAACCAGTTAAGCGAAAATCTTAACCACTGCAATCCCTGCTATGAAAAGCAACGATGAAATCTGTCATATTGATAGTGAAGTTTGTCGGTTGGAGCAAGCCGTAGAAGTTACCGAAAACATAATCGTTGAAGGAAATCAAAAATTTCCGACTGCTTGTCGAGACTCCTCTATCCACACAAAAAATTCAAATAGACCGGAAGAGGAATCTGGCGGAAGACATCGTTCAACTAGAGAAACGACGAAATGATTTGCCAATAAATGCATAGTGTAGATTCTTAAATTAAAGACCGTTTTAATGCAAATAGCACAGTATCGAATTGCATATTTATACTGCATCTTTCGATCATCAGTCGGTTGATCTCTATCTCTACTTAAAGCATGCAGGTAGTCAAACAGAGCTAAGCCCTAAACGGCATTTGATTATACTATTAGTATGTAGGCTTTTATGTTCAATATGTAGCCTACTAGGAGATCTAACGTTATGACTTTCTCCGCTGTTACTAATTATTTGCATCTTGGACGCTCCACGACAATCCCTTTATAATTTGTGTAAAGTGTTAATTCGTTTCTTACATTCCGCAGATGTAAAATCATCAACGCAGATGCAAGTCGTTGAAGTTATCATCAACATTAGCATTATTTTATTCAAAATAATTTGCCCACATCTAGAATTTTACCGGAGACTATTTATTAACGCGAGGAATTTGCTCATTGCTATCTCAAAGCCTAAAAGATGATGTGAATAGGTCAAAAGATCATCTGAAAGAAAAAACTTAATGCTAACTTCACCGCGTAGCAAAGCGAATTTGCCCGCTCAAATAAAAAACTCAGCATTCACAAATGAGTCACTCCCGAATTTGCTCACATGTTTTCAATACTCTCCGATCGTCCAAATCACATGTATTTTGCTACCATTATATTGCTTCATTTAATCTGATACAGTGAATTGAACTAAGAACATAGCTTCGCTGTGTAATATTATCTTTATTTTCAAGTGTTATGAGTTGATCGAAAAATCAATAATATGGCAGTAGTGAAATGTGAAGTATTAGATGTCGTTGAAGTTAGCACCAACTTCAACACCAACTTTTTGAATAGAGTTTGTACAGAATAGGAAACCACATGTTTAGGTACTACTGATGACACAGAGTTTGTACAGCCAAAAAGTTTTCCAAAATTCGAACTCTTTCACCTTCAAAACTCAAATTTAAATTCGAAAAATTGGTGCAAGTATTGGTGCTACCTGGTTAGCGAGTTTGTACAGCATTCCGATGGAAAAATTTAGATACAAGAGCAAAAAACTGAGTTTGTACAGCAACTTCCAGCACTTTCCTTACACGAACAACCGGAAAAAACCGCCAAAAACCGATTTTTTCAAAAAATGATAAGATTTTCCAGAAAAGTTCTTGGTGCTACATGGAAAATGAGTTTGTACAGTGCTCTAACCGGTGGAAGAGTGTTCTACTAATCCAGTCTGAGTTTGAACACACACTTCTCCGACACTCCAGCACTCCTACGACCGGTAAATACCGGTTATTGTACAGTAACTACAAGAATACTGCCCATTTATGAACAAATCAATTGGTGATACATGGAAAATGAGTTTGTACAGTGCTCTAACCGGTGCAAGAGTGTTCTACTAATCCATTCTGAGTTTGGACACACACTTCTCCGACACTCCAGCACTCCTACGACCGGTAAATACCGGTTATTGTACAGTAACTACAAGAATACTGCCCATTTATGAACAAATCAATTGGTGATACATGGAAAATGAGTTTGTACAGTGCTCTAACCGGTGCAAGAGTGTTCTACTAATCCAGTCTGAGTTTGAACACACACTTCTCCGACACTCCAGCACTCCTACGACCGGTAAATGCCGGTTATTGTACAGTAACTACAAGAATACTGCCCATTTATGAACAAATCAATTGGTGCTACATGGAAAATGAGTTTGTACAGTGCTCTAACCGGTGGAAGAGTGTTCTACTAATCCAGTCTGAGTTTGAACACACACTTCTCCGACACTCCAGCACTCCTACGACCGGTAAATACCGGTTATTGTACAGTAACTACATCATCGATGCGATGGTTTTGTTTCAAAATTCAATTGTCGGTTGAATCGCTATCTTCCACCAGTGAAACGAGTTGAAACAATATTTTGTTTCAAGAAATGTTATTGTCCATCAAAATATGAACTCTGCTGAGAATGGTGCACAAAACTCTGGAAAAAGGCCGTGTACGTCATAAAGGTCACGGGTGGAAAGCTTGATGTAGGCGGTACTCCAAAAATCAATAGCTGCACCAAATTCAAATGCTGACAAGGGAGAAGGACGACAGATGAATATCGAGTTCTCAATTTTTACATTCTCTCTTACAGTAGGAAGCACAGCATAGAAAGGTCAGATAGAATAAAAATGACTTGCGACATTTATGCAATGAAGACCGAATATCTTAGATACGATAATGATCGGACAGTCCGAGGCGCATATAGAAAAACAACTACAAGGTATAGAAAAGAGGAACATCGCTGAAAATGCATGTACTAAGTTGTGTCAACCAATTGTAGTCAAAACAATTACAAATGCACTTAAAAATCACCGCAAAAAACAGCAATCTTGATAATTAGTGTTGCTTGTAATTCATCACTAATATCTGGAAAACAATCGAAGGTATAATAAATGTAACAACTGGATATACTTGTCCATAGTCTAGCTGATAGGACGAAACAATGGAAACCGTAGAATACAAAGGGAAAAGGTTTGTCTGCATATGTGAATTTAAGGTACCGCGGTTAGGTATAAGTAAAATCCGGAAAACAATCAAAGGTATTGTTAAGAAGACCGATTGCAGACATAATGTCATATATTTCATTAACACAGCATTACGTTAAAATGGAGACCATCACTCACTACACAAAGGTCTGAACAGCAGTCCGCGATCATGCTGAAACACAGTGAATCTCAAGTGTCATGGAAATCTCACGTCACAGGTATAAAAGTAAGAATTGTACAGGCTTGCGTATAGCCTATACGATGAACCTTAAATGACCAAAAATGTGACCAAGCGATAAAGTTTTTAAAATACAAAAGGAAATGGTCGGGATAAGATCAATTACAACAAATTTCATGAATGCTCATGACAAGCGGAATAAAGTAGTGGTCAAAATATTTCAATTTCGTGTTCACACTCAAAAAATGTTGAAGACTTATCGCTCAAACATGAGAGCAGGGGAGTCATAATCGTAGTTGTTGAACAGACGCTCTCTGTAATCAGTCACGCATGTTCAGATACACTACATGCTCACTAAGTTGATAATTTGAATAATTTCAAATGAAAGAATGTGATCACGAGATGTCTTAACGAGCGGTGTAGAAGGCAACCTACTGATTTTCAAGTTATGTCGTTATGTCGTACAACCCGAAGTATAGCTCCTTCAAATGAAATATGCGTTACATTGCAATAACCGCAATGTAGGTTATAAACCTTGTATGTAGGTTCAACACAACTGATAGAAATAGGAACTTGATTTTCTGAACCTAACTGATGATGTTAATCACCGGATGTATCAAAAATTGTATCACAGTCAAGCAGGCTAGTTAGGCTCTCAGTTCAGTAGCCATAAAATGTTGACATATAAAACTTACGGGATATATTCATTGCTAATCTCATTTTTGTTGATTTGTTCATCGTCAAATATTTGAACAATTAGATCTTTTCATGTGCTAATACTAATTAAATGATGCTGTATAAATGAGCGTAAACCTAGCAAACTTACATATTACTTCATTTTCCTATGTGAAAGTTTGTAATTCTATGTGCTATTTAAACATAAACAGCCGCGAATAGATTAAGAAATACAAATACACGCAATTCGCTGCAAAAGATGGAATTTCGACCTTCAGTCATCCGCCAAATTTTTAAATCAACATGTGATAGTTAAGTGACCTTGATCGTTGATTGTAGATGAAAATATTGAACATGCAGTGTATAAAGATATTGCAGGATTATAATTACGATAGGCTGGCTTGGGGAAATGCAACATTAGGTAAATGCGATTAGGTTGTAGCCCAAACCAATAGCTCATAGCCAAGAAACCGTTCAGTTTGCATCCATATGTGCCTGCATATAGCCAATCTCTTAGATTGGCAGATAGCCAATCTCTAAGGCATTTTATTTCGCAAAAGTATTGCATGCCACCCTGGCACTTGGTGAAAGATTTGGCAGTTTTTGAAAATTGGGCCTTATTTGCTTTACTCTGCAAACAAATTTTGTTTGCTGTCAAGAGAAGCAAGCTGGAATTAATTATGGGGCGACTTTTATATCACAGTAAGATGTCAAGTTCATCCACACGAAATAGCGGATTCGATCGAATACCTCTTCATTATTTACGTAGCCCGATCGATTTTGGTAGTGAAAACCAGGTCCGGGGTAAATGCGACAAGGCCCATCGAGATAGGTGCGACAACGTGCAAAATTTTGATTTTTGTCGCTTAAGTTTTTGATACACTCCTGCATGTGTCAATAAAATCGTCACCAACATATTTTGAAATCATAGATGTCTCAAACGACAAAAGGGTGCAATGCTCAAGATCCAAGCTTGTTTCGAGTTCATGGATTTCGATCGATTAATAACAGCTAGATGCCATTTCAAGTCAATCAAACGAAAGGATCTACGTCCAGAAAGAACGAGAAACCTTTACGATATTTAGGCCTAATTCTGATATTCTTTTCTCTAATGCGCTCGTATATTTCTAAAATAGGCTAATTCTGTTTTTGAACGTATATCAGTTGTAGCATTTCATGCAAGTATCCTATTTAAAAATAGGCCTATTCAGCTTCAAAATACGCTTACATACTATAAACACTGCCCATTTTTATCTCACATAAACATAAATCTACACTAGGTGACATGCCACGCGTTATTCAGGCGCAATTACGGAACACCCCAAACATCCGTGGTTAAGGACATTCTATTCTTCTACCCGCGTATATATGCGCTGCACTAAGAGTCAGAAATCACTTGATCTGATGCTGTTAAAACATGGGAGATGTTTAAGAATACGCGCGGGCGAGCGTTTATAGTTTGCGCGTCGTCCACGGTTGTCTGCGCTGCCACTTGAACCACTAAGATGAACCGCTAAGCATGTTCTGTCTTCCCTGAGCATGAAATTGAGGTCCTATCACATTGTTTAGCCTCTGATACAGGCAGACACATGAGACGCAAAGTCTATATAACAGGACTGCCAACTATACTTACTTATATAACTTATATTGCAGCAATATCCCGCATAGCCACGAATGTTTGGGGTCATGTGTAATTACGCGTGATTGAGCGTGGCATGTCACCTAGTGTATCGAAATAATGATCTACATCAATTCTGCAATCACAAATAAACCAAGATCCACTTCTATATGTGAAAATGTCTATTCTAGGTAGCGATAAGGTAGCACTTAGGATTTTCTTGTAAAGATCAGTTGCTCTATTACCAAGATAGGAGCGAAACACATCACCGTCATTTCATACTACATTCCCAACACATCATCGGAGTTTAATTCGCAAATCTATATGAAAACGTACTCAGATGCAAAAACACCCAGACCATGTCGTATTTACCCCAATCATGAGGTAAAAGAGACTTTGAAGTCACTTACTTTGACATCCAACTTAGAGAAACTTATCATTCCATGATCATAAATGGGCAGTATTCTTGTAGTTACTGTACAATAACCGGTATTTACCGGTCGTAGGAGTGCTGGAGTGTCGGAGAAGTGTGTGTCCAAACTCAGACTGGATTAGTAGAACACTCTTCCACCGGTTAGAGCACTGTACAAACTCATTTTCCATGTAGCACCAATTGATTTGTTCATAAATGGGCAGTATTCTTGTAGTTACTGTACAATAACCGGTATTTACCGGTCGTAGGAGTGCTGGAGTGTCGGAGAAGTGTGTGTTCAAACTCAGACTGGATTAGTAGAACACTCTTCCACCGGTTAGAGCACTGTACAAACTCATTTTCCATGTAGCACCAATTGATTTGTTCATAAATGGGCAGTATTCTTGTAGTTACTGTACAATAACCGGTATTTACCGGTCGTAGGAGTGCTGGAGTGTCGGAGAAGTGTGTGTTCAAACTCAGACTGGATTAGTAGAACACTCTTGCACCGGTTAGAGCACTGTACAAACTCATTTTCCATGTATCACCAATTGATTTGTTCATAAATGGGCAGTATTCTTGTAGTTACTGTACAATAACCGGTATTTACCGGTCGTAGGAGTGCTGGAGTGTCGGAGAAGTGTGTGTCCAAACTCAGAATGGATTAGTAGAACACTCTTGCACCGGTTAGAGCACTGTACAAACTCATTTTCCATGTATCACCAATTGATTTGTTCATAAATGGGCAGTATTCTTGTAGTTACTGTACAATAACCGGTATTTACCGGTCGTAGGAGTGCTGGAGTGTCGGAGAAGTGTGTGTTCAAACTCAGAATGGATTAGTAGAACACTCTTCCACCGGTTAGAGCACTGTACAAACTCATTTTCCATGTATCACCAATTGATTTGTTCATAAATGGGCAGTATTCTTGTAGTTACTGTACAATAACCGGTATTTACCGGTCGTAGGAGTGCTGGAGTGTCGGAGAAGTGTGTGTTCAAACTCAGACTGGATTAGTAGAACACTCGTCCACCGGTTAGAGCACTGTACAAACTCATTTTCCATGTAGCACCAAGGACTTTTCTGGAAAATCTTATCATTTTTTGAAAAAATCGGTTTTTGGCGGTTTTTTCCGGTTGTTCGTGTAAGGAAAGTGCTGGAAGTTGCTGTACAAACTCAGTTTTTGCTCTTGTATCTAAATTTTTCCATCGGAATGCTGTACAAACTCGCTAACCAGGTAGCACCAATACTTGCACCAATTTTTCGAATTTAGATTTGAATTTTGAAGGTGAAAGAGTTCGAATTTTGGAAAACTTTTTGGCTGTACAAACTCTGCGTCATCAGTAGTACCTAAACATGTGGTTTCCTATTCTGTACAAACTCTATTCAAAAAGTTGGTGTTGAAGTTGGTGCTAACTTCAACGACATAAGTATTAGTCCGATGAGAATGATTGAGCTTAACATCTGATCTTGCAAATTATCTTATCAAATTATCACTTTTTCAAAATGAAAAGAGAAAACCACAATTGCTGTCGTAGAGCGTGTGTGTCTGCCGCCATACTTTAGGTACCGAGTGTCATAACAACACCTCTGCATATCGTAGCATTGTTGCCACAGCACTTGTCCGTTCCAGCCCATTTTTATGGGTTTTGCTAGGTTGAATTGCTATTATCCAGCGGCGATTATTTTCTCTCATTCCCAGGTAAACACCTAAACCTATTAAGCTTAGAATCAGTAGGCAAACGGCAGGTCCAATTATTATGTAATTGTTCGCCTTTTGTCATATCGTTTTAAAATACATACGAGTATATGCAGCATCCGTACACTTGTACTTTGAAAATGAAGTAAAAACAAAGCATTCCAATTCAACATTCATTTTTTTATCAGTTCTATTCTTCTTTCTGACATTGCAAAAGTGTCGATAGCATCTGAATGTCATTTTTCAGGGCCATTTTTTATCAATTTCTATCTCGTCCCAGAAAATCTTTTAATTCTTTTGAGAGTAGAGAAGGATCTATTACAACCGCAACTAGACACGCTAAGCGTGCTGAATGTTTTGAGTATCTTTTCAGTCGTGGGGAAAACATCAGAATACTCACGTATCGACAGATTCAAAAACCCTGCTGCACTCTCTGTCTGAGTCTGACCAACAAACTCATTGGTTTTATACAAAACTTGCAATTCAGCATGGAATTTGTTTGGCAAAACATGCATCTTATCTTTATCGATAGAACAAAACTTATCTTTATCGAAGAATAAAGAGATAAGACAGATATAGCATTCCCGTAACAGTGTGTAATGTTTAATAGGAGTCTTTACCCAGTATCTCTGCCAACTCGATTATATATTAGTGGATGACGTTTATCAACAAACGATATTTCCATGCCAACACAATCACATCAGATGTGTGTTTATCTTCTTAAATTGAATCTTCTTTCACCATGTAGATTTCACCACTTTCTGATGTGTTACTAATAAGCTTCAAATATAGTATAACAAATATGAATAATTGCCCATAATAAGAATTAAATTTCTAAAATTTACTTTTAGGACGAATTGCTCCTTCATTAAGAGCGAAACGGTAAAAGTTGGTTTAACATGATAATTTGACAGTAAACACTATCTACCTTGATAACCCTGAGAAATCGCCACTGCTATTATCACAAATTAAGAAAAAGTATTGTGTAAATTTTAAAAACTTTGTAACATAAACAGACCAACTGACGCATTACAAGCATGAAAAGTAATGTTAAACAAAAAAGCTTCAAGAATCAAGAACACTGAATTAGTAAATTTACCAAAGCTAGCAAAACAACGAGAAAGGAACTAATCTTTCGGAATCCTTAAGTGAAGGACAACTCAATTCTAGGTTTTAAGTTGGGTACATGTGTATTTAGGCTATTTGAGAGGTTGGAGAGTATTGAAAACATGTGGGCAAATTCGGGAGCGACTCATTTGTGAATGCTGAGCTGTTTATTTGAGCGGGCAAATTCGTTTTGCTACCTGTGAAGTTAGCATTAACTTTATCATTAAGTTTTTTTCTTTCAGATGATCTTTTGACCTATTTACATCATCTTTAAGGCTTTGAGATAGCAATGAACAAATTCCTCGCGTTAATAAATGGTTTCCGGTGAAATTCTAGATGAGGGCAAATTATTTTGAGAAAATTAATGCTAATGTTGATGCTAACTTCAAAGACATTTAGATGTGATCATTTAGTTGCTGCGCATAGCTGATTAGTAGTCATGCATTCAATGATAACTTTCCAGTCGTTGGCATTCAAGCACTTCTTTCGGACTACGCTCGGTATTTTGCATTTTTAACTTTTATGTGTAAACTTTGGCAACACTGATATATGCATGGATTTTCTCGGACAAGTATTTCTTGAATGCTTTTTGATCAGTTTTGATTATATCTTGAAGCATAGCGATATCAGTAACGTTATCTGATTTAGTTTGATGACTGCAGTTGAATATATTTGTGCAGGGGATTGGTCTTGGTCCATTGACATAAAAATTGTTGGTTGATTTGATCATCACTTCGCGAGTTGCCTCAAGATGAATGTGGCAACATCATTCGATCAGTATGCGTCGAACAGACGAAACCAGATAAAGTTGCTGACATCCCTGCATTTCAAGCAGTGGCGCATCCAGAAATTCCTCCCGGGGGGGGGGGCACAAATTATGTTCATTAGTAACTTTGGCCTATTAAGCAACATAGTAAATTATTGCTAGCTAGCTTCACTGAAGTGAATTGAAATAGTTTGATTTATCCTATACCGGCTTATACTGATATATGATACATTTATATTGTACTGAAAATATCTTCCGTAATCAAATATTGTGAAAAAAATTAAAAAAACAGTTATCCCTAAATTTTAAAAATTTTATTAGTTCTATACAAATCCAAATTGAAATCTGCAGGCTACAAATGAAACAGAAATGTGTTTGGCATTCAGCAGTGTCTGTTCTATATTGTAGAATCTGTGCCTACAAAAAAGTAGATCGTCGTCTACTCCGCATGGCCAAGTTAATTAATATGTTGCGATTGATCTGAATGTCTCCTGTTTCTATAAAGATGGGTTAATCCATTTAATCGAGCTTCTCCCGTGCTGGATCGCTAATAGTTTTTGAGATGCTTGAGAGCAGTGAAAGATCTTTCTCCTGTAGTGTTCATTACTGGAATTGTTGCAAAAACCTGCGACTAATTCCTAACGGGGGGGGGGGACATGGCCCGATGGCCTCCCCCCCTAAATACACTACTGACTTCAAGTAATTGTGCAATTTGCATGTTCCCTTGTGTGTGGATAGAAAATGTCTTCAACTGCTTGAAATATGCACACTTGAAATTAGTTACGATAGATTCATTCTTGTGAATTTTAGACATTTGAAATGTTGGGGGAGATCGCCCATAATTACCGGCTTCTGAATCTGTCAATTTTACAGGCATGTCATTGTACATTCCTCGCGAACAATTTTCAGATTTTTATCTATGGCAAGGGGAAAGAAGAACAAGAAACAAAGGGAAAAGGCAAGAAATTCCCGCTCTCCGCAAAAATTTGAAAGTACAGTGTCAACACCGAAGAGAGAAGAACGACAAGAAATCAATGAATCCCTGAAAGCAATTGAACGCAAAGTACCAAAGAAGCTTCCTATTGAAGCGAAAAAGTCGGAGATACTGAAGGCAATAGAAGAAAATCAAGTTATCATTGTCACCGGCAATACCGGTAAGTGCAATGAATTGTTTGCAAATGTATGTGTATAAATGCAGACTTTCCAGATACAGTGCACTCTAGATAAACGGGAATTATTTCGCTTAAGCGAGGGAAAATCAAGAAACATTCCCAACACATGTAAAACACTCCGCTTAAACTGGAGAATTTTTTGCATTTTTAATTATTTCGATTTTTTCATCATCCAGATGCATTTTTATAGATAACTGAATCTGAAGTGCATTAAGTGATTTTCGTTCATGTTTCAACCAAAACCGTATTTGAATCTTATCACTTGTTATTATGCACATTGCAGCGCAACAAAAAAATCATTCCCTGCTCCAAGACACGGCGGCATCGGATGAGCAGGAAAACGATTTTATGATTGAACCTTCGTTTTTCTTTTGGTCTTTGAGAAGCAGTCGAATGCATCTATTTTCTACAGGCAATTGCTGTTCACCTACTTATGCAGAATTTCTAAGAATTCATTTATATGCCAGTTTACAGAGCAGTGTGTCTACGAGCCAACACGCGCTTTCTTTCTTGAGTAGAAGGCTAAGATCCTCAGGGCTTCTGAAATCCCCAGAGTATGGAAAGATAAAAACAGTTAATATTAGATTCCTTTCTTTTTTAGATGGAAGATTGATTTCCCTTCACTGCTGACCAATAAGCGTCAAGTACTGTTCCGTGTTTTCACAACTCCTTTTAGCAAATACATTTTCGAGCATATGATGTTTGTGAGAACTTCGTAATTAGATCTCGAAGATGATATCACTAAATGCTTATTCTACCGGTTTCGGATAGGAGTGGAACAGCCGCTCTAATCCTTCATCAGGAATAGAAAAAGTTTTTATTCCTGATGAAGGATTAGAGCGGCTGTTCCACTCCTATCCGAAACCGGTAGAATAAGCATTTAATGATATCATCTTCGAGATTTAATTACGACGTTCTCGGAAACATCATATGCTCGAAATTATTTCATTAGCATCGTCAACCGATCCGTCGTTCGGAGTTGTTTAACTACTTATATGAAACTAATTTTAGCAAATACATGTAATAGATAGATGCAGATACGTTTATATCTTAAACCATAAAACGGGATGGTGTTGGGAGCTTGTAAGCCATGTATAAGCGCTACTATCAACAGAATAATGACAATTTAGCTCACATAGTAATCATTCAGGCTTTAATGAGCTCGAACATTGTTGCTAAGCTTAAACGGGAACTTCGGATACGCGGGAGAGAAATGAGTGCACTATACTACTGTATTGTTGCTGGTTAACAGGGTAAAGGTGCGGTCACATCACTTCGATAACGATAATACGTATCTACCGATATCTACAAAATCTTTAAAAATTCCACTCTCTCAACTGTTCACATTAAAGATATCTATCGTGATTCGTGACAACAAAGTCGCTGCAAAGCCTCACCAGCTCCCTCTCTTTCTCTTACGTGTGATTGAATGAAGTCATTTCAAGTTAGTCCACAGACAGGTTGCATTGTCACGTCAGCCAATCAGCATCCAGTAAACTGATGTTTTGTTGATAATTTGATAACTGTAAATAAAGTTAAGCAATCTGCAACATAATTTCATCACTGTTAACATTTTCTCCACACAGTAACGAGTAATTCGACGTTCGTTTGAAGCAAATTAAGGCACTATTCGCTGATATTTCTTAAAGGCGTAGTTCGGTCAAATTTTCAACCTTATCTCAATGCATGACTCTTGTCTCTTCATTGCATGACTAGTCAATCCTGCCAACTTTGACGCACGTCTGATGCCTCAGTTAACCGCAATCATCAACTTTAGGAGACGAGATGACGTCACAGCTGCCAACGATCTGACGTCACTATCAGCATACTTCGTGACGAGGATCACCGCAAAGGGAGAAAATGTACAGGAAGCAATGTGCTTCACTGACAGGAAATCACTTGTTTATGTTCTCTGAAAACATGCAAAATGGCACAATGCTGCGCATGCAAATGTACTAACAAAACGGATGATCCTGAGGACATCGCCTTCTACAGCATTACGAAAGACAAAAGACTGAAAATATATTTATGTAATAGCGTTGTACGATCTTATTTTAAACCGACGAGGCATTTTCTGAACATTTATAAGAAAATGATAAAATAAAAGTTCTAAGTTGAAGGAATAGGTATTGCAAAATCATACAGCATTTATTCCACTTCAGTATGGAGGCTGCACCATGCTTGAAAATGGGACGCAAATTTGTTGCAATTTTCTCGTTAGCAGACGAATGTTCTAGAAAAATTGAATGAAAGTCGTACCAAATTAGAAATGGAACTATCAAATAATTCTCGACACAAATTCTTTTCCTATGAAATGGATATGGATTTAGATAGCTTCTATGTGATGTACAACTCGTCAGAAAGTGAAGAGAGCTAAGCTACTCCAGTTCGGTTAGTCTAGTTTTTGATTTTCCTGATAATTAAAACGTTTCTGTTGCATTGCAGTGCCGGCATATTTCTTATAATAATCGTCTAGTTTTGATGCTTAGTAGATGTAGCAAATGTAGGCCTACATTGTAGAATCTGACAGCTAATGATAACAGCGAGGAATCAGTTGTTGTTTTTTACCTTTCGTTGGCGTGATTGTGTTGCATCGTGATCATCCACATGTATTTCATTTTGTTATCTTTCGACATATCTCATTCAAGAATAATTTAGTTACCTTAGGTCCATTCAGAGATTTGTTTGCTTACATACTAGGATTCCTCTATCAGCCAACCACAGCGAGCCTCCTGTCTAGTGTACGACATTTTGCTTCGCAGCAAGCTTAAATTGGCAGCTGTGACGTCATCATGAATCTTTGACATGAATCTGCAGGCAAGCTAACGAACAGATAAGTGAGAAAATGACAGGAAATCGTCGCAGTTACCGTATTCAATACTTTAGTGTTCAGATATATAAATCTCTCCTAAAAATTGACCGAACTACACCTTAACAAAGGGTGATAATTGCGTGGTGCTCTTAGAACATCAAAAGACCGCATATCACAAAATCCTTTTCCTGTAAGTTTTATAAATTCGCTATAAAACTATGTGCGACGATTTTTCTATCGCTCAAGAAAATCCTTCCATTAGCGATCTTAGACCGCTAATGAGCTTTCTTGTATAGGCGGTATATAGGTATGCACTTTGTTATTGTTATCATCTCAACGATACGATTTTATCGTTGAGTAAATCGGGATAATGTGAACAACAGCCATTTTTCACATGCATTGCGTTTTTGTTAATTTTTCTTTCTAGTTTATGTGCTAGTGTGTACGAAGTCCAAATAGAAGGCAAAGCCATATCTTCTTAAATTCCTCCACCAACTTGTCTGATCAGGATTCGGACGTAAGTCAGCTAGACAGTTAAGTAAGTGTGCTCTATCTACGTGAAGACGGTGGTCTGATAGCTCGATTGCTTGAGGGCCAAGTTTTGGAATAAATGAAGTACAGAAGGCCCAGGGTTCGAGTCTGTCCGCCACGGGGGGTACTGGCTAAGTAACCATACTCAACTTAGCGCTTTTTTGCTTCCTAAACTTGTAAGAGTTGCAATTGTGTGAAGGCTGTCCCAACCACGGTTTCGTTCTTCGTCAAAGCGGCGATAGTTGGTGTGATAACGGAAAAAGAATTTTGAATTAGGTGTTTTACATTTTTAATCTGTAAACTTGATAAATTTGAGTTAGATTTGTGCCCTAAGCTCAGAATCTGCAAAATTTAAATTTTTGGCTATAAATTGCCAACCGATATGCATATTTAGTTGAAGAGTTTTTTCCATGTCTCCGTGAAAATTCTGCAACAAAAATAAATCTGAGAATTGGTGTAGCAGCACTCTAATCAATTCTATCGAGAAATTTTTATATTGAATTACCTTAATCATTTTTTATGATTTTTTTTGTTTACTGTTATACAAAGAACATAATCGAATTACATAATATGCGCTTCTATAAGGTTGTGGTCTCCCTGTTAGAATGGTTAAGTGCTTGGAGTATCGATCTTTCGGTCCAGAGGTCTATCCCCGAAAGTGTCATTGGAAGTCTGCAGGAAGGGCATTTGGACTAAAAGTAATTCGACGCTCGCTTGAAACAAAGTGAAGCAATCTTCGCGGAGATTTAGCAAGGGGTGATAATGCCTAATGCCAAAAAGATCATGCAAAGTTCCTTTGTGATTACGTGGAATTGCCCTTGCATTTTTTAATTCCAGAACCATCGACGGTTTAAGGCCACAGACTTAAAATATGTTATGCTTAAATCAGTATGTGCATGACCAATGTAGGACTTGTTCGATTTTAAGAACCGAATTGAATTCTAAATTACGATGTGATGCTCCATCAGGAAAGGAATTTAGCGTTAAGAAAATTCGCAAAGCCAAAATTGAAAATTAGCGTTGCATGTTGTTATTGATCAAAGTGTTCAGCTGAAAGTCAGGTTTCGACCGAGTCATGTCACCTTTCATGCGCAACACACACAATGCCCATGATCAAATGCAAATTGTACAATATCTATCGAGCAGCTGCCCTACCAATCATTAGGAAAATTTGACGACATCTTATCCCGGTGGGTATTTTTATGTTCAACATTAATAATGAAAAATGTGAATCAGAATCCATGTTAAAAGATGTAAAATGAGTTGTTGTCACTAAAACTAGGAAATGGCTAAAACTAATCATAACATTGGATGAAGTAAGTATCGGAAAAGTGGAAATTGATTCTCCTTTTCGCCATTTTCCGAAATAGTAGAAAAACGTGATTTTAGAAATTTTATTATTCAAATTGAAGTTGATGAAATGTACGGATTTCAACGGCATTTAATTACCTTAGACTACAGAGAAATGCTATTTTCATGGTTCTCATCACTATCAAGTAAGTGCTGTCTGTGCAACGTATTATGTGTGTGTTTGTGTAGTTAGCTGCTAAAATGGGGTATTCCCACTGGAACAAAATAAAGAGCGAATTAAATTATGGTATTTTATTTGCAGGCTGCGGAAAGTCGACAAAGCTTCCTCAAATGCTCTACCATGCTAAGTATGCCGAAGAAGGTATAATTGGTTGCACTCAACCAAGGCGAATGGCGGCTTGGTCACTTGCTCAAAGGGTGGCAAAAGAAATGAAGACAAATTTGGGAGACCTGGTATGAAATTGCGAGTTTTTTTGAGAAATTGTGTAAATATTTGTAGAATATAAGAAAGTACATGTAGATCAGTTCGCTCGTATGAAGAGTAAAATAACTGATGACGCAGATTGTATTGATTACGATGTTCCATTTTGCTTATAAAATATTTCAATGATTGATTGATAGTTGCTGCAAGCCATCAGAATAGTAGATCACCACGATTTGATCATCACGACTATTCAGTGGTTTCACTGATTACAAGCTGATAACTGATCATTAGCGCAAGCAATTTGCAATTGCATTATTTTGTAGGCCTGTAATTTTTACATTACAAGTCACGCAAAATTTTAAACAAACTCGTCAGGAAAGATTAACCTAATCACTCGTTCACCTAAAGAAAATAAAGGAAGCTTTCTCTCTCTACCTAGGAATACCAGATTGTTTCTTCAAGCAACTTGTCTCTTGACATGCATCTGAAGATCCTAGAATCATGAAATGGCTTTCCATCTATGCTTCGAACCTAGGAGAGGAATTTTAGCTTCGATATTTTACATGTAGGTCTTTGGTAGAGCAGATAACACCATGTATATAACCTTCCTTTTCATCTTTGAGAAATATATGTGCATTGCTTCTTATTAGGACTGGGCGCCGTCCGATTTTCGCGCGGTCACATAATTGCGGGATTGGAAGTCGTGGTCCAATTGTGGTTCCCTTTTTTCGTAATTCACTATTGGTTATCGAGTCACGACAGCCTTACCAAAATCATGTATCGCTGAATAGATGTTCCTTCTGTAGAGCTGCGAGTTTGTAAAAATCAAGAAGTCAGTCTCAGATGCATGGGACTCGAGTGATGCTTAACAAGAGTTTGTACTGCAGTTTTGATTTTATAGCTACATGTCGTTCTGTTCTTTATAATATCGTTCTTACTTCGACAGGTGGGATACAAGGTTCGATTTGAAGATGTTTGGGATGACACTACCAAAATTCTATATCTCACAGACGGAAGTCTCGTCGGTGCTTGTCCTAATAATTTACGTCTTTACTCAGTTATAGTGGTGGATGAAGTCCATCATCGATCAATTACTACGGATGTTCTACTTGGACTTTTAAAACAGGTATGAATGTAAGAAAATTGAAATGCTTTCAAAATGATATACAATATGTACTTGTGAAGGATAATCTACACTCTTTAGCAAAATTAATGTTACATTCGGCATTATCACTTGTAAAATTTAATTTACCTTTCTTTTCCTGTCTGATAATGCAATATTATGTCTGTTCTTTGATGCGTTGAAGTGAAAAGAACATTTTGCGATAACTAATGTATATATTTTGAAAATGTTTTAAGTAAGTAGGTAATCAGAATCGAGTGATACCTCCACGAACTGCGATCACTGCTGAGATGCGATCATTCATACTCTTTATCAATGAGTCAACAATAGATAGTGGCATCAATTACTATGTTGCCAGGAGCCAATGTTTCATCTATTTTGTTGTTTTTACGGGAGTGGAACGACAATTGATTTTCTTACCGAGGAAATCCCACACATGCCCTATGGGATTCAAGTCAGTGCTGCCGGAAGGCCAGGGCAGTGATCGTATTGCACGTTGTTTCTTGAAGAATTTTACTGCGCTCGCTGTGTGTATCATCCTAAAGATGAAATTACGCAAACGTCGATGTACAGTCCACATTGAAAACTTTTGGCTCCATAGAAACAAGCTCTATTGCAGACGATAATCTGCGAATTCCAGCCAGTCTGATTAGACGTCGGTTGCTTCGAGATTTCGTGATTCTTCTCCGTCCTGATCGAATACCATTTTTACATTTCTTATTGCCAAATTCTCTTTGCCAACGCCAGAGAGTCTGTCTTATTGCAAACTTCTTCGGTTTTTAAGCTGTTTAATCACTTTTAACCAACTGCACATCCCTAAGAAAATCATTGTCTTTAGTCTGTCGATTCACCATGACCATACATGTAAACTCTTATCATTTGATAAATAAGCAATAATTAGCAATAACTATGGTACTGTATTTATACGTAATACATGTAGATGACTAGCTAAGGCTCACTATCTATGTACACAGCATTAAATTGTTATGAGCTGAATTTGAATGAAAATCATGCCTATGTTACCAACTTTTTAACAAATGAATGGGGCAGTGTAACATTAGCAATGATTATGTATCCAATAACGCGCATAATTGTCCTGTTGATGTGTCCAAATACTTTTCTGGAAGTATTTTCTCTTGTCTATACACTGATCTGTGTTTCATTTTTCTAGTCTATGATTTTGATACCAAAACTTTCATTTAAAGAAAAGCGGATATGTTTGACAAAATTTCATGCGGTAGACAACCGCTCAAAGATGTAGCCAATACTCATAGTGAATCTTCAAGAGGAGATCAATACCTTTCAGATGATGTATGATACTTTTGTAATCAAATGAACTGAGTGGCTGCAGACAATGAGATGTTTCAACAGTTGTAGTGATGTAACATTAATTTCGCTAAAGAGTGTATATCAATGTTCTCTTTAAAACAGAAAAACCTCGATTAACATCATTGGAGCAACAAAAATAATAAAGATACTCTGATTAGCTACGTAATCGAACAGAAATGATCAATAATAATCCTGCAATTTAATAGCTCTTTGCAATCAATTAATAGTAATTGTAATTTAGATTTCTGAGCAATCAGTTAATTGTTATTGAGATTTCTGAGCAATCAATCAATTGTTATTGAGATTTCTGAACAATCAATTAATTGTAATTTAGATTTCTGAACAATCAATCAATTGTTATTGAGATTTCTGAGCAATCAATTAATTGTTATTGAGATTTCTGAGCAATCAATTAATTGTTATTGAGATTTCTGAGCAATCAATTAATTGTTATTGAGATTTCTGAGCAATCAATTAATTGTTATTGAGATTTCTGAGCAATCAATTAATTGTTATTGAGGTTTCTGAGCAATCAATTAATTGTTATTGAGATTTCTGAACAATCAGTTAACTGTTATTGAGATTTCTGAGCAATCAATTAATTGCTATTGAGATTTCTGAGCAATCACCGTTTTTCTTCGAATAATATCCGCGTCTACTATTATAAACTGTCCATTTCGGGTGCGGCTACTGTTTGAGGGCGGCCATTATTCGAGGATGGCTGCTATTAAAAATCCCATGATCAGTAAGTTGACTGATGCGATGGGACGAAAATGTTGACTAGAAATTGATTTCCTTGTTCACTTCCGTGCAATTATGACGCATAGATTATTGTGCCTAAATTACGTGCGTGCATAGAACTTGATTTTAGTGCTCATGGTATGGATAACTAGAACGGATTTTCATCAAAATTTACGCGAGCAGAGCTTATTAGGTGGACAAAAACCTTAGAGCTTAACACAGTCTGAACAGGAGATTTTTCCATTCTCTGTAGATTCGACTCAGGTAGTCGTGTGTTCCTGGTTTCTTTATAGTGTGGGTCTACGCAAATTGCCGGTATACCTAGTTTAAACTTAGAATTAAAATAGACACAAAATAGGCCTCATTTTATTTGTAACATATACATGTAGCTGGCATATTCGTACACTGCAATATAGGCCTTATGTTACAACCGCTAAGCTTAATAATGTAGAAATAGATACGATACAGGGATATTGTACATCTGTATTATGCTTATGATATTTAGAAAATGGTTATGCATGTGCAAATGTGCGGCATAACTTCCCGCGGCTACCATTCGAGGGCGGCTGCTATTACAAACTTTCAAACAGAGGTGCGGCTATTATTCGAAGAAATAAGATTGTATTTTTTAGAAATAAGAATTGTGATTGAGATTTCTGAACAATCAATTAATTGAATTTATTTTGTGACTCATCAATTAATTGAAATGCAATTAATTTTTGATAATATATGATAATAATAGACTTCATTGCGGAATGACAGCCGTTCTCGTTTACAAACGTGTTGAAGGAGTTAAGACGATTTCTAATCGTCCGATAATCTTCTTCCCGGGACAGATCATCAACTGATGCAAAGCAAAGCTTGTGAGGGAGCCAAATGTGCAATTATTTCTACTCATATCTAGCTATCCATGGAGTAAAGATGCTCTAGGCAACTTTCAAACTAGCTTAATACCTGTGGCATAACAGACAGAATCACGGACTTGTCTATTTCTGTGACAGGACAGGATTTTTTTCGAAATATCGCTAAATATTAACTAAGTCACACTACTTACAAAAATGGAAGTATGGTCGTTTAAAAAGAATCATTTACAAGAGAATCAGAATTCTTCTGCCGATACAAAGGCTCTCTACAACTTTCGTGTACAAATTTCTCCTTGTTCCTCCACATGAAAGAGTCATCGGGAAAACCTTGATGCTCTTCAGTCATATGCTTATAAAAGCATGAGAATGAGGATGTGATGTGCTCTTTCAGTCTGGATTTCATTACAGTGCCCATTGTTTGACCAATGCTTCCGTTGACAAATTGGTGCATGCTATTTCGTACTCCACGTGCCTTGAGTAGCAATGCACAACTCGCTCTGCCCTCTGACAACGCCGGCTTACACTTCGGTCGCTCTATCTTCTCTCTCCAAACGAGTACTGGGAGGACTTTGGGTCTCAAAGCTTTGTGGAAGGTTCTTCCAGAGTGAAATTAGTGCATTGATGAGCACTGTTGACAAAGTTTAGGATATCGTCATTCGAAGTGTAAGCGATGAATATCGGAGGTGCAACCTCGACCTCGCAGACCTCGATGGTCTGAACTCGACCTCTAACTCGATTAAGCAGACTTTAATTGAGGTCGAGGTCGGACTGAACAGTAGTCAGATAATTCAGGGCTGCGGAAGAGATTGATTTTTATTTGCTTCCGCTTCCACTCAACCGTTTCCACTTCCCTCTTCCGCTTCCACTTATTGGAGACCGGACATGGGCTACACACCTCCCTATTTCGAGCCCCTTTTTCTTCATTTTCCACCTTTTTACGAGTTATAGGTTCTGACGTTAACACTTCGCAGTCTCCATGAACTTTCTGTCGTTAACGCTAGCTGACTTATATGCGTTTTTTTGACTTGCCAAAAAGTCAAATATTTTTCAAATTTACTGAAAATTTTGACCTTTGGGAAATTGTGAAATAAAAACGTCATATTTTCCCAACACGTGTGTAGTAAAACATATCAAACGACCAAGAGAGTGTTTGAAAATGCTACAATGAAATTGCCTCAAGACACACCAATCCGCATTGAGTGAAGTTGTCATTGATAAGATGATACTAAGGTTTTCTGATTTCGAATGCCAGTATTCTGAGATAATGCACCTTCGTTTTCATCACAATGAGAAAATTAGAAGTAACTACATTTAGCAATACAGGTGCCAATTTGTGATTATATGTAATAGGGTAAGCACTAAATATGACAACTACTGCTTAACTCATATCAAGACTTAAGGTCAAAAATCAGAAGTGCTTTGCCTTGCCCTGACACTCGAATTGCGTCAGTCATTAGTATCATGATATTTTCGGATGCGGAAGCGATCGTCGGGCATTCGCTTCCGCTTCCAATGAAAGCGACTGCTTCCATCGCTTCCGCTACCGCTTCCACACCCCTGAGATAATTACAGAAGATTTTCACCATTCATAATTTTTGTACCTGTTGTCTTTTGTTTTTCATGCTGATTTTCTCATCTACACCTACTTATCGGACGCTTTGGACGCAAGAATCTTGAATAAACCCAAAAATCTGAATGATTGCAACAAATATGAATACTCGTACTGCGGAAACATAGAAATCTAACTTATAGTCCCGCCACCAGGACCAGCGTCTGCATGGAACGAGACCGGGGATGAGGCTTTCACAGCATGTTCTACACCGTGTGACTACTATGAAAATGCGCGCCCTCCGAGTTCTATCGAGTTCCCTTGATCTACAGACAAGATCAAAGAAAAAGATGCTAATTGAAGGGAAATTGAAATTTTCGACCAATATATCAGCTTGTTGTGTTTACTGCGACTATTCGAGATCTAGTAACTCTAGCCGCATACTTTTTCGCAAGATAAATCTTTAGGTCATAAAAGCACGTAAACATATACCTTTACCTACAATAACTAAACATATTTGGATTCAGCAAGCATCATAGCATGGTAAACATAAAATTTGATCAAATTTTAGCTCAAATATAAAAATATTTTCTCAATCATCTAACCACATTCTTGCAAATGTGGCACATAGAAGTTTTTTCTAGCACTTGATAGAATGTGATAGAAGACGATAAGAAGACACATCATGCCGAAAATTACGTAACTAGAGTTACTAGATCTCAAAAAGTCGAGCGGAGTAAACACATCAAGCATATTGTTCGAAAATTTCAATTTCCTTCAATTAACATGTCTTTTTCTTTGATCTTGTCTACAAATCAAGGGAACTCGAAAGAATTCGGAGGGCGCGCATTTTCATGGTAGTCACACGGTGTAGAACATGTGAGAGCCTCATCTTCTGTCTCGTTCCATGCAGAAGCTCGTCCTGTTGGCGGGACTATAAGTATACTTCTATGTTTTCTTAGTATTTGTTGCAATCATTCAAATTTGATGTACGAGTATAGAGTCTATATCTACAGTAAATGTGCATTCAATTTTCTTGTGTCTACAGCAAGCATCTGTTGAGATTGGACGTGAGGCCTCATGCCACCAGATAATTTCAATGAATTTTGTGACTCTTTTTATTTACAAAATTGTTTTGTGGCTATTTTATGTCATGTATCGAATAATGCTTTGAGCGCATCCGTTAATAACTATCATTTTTTATCTGTAATTGTTAGCATAAAGCATATTTTGTTTTCAAGCATGAACATAAAGCATATTTTGGTGTAGCAGTTAACTACATGTAGTTAAAGAGCTGTAATAGATAACGATTTTCTGAAAACTTCAATATTCAGATATTCAGTGTGTTGAGTGTTGATACACTGTGATTAATAACATGATGAGCACAAACATTTTCTTTTCTTTTCATGGAAGTGCCCGGTGCCAAAGTCAATAAATATTATATAACTTACTTCGGGGCCGACCTCGATTGAACTCGACCTCGACCTTGACCTCATTAAAATTGCCGACCTCTATCTGGACCCCGACCTCGATTAAAATCTAATCGAGGTAGAATCACTGATGAATACATCGTCCACATGAAGTACCCTAAAGTAAGGGTCACTATTTGTAATAAAATTCATCCAACGTTGTGCATAAGCATCGAAACCAGTGCGGTTTCATTGTTATTGCCCATTGCAAAGCCTGTTCTTCGTTTACATACTAGGGAAGTACATTGGCTAGACAACGCGCACAATGTCAACAATTTTCTCTGAAGTCAATACTTCGTTACTAAGGTAAATAAAGCTAGAATTTTAAAAGAATGAAATCTCATACGAAAGGGTCCCAGAATGAAACGCTATCAGAAATTTTTCTCACACAGTCATGTAGTCCTATTACTTAACCACTTTATTATATCATACAAGTAATTTTCAACTTATAGTTTGTCGCATTCCGAGAGCTGTGCTGAAATGATTTTCATTCATCTATGTCTCATTGTTTACAGAATTAAAAACAAAAATGAATATGTTGAAGAGTTTTCGTTCTCGCTTCCGTATTTTTTTCGTTAACAAAAACAATAATGATTCTCTTTATTCGACATGCACAGCGGTGTGGAAGGAATGAGAGCATGACATCAGATCCGGTATGAAATAATTATGACGTTTATCGGCCACGTTTTGTTTTTCAGACATTAACTGCTCGCAAGGATCTGAAAGTCATTCTTTCGTCAGCAACAATTGACACTCGAAAATTTTCTGAATATTTCGGCAATGCTCCAATAATCAATATTGAAGGATCTCCATTTAATGTGGACTTGATTTACCAGCCTGTCCAGGGCAATCAATATCTCCAAGCAATCGTTGACACACTGATGAAGATCAAGGAAAGTCGGAAAGAAGGTATGCGGTGATGTTGAAAACACGTTAGCGTGACTTACTTACTTGTGCCTGCACTAGTTCTCGCTTGGCCACTATTGAGTGACCGTGACGTCTCTAGTCTGCCGCAGCATCGATAAGTTCGCATATGGGGCGGACGACTGCGACTTGAGATCTCCAGGGAAGACGAGGCCGACCCCTCGGTCGGTGATATCCTACGGTTTGAAAGTGGGACACAGCATTGAGGCAGGACTCTCATCGTCAAAGCACGCTACGTGACCAACAAGCCGAAGTCTTCCCTTCTTGATGGTAACTGATGGTGGGCTAGGGTTACCTGCGCAGGCACACACCTCTGCGTGGGTGCGGTGATGATGGCGCCTGATGCCAGGTACACTTCGCAGAGAACTTCTATGGAGCAAATAGATGCGACGAGAGGAGATAACTCAGTGACTTCACAAGCTTCGCTGCCGCAAAGCAGGACTGGAATAACGCAGGTGTTGAGGAGGCACAGCTTCGTCGCAATTCTTATTTTATGTTAGCATGACGGCTGTCACTAACTGATGTAGCCTATCGAATGCGATCGTGACTTATTGTGTGATTAATCAATTCAATTCTTTGTTCACTATGTTTTCACTTTTGACTATCATGTGTCACTCATAACCTTACGTTCTATTTCAGGGGATGTTCTGGTTTTCTTGCCGGGGAAAAATCAAATTTTCAAAGTTGACAATTTGTTGAAGAATGCTCCACACAACTTCTTCATACTTCATGCCCATTCTGAACTAAGTGGAGTTGAACTTCGACGAATTTACAAGAAGCCTCCTAAGGGGCAAAGAAAAGTGATTCTAGCAACGAATATAGCAGAGACGAGCTTGACAATTGAGACAATTGTGTTCGTTATAGACAGTGGATGGGTGAATATAATCGAACATGACGGAAAAGCAGGTAAATTTCATACACTTGTTCTTGTAACAGTCGGTACAACTATCAGCAAAATATCTCAGATTTAGATCATCGCACCTCAGATCATGTAACTCAAATTTAAATTGATTTTCATCATCGCGCGCCATATAAGAAATTCAGTCTCAATAAATTCAATAGAAATGATCTATTTAAAAAATTTACAGCAACATTTTCCAAAAATGATATATTTACAGGGTTCCCGCGGCCCTTGAAAACCCATGAATGAAGTCATCAATTTAAATATTTTGCATGTAACAATATTGAAAAGGTCTACATATCATGCATGACATAAAGCACGTAATTTTGAAAATGAATATAAACATAATTATATTATTTAAGCTAGCTGCTTTAATCGGCCAGCAAGAAAGAGGAAGAGTTATCTTCTATCAACGTCGAACTCAATAATCTTAAATCTGTATGACTCACGATTACTTAGCTTTCATCTGATTGGTAATTATCTACGAGCCGTATTTTGTTATCCATCAAAGTTGTTGCGAATCTAATCAGAGCTTTTTTATCAATTTTTTTGTTCATGAAAATTGCTAATCCTGAACTGTATTATACAGAAAAATCGCAAGATGCATTAGTGGCAGATATATTTCTCCTGCTCTCAGTCGGTGCCGTACGCAGGAATGAAATTTAGTGAACAAGAAGTGAACGATGTTATTTGATGCAATGAAATTGGACGGTACAATAGATATTGAAGCTAAGTGAAGATATGAATCTGGAACAATTTATGCGTAAACTTTATAATACTGGAAGGCTAAGAAGTGAGTAACATGACAATGATAACCAAACATGAAGAAGAGATGAAGTTACCACGGCAGAATTAATGATAGTAAAGTCTCCTTCTCTGCATCTTGCAATTTTTCTGTATAAAATTATTCCGGGGCATCAATGTTTCAAATCCTGAACTGTATTGTTATGATCTGAGATTTTTTAGAGTTTATTAAAAACACTGTAACCACTGAGATACTTTTACACAATCATTTCACATGTACTAACACTTGCAGAAGTCAAAATAGGTCTGTCATTTGAGTGCAGGGATTATACATGTATATGCCCCTTATATATTATACAATTCCGTAGGTATTTTGTGTTCTAAGTTGGCAACAAACGCAATGACACATTTTGCTTTATTAACCTATAATTGCCCCGTATGTTACCTGTTGCCGTAAAGTCGGCTCCGACGTCTAACCAGTATGACATATCTTCTGTCGCAGCGGCTATTGGCTGCCTCAGAGATCTTTAATTGAATGTTCAAGTATTTAACATATATTTCAATTGATTTTCTACTCATTTTGAAATTTAGAAATAATCTATTTAATCATGTAGATATTCATGTAATACTTCAGCAAACACATAAATAATCTCAAATTTACGCGACCCTTGAAAATCATTGATT
Source organism: Prostheceraeus crozeri (assembly GCA_907163375.1). Classification (NCBI taxonomy): domain Eukaryota; kingdom Metazoa; phylum Platyhelminthes; order Polycladida; family Euryleptidae; genus Prostheceraeus; species Prostheceraeus crozeri. The sequence continues at coordinate 118,597 of CAJQUW010016252.1, forward strand.
TTGTCATTGAAAACCCTTGGAGCCCTGATTTAAAAACATGATGTCACAAAAAATGACTTTTTCAGAGAACAATTTTATTAAATTCCGTAAACTAATTTCAAAAAATTCAATTCGAATATTTTCATTTAATTTCAATCAAAGTAGCTTCAATAGATCCAAAAAAATAAATTTCAATTTCGAAAAAGAATTTCAATGTATTTGATAAAACTGATTTCATTTTGAAATAGACAATTTCAGCAATTTCAATTTCAATAAATTCAATTTTGATGAATTCAATTGAAATTCAATCTCTCCCAAAAAAGATTTTTAATTAACCATACAACGCTCTCAGTTAATCAATCCACTCCGTTCTCTGAAGTGCAGAGATCCCAAGGGATGGCTATTTTCCTTAAAAAGTATTGCCCCAAGTTTCATGAAATTCTTGGTGCAACATATTTAGTGTGTGAAATTTTCAATTACCATCTTTAACAGATGTTTTGTACTACAATTCTGTATGGCTACTATTTACGATTCCAAATATGGGAAAGAGAAGCTGCGTATAAGATGGATTTGTGCATGGAATATGATTCAAATATACCTTTCTTGAAGTGTGGAAGATTTTCCTTCAGTAGTAGCCATTTCAAGTTATATTCTACGGCCTATGAAATGATATTCTGCAGTTATAGGTGGTCTAAATGCGATTATAAAGAAGTCGGACGACTTGAAGATTCTCAAACTTTTCAAATGATTCTCAAATGATCAGGAAATTTCACAAAGTTGATTACTTATATTTGACATTACTTATAATTCTAATAGGTAGTAGCATCGAAATAAAATTATTAATTTTACGTAATTAATTGTTATATTAAATTTCCAATAGTCTGTTTGATGTCTATGGTATACTGTGCTGGCGAAGAAAACCGGTCAATTCTTTCTATTTCCGAGGCAGCCGGCTAGTGACTGTTTTCAGAAAAATTATATATTTCTGCGGCCTAGTGCTTAATCGAAGGCCTAAAAATCGGCAAATTGTTTCTTTGCTGCTTATTTCTATTACACCACTCAGATCAACGACTGCTAAAAGTGCCCCGTGAATAACCTACACATTTTCTTTAGACTAGGGAGCTGCTATTGAGCATGAATTTCAATGTAAAGTGTATCAATTTCATTGAACATCACAAATCAAGTAAAATCAGTCACCGGGAAACGTCCTTCGGGCGCCTAGTGTTATTATCTAAGTAGTTCCTACTTCGTTAAGTAGGATGACGTTGAGTGAACATTTTTCTAACTTGGAAAATGCAGTGCAGTTTCCATGGATACCTCGACTTCTGAAGAGGAGGACACGGAAAAACGAAACTACTATCGAGAGGCAATATGGACAGCATGCGGACTGAGGCCCCCAAAAAGTATACATGCAACTATTAATACATTAGAGTACTAGACAAGTTTCGTACCTACTGTGGTGTTGTCATAGTGTAGTTATTGCTTTTGAGATACAATATTTCTTGTTCAAATACAAGAAATAGTATTTGTTTGACAAATTGGCCTAATAATTATTTATTTTTCCAATGTGCTCGGACGACGGCCAGTTTCAAAATTAATTATTTATCCTTCGGAACAGTCACCGGACGACGGCCAGTTTCTTTCGCCAGTGCAGTCATAGATTATCATGATTTGATTCAGAAACTCGTGTTCATAAAACATGGCTCATTTTGAAAATCAATGTGCTTCATTAAAGGTTATCTCACAAAATGCTTGCAAAAAGCTGCAAGATTCAAACTCCCGAAAAAGTGCTTTTAAAACAGGTAATAATTTTGACTTTATAGTTGGCCAAATCCAACGATTTTTGTGAATAGCTTGAAAGTGATCTACAATTAAAAAATATGAACGCTTATTTGAGGCGGCTCATTTTAAGGAGGGTCACGGCACACAGCAGAAATGCGACATTGAATAAATTCTATTCAATAAATGGACTAACATGAATAGTATACATCTGCTGGTGAGAGCACAAAGACACGACTCCGCTAATTGCTTGTGCGTCACACCGCAACTGCAGGCTCGACTAAAATTGAAAATTAAAGGTAAATTAGATATTATGTAGATACTATACTACTTAGGTGAATTGTAAGTAATGGCAAATATAAGTAATCAATTTTGTGAAATTTCCTGATCATTTGAAATATTTGAAACTAGACTGGCATTTTGCATCCTACCTGACCTTGCTTGTTTGCGTACTTCAGCGTTCATGAGAAAGAGGTTAAAAGAAGTTTGAAAAATAACTAACGAACTGATTTGAAGTAAACTTGCATTTTGTTATTACTTAGGTCTAAGGATTTTGAAGGGGCAAAAACGTTGACATTTTTCATGAAACAATGACAAAATGACATTTTCAGTCATTGAAGTCACGATTTTAAAATAATTTCACGATATCACCATTTCTTTCCCAGTTAAACCGATTTCAATGAGCAGTATATCAAAAGAAAGCTCAGAGAATGCACGTTCGCTTCGTGCCTGATTCATTATCACACTCACAACTTATTGAAAAAGTGCGATTTGCAAATTGACCGAATTTCATATTTTGACCACTGTCCAGTAAGCACAATAGCATAGCCAAGTTTATCATAGCTTATTTGAAAGCTGAGAATGCAAGGTCTAGAATGGTATACAGCGTGATGCTGTGCGATATGATTGGAAGGCATGAGAATTGATTGAATTTCGACATAATTCAGGTGGCCCGTTTTTATGAGCTTGATCTTAAACTGCAATAAATAGTTAAGGAAAGCATCAGAAATTTGTTGTCCTCCCCATCAACCTCATTCGTAGAGTTTGTACCATCAGAATTATGCATATTTTCTATGACCTGATTATCTTTTGATTATACACTTATATCATTGCAAGATTCTGAGATTTACATGAGACCAGTGGAAATACCCTGAAACATTTTATGGAAGTTATTGGCAGGTTTCTATAAAATGAGGCACAGTGCAGCTAGAAGGGGATTACCTTGTGGCTCTAACTAGCTTAAATTATGTTTTGTCACACCGCTGTTACAGTTGAATGCATTTTATCTTTTCATGATGCTTTGATTATAAAAGCATTCATAGAAATAATACACTACATTAACGTTTTCAAACAGATTGGACAAAGCTTTCCATCTTTCCGCGGTTCCAAGGTTCCGCGGTTTTGGTGATGGAAATGGTCATTCTCGTATTTCGTGCAAATATGGAATAAAAAATACAGGGGTAGCCGAAAATTATTAGGTGTCAATAAAAAACTTTTCACAGTTTTGCAAGTGTATACTCGTAATTCATAGAGTATATAGCTTGCGCCATGTGAGTCTGAATAAGTTTAGTCTCACTTTTCACTCTCTATTCAATTATCTTCGATAAAGAGGTTGTCCATGTCAATGTACGCGTCACTGATTCGAATGTCTTCTGATACTCTTATTACAAGAGGAACGTTTCACACTTTCAGATATTTTTTTCTACTATTTGGATTTTTGCGACTGTAAGTTGTTTTATGCAACTTACAAAAGTTTCAACAGCAAAATATGCAAAATTCCGAAAAATTATGTCAAATTATGTGAAAAAATATAAATCCGAGCCCAGATTAGAAACGACATGTACATGTTAATGAACAAAACAAACTGCTTCTCTTCTACATGTATCTGAAATGCTTTCACTGATACGCATGTATTGAAACTTCCGCATTATTGTTAACTGTTTGTAAATGTCTTTTTAAAGTTCAGAAATTGAAAATCTCATTTGGATTTTGAATTTTTCTATTGAGGAACTCGCACTTTATGAAATTGCTTAGCCAAAACTAGATCATAAAATATCGATGAATATTAGTAGAATAAAAAGTGGGTATTTGGGATTTCTGCGGATTTTGAAGCCAGGCGTTCTACTCCGTGCTAAATGACAGTTCTGTGGCAGTACATGCAACATCATGAATCGTGCATTTTAGGTGTAAATCAGCTGAGAACAGTTGAGTGCTCCAAGGCCGAATCTGAACAGAGGAAGGGTCGATGTGGACGGACACAGCCGGGCGTCTGTTATCGACTTTACAAAGAAGAAGGTTTTCTCAAGGAAACAACATGTCCAGAAATAAAGCGCCTGGATCTTAGTTCAATGATTCTGCAGCTGAAATCAATGAAATTTGATGATGTCAGGAGTTTCGATTTTCTGGAGCAACCAAATGGAATAGTGAGTTATATTTTCAGTAATGGAGACAATATTCCCGTTACTGATAGACGGTTTATCTGCTAGTGAACCCATCCCTCTTTAAAACCAGTGCTACCACCCGTGGCAATAATTATTGCCTGGTAATATATTCATAATTTGTGGCAATATGCAATAATAATCAGATGGTTCATCATGGTTGGCAATATTTTTCAGATTCAAAACAATGGCGATATTATGATTTGATGTGCATGTTTTTGAGATAATTAAATAGGTCTATGAAAAGAATGACACAAGTTATTCTAATATCGAAACAAGACCTGTTATTTACAATACTTGATCGCTAGTCTCTGAGTTTGTACCACATCACTACGTAGTCATGATTGACCTCTATCTATAGATACCTTTATGCTACACCTTATTCATTTTTACTTCAGATATTTCCAAAACAATTTCTTGTCTTTCCAAATGAATTTCAGACATTTCCCGATGGATTTCAGACATTTCCAAATGAATTTCAGATATCTTCAAAGTTGAGCTTTGTAATAATAATAATAATAATAATCTTCTGTAAGGTATCTGAAATTCATTTGGAGAAGTCTGAAATCCATCTTGAAATGTCCGAAATTCATTTGTAAATATATGAAATAGACATGGAGAGGGTGTATTATCTTCTGAGTGCCTCATGACCTACATCGTATGCATTATGTTCACTCCTGTTTCCCCCTTACGTGTTGATGAATAATGACTAGGGTGTACAATCCCGAAGCAAAATATCAATCCCGGGATTACGATCCCGAAACTTTTCTCAATTCCGGGATATCTCGGGATTGATAAAACACTGTTAAATTTCGATTCATGCAGATTGCGGTTTCTGTCTACGATTTTGTCTTAGTATATGTTAATATTGATTAAATAGGCGTACCGACTGAAATAAAAAACTGATAATTAATTGTAATATTGTAATTTCTAAATCATTATTTGTAATGAAGCACCTCATGTAAGGCACGTTCACATTATACGAGATGAGACATTTATAAAAATAAGCTTTCACGTGTCATGTACACTTGTACAAAATTCTCTTGTTCATTTCCTTTAAACACTGATTACATGATCAAGAGAGGTGATTTGAAGAACAACAAAATAATAGTGCGTGTAGGTTTGCTAACCGAAACTCTAGCGACGTTATACTTGCATGAATGTCTGTTTGAAATGCCATTGCAAAATGCACATGTCATTTAAGGTGCGATCACTGATGCGATTTCTGAATTTCGAAGCAAAGGTCCCAGTGACGTTGAAGGCATGCTCGCAATCCACACTAGCTGGTGGCACAGAACGAAGTCATCCAGCCAGAAATGATAAGAGCTTGCCTCGGACCTTGGTTGCAAGGAAACGACACAATTCCTTTCACACGAAGATGTCCACGGAGGAGGGCTCATTTAGTGAACGACTCGTTAACTTTGAATCTAGGAAGCGGTGCAGCTCCTCGACCAATATTGATGCAGTCGCAGATTCTGTCTCAGTCGTAATGCAGTTTTGTTCCGAGTTTGAAGAGCCGGAGATCAAGTCGAGAGTAAACTTGGTGCGCGTGACTAGTGTGAGGATAAGCAGAAACGCTGTGAAAGTCCCCATACTCAATGAAGATGCTGTCTCCCCCGTGTCGAATCGCTTTCAGTCCACATGATTTCTTTTGCTTGTGATATAAACATTTTTGCAATTCATTCCACAAGTCTTCTTTTTTGATGAAAATTATTAGTTCATGTACCGATTCCATGAAAACAATGTTTTTTGCAATTCAATTCAAAATCAGCCTACGCTGTAAGCTTATTAGCATCTGGAGATAGCCTCCTATGATTGTTAAGGTTTTCACGTTCATGGACAGTTGTTTTTGGGAAACGTTCGTGCTTCTGTGTGTTTTTGTTGTTCGCACGTTCACCTGTTAAAGTATCGGGTAGTTCGTGTATCCAACATACAATTATTTTCCTATAATTCATCACTTCTTCTGACTGCTCATGTACTTGTAGACGCTTTCCCAAGAACATATTTTGGCACTATTTTTGTCAACTGGCAATAATAATCTTATTAGGTGGAGTGGCAACACTGTTTAAAACTGTAGTTAAGGGTCCGATTCTCATGGTTTGTCCTTAAGTTCGGTGCTGTTTCAGGTGGTTGAATGTGTTCCCCTTCGAATATTCATTTGCGCTAACACTTCCGTCGGATTTATCACATTCTGTGTCATCAGTGCTGAATAGCTCATTAGCCCAATAAAAAAAATCGGATTGTTACATGTGCGAAGGCATTCCGTCATTTATTGGAAAATGCGTCACCTAGAATGGCTTGTCCCAATAGAGGCGAGGCGACTACCTAATTTTCCTCTTTCATCTCGAGTGGTTCATTGCATCCGCGGTCTATGATTCTCAGGCCCTCTCGCACTCTGAGCTCCCACGTTTTCTTTGATTGCCCTCTACTACTGGGCCCTGTAGCAGACGTTCCCAATGCTTGTTGGGTTGATGATCGAGGTCTTCGTTCAACGATTTAGTGTTATTATAATATGTGTTGAAGTGAATACATGAAATAATTGCTAACTGAAGTACAAACTAAAAATTAATGATTAAAAGAATATAATAAAAATGAACAAATTCCTAGATGTAAAGTTTACACATGAAAATTTAAGCTATTTAAATTCATCAAGTTAATGAATTCGCACGGCGGGCGGAAGCATGTTTTTCTTCAAATGAGATAAATGAGTAAATGAATTTTCCTCATCACTTTGTCTTGCGTTATACTCCGCTTTCATCACACCGAGTTATGTTGGATATACAGTTGATTTTCAATTTGATGACATGGACATTACGGTGGTTCAAAAAAGTCAAAAGTTGGATAAGTCAGGGTGCACGTCACAAAAGTATTCCTTTTGGTAAAAGAAATTGTACATGTAAAGTTTTAGCTCGACTGGTCAAGGTCTAGGGGTCGCCCAGAGAGGTCAAAGTAAGGTGAAATGTACAAAAATTGCTAAAAATAGCCTCTGACGTCATCAGGTGACCTTAAATGACCTTTTTGACCTCATGACATGATAAATAGCGGTCATTTATATTCGTTGGTCACAAATTATATGACTCAAAAATGCTTGGTTTGCTCACAAATTAACATTTTATGCTCTCGTACTATACAATTGCATTGATCACGTGACCCAACAACAGGCATGATTTTCAGACCTTAAATGCTATTTTGCTACTAAGCATTTTAGACCAATATGGTATATTGCCAACAGATGGAAATGTGACCCCAATCGATCATTTGACGAGGTCAGAAAAGTCATCCGAAGTCATGTGATGACGTCAGAGGCTATTTTTAGCAATTTTTGTACATTTGACCTTACTTTGACCTCTCTGGGCGACCCCTTAAGCTTGGCCAATCGAGCTAAAGCTTTACATGCACAATTTTTTTTACCAAAAGGCAACGTGCACCCTGACTTATCCAACTTTCGACTTTTTTGAGCCACCATAAATGACATTGATGAAACAGTTTCAAAGTGCCATTGCAAAGAAGAAAATGGCAGTCGGTCGATGAGATTTCGTGACCTTCGATATCTTTCAGTCAGTATACTATTATGACAAAATTTACACATCGAAAAAATTGCTGTTACACAGGGAAACCGAGAAATGAAAGTCGAAAATTTGTCGACGCCCTGAATAAAGATCTGTGTTGTCTTGCCCCTAAAAATGGATTTTTCCATCGGTAGCTCTGTGGGTAATTCCTAGGTGTAAAACTCCTGTAAATACCTGTGAAAAGTGATGGTTCAGCGTCACTACTCCCCACCATGGAACTTATGCGGGAGCTGACATTGTCAGACTTCCATTTTGAGCGTTGTGATCATTTAATTCGGATGCCCTTCCTGACGACTTCCTGTGACACTTAGGGGCTCGACCTCTGGACCGACAGATCGCTAGGCCAATCACTTAATACCTGTGCCACGGAGACCTTCAAATACCCGTGAGATTTGCTTCCTGTTTAATTTACAGAATTTGAAATCCGGTCACGATAATCTTCACCGGCTGAATGCGCTGGATCAGGATTGCAAATTATCCCGTATTGGTCGCAAAATGTCATCCTTGCCGCTGGAACCGAATCTTGCCGCTGTTTTGATCAGCTCCGCGTATCTGGGCTGTGCTGAGGAAGTTGTGAGGATATGCGCATTAATGTCAGCTGTTACAAAGTGAGTCATTGAAAAATATGCTGAGAAAAAGATGTTGAACCACGTAGGCATTTACTCGTAGATAAGCATTTATTTTTCAGAAAAAGAAAATCACAAGTTCACAATTCAGTTTCCAGTTGAATATGAAATGTTCACAGGCATTAATAAAAAACAATGAAGTGAATGAATGACAATATTTGAACTGATATGTTACAAACATTAAGCGTTATTCAACTAGAGATGTCAGAAACGGGATGAAGGCATTCTTCTTTGAGTGCAGCAAAGTGTAACAAGGAACTTTCCTGAAGTTGTGAGGACTTGGGGTATTAGATCCAGACAGTGGCCATCCTCATACGCTGCCTTCAAAAAGAGACGCCTGGTAAGCTCGTGTCGTCGAGTGGTAATTTCTTCACTTAAGCTGTGTCAAGTATTCACACTGTCAAGAAAAATAATGCGACGAGCACGCTTATCGATTCTCCATAATTGTTGGCACAAAAGGTGATTTAAACCAACAAAACATGGACAAGCGTATTCCAAAATGGACTTTGTCGCTGGTCCATAAAGACGTTGATTTGCTTTCTTTGGATTACATTCGACATGTACGTTCCAAGTTGGGTCCTTCGTAATAGCTACACAAAGAATAAAGTGATAAATTGCATTGCAGCATGCAATATTAGTACGGGAGCTAGCACAAGTTGTGCAGGAAACGCGGTCGTACCTGAAAGTTTCACATAGCATTGTGCAACTCTTCAATACAAAAAATCTGGAAGTTCGTCGGATCATACCATTTGTCTTTCAGAAATATCTTGGATTGAAAAACTCTTATGTATTTTCATCGGAGAAAATGTAACGTATTGATTCTAAAAACAATTTTATTGAATTATTGACTTTATTTGTAGAAAAGGTGTTTCTTCAATATGATTTGTCATAGCTTTTCAACTACTAGATTTTTACATAGCAATTCAGCTACTTAGATTCAAGATCAGTAGTATTATAGACATTAAAAATTGAGCGAAGAAATAAATTTCAAATTCTTATGTCAACGGAATGGAATTCATCAACAAAAGTGCCTTCACATTAGGATAGAACTTTTTGTCACCGGAGATCTTGTGTTGGCAATTTGATGGCTTATTCTCATTGCCCTTTATCGCTGGCTATACTAAGATGATTTTGCAGGTTATCCTGACAGGTGAATTATTTACTGTTGGAATCAGCAACGACTAAGCTTCGTCTCTTGTGGCAGTTTGGCTTGCCTTGTACCAAGTCCCTACAGCGATGGTAATTCGGAGTGGGGATCACTGAGGTTGCCGGCTCCAATGGCTGCATGTATGTCCGAACAAGTTGGCCGAACTGAGCGTTAGGTGCACTCCTAATCAGAATGACAAATCATCAGCTTGGGCTGGCTATCAAAACACACGCCATTTACCAATGTCTTAAATACCATAGAGCGACGAATCGAAGAAAAGTGTCCAATTGCCTAACATGTTTTGATTTCTAATCACGACATTCATTTTTAAAGAGCGTTCATTTATTTTCTATTGTATCTCGAATGCGGCAGTGGCACTCGTATTTATGAGATAAGCGGCGAATTCCTTGTTATCGCATGGGAATTCGGCAAATGTGATAAAATCGTGATACAAGCGATTTTCACCATCCAATTAGCTTATTAGGGGCTGCTATCAACAATGTTGGATCCTCATTGAATGATGCTGGAACAACTACTCCGCGTTACTAAATGATGTTTTCATTATTGACGGAACGCAGGTGACATGGGAAAAGACGCTTTCAATAGACTAACAAATAAAATCTTGTATTATTCTTATATTATATATATATTAGGATGGTTCAAAAAATCGAAAGTTGGGAAAGTCAGGGTGCACGTCGCTAAAAGTACATATTCCTTTTGGTAAGAAACTTGTACATGTGGAGTTTTAGCTCGATTGGTCAAGGTTTAGGGGTCGCCCAGAGAGGTCAAAGTGAGATCAAATGTGCAAAAATTGCTAAAAATAGCCCCTGTCGTCATTACGTGACCTCGAATGATCTTTCTGACCTCGTAAAATGATAGATTAGGGGCACATTTCTATCTGTCGGTGATATCTTATATTGCTCTATAATGCTTGGTTTCATCGCAAAATAGCATTTAAGGTCTGAAAATCATGCCTGTTGATAGGTCACGTGATCAATGCAATGGTATGGTATGAGAGCATAAAATGTTAATTTGTGATAAGACGAAGCATTTTTGAGTCATATAATGTATGTATTACCAATGAATATAAATGTGACCGCTATCTATCAGGTCATCAGGTCAAAAAGATCAATCGAGGTCATTTGGTAACGTTAGAGGATTTTTAGCTCAAATTTAGATGTTCTATTCATATAAATTGACAATACTTCCAAGTACAAGGTTAATGGGGCCATCTCATTCTCCCATCGACATGCTCCGACATAGCTACATTTCCGAGAATCAAAGTTTCCCTCCGGCGGTCAACTTTTGGACGGAAGTGGAAATACCACATGGATTGCTATGTTCATCACAACTGTTTTGGCAGAAGCTTTGAGACAGCCATTGTGTAGTAGCGTCCTGAGTCAGTCTACGGTGAGGCGAGCCCGCGTAACCTCCAGGCTTAAGGAGCAACGATTTTTTTGAACCACCCTAATATATATATATATACAGTGTGTCCGTAAAGTCTCTTGACTTTTAAATTTGATGTCACAAAGGCAAAACAAGGAGGTAGTAAGTTATAAACCATGTTTATATATTCACAATGATGGGGAATTTGATAATAATAAAGCAAAAGTTTTATACACTACGTCAACTACGTGTATTTTTGTTAAAACACAATAAGCCGATGAGTCAAGATAAAGTCAAGTCAAGTCAAGATAAGATAAAGTCAAGTCAAGTCAAGATAGAGCCTGTCATTTTAGTCAATCCCACTAATCTGGCAGTTGCTACTCCTCATTATTGTAACCAGTGTTGTCTTATGAGCATTGCAGCCGATGTCAATACCGGTATGAGGCCGATCGCGACTACAGCGATGAGGTCAGATAAAGAGGCGCAACGTGTCACACATCTTTCCACCTGCACACATGATTGTGTGACTGACGTGCCCCCAGCTAGCACCATAAGGCTAGCGCTTGTGCGGCATTCGCGGACCGATCGAAGTTCCCCTAAGTCTATCGTTCGTAGAATCTGAGCTTTTTAGACATTTATCATGGATCTTCAGACACGAATCGAGGTAGTGAAGTGTTTTTTTGCTTCAAATCAGAATGCTACGTCTGCTCTAAGAATGTTCAAGACTCAGAATGGCTTACATCGGGACCCTTTTTCAACGACAGCAATTAAAAGCCTCATCAAGAAGTTTGAGGAGATTGGCAGTGTACAGGATCGACCTCGCACCGGACGCCCTTCATTTGACGATGCAACAATTGCATCTGTGAGTGATGTTCTGAATGAGACAGCTTCAGCATCTGACTTAGGAAGCACATCCGTTCGCAAGGTTGCTGCTGAAATCGGTGAAATTTCAAAGACAACCGTTCATAAAATCATTCGCGGTGAATTGAGACTTTATCCTTGCAAACTGCAGGTACTGCAATCACTACAGCCATCAGACAAGCCCAAGCGCTGTGAGTTCGCTCGATGGCTTCTGGATGAACAGGACACCATTCCCAACATTCTGTGGTCGGACGAAGCTTACTTCTCACTTGATGGGACCATCAATACTCGCAACTGTCGCATATGGAGTGACACTAAACCAACAACATGCATTACAAAATCACTTCATTCACAAAAATTGTGTGTTTGGATGGGACTCTCTGCAAAGTTTGGTCTCAGACCGTTCTTCTTCGAAAACACTGTCACTGCGGATAGTTATCTTCTTCTGCTGAAAAAGCATGTGCGTCCTGAACTTGCTCAAAAGCGAGTGTTATCTTCATGCATTTTCATGCAAGACGGGACACCACCCCACTATGCAACAAAGGTGCGAGCTTTCCTTATCCAGACCTTCGGTGATCGAGTGATCAGTCGAGGTTGTGCTCGCGGATGGCCGCCTCGTTCACCTGACCTCAACCCGCTCGACTTTTGGTTCTGGGGATGGCTGAAATCAAAAGTCTATCACCATGACAAATCACGAAGTCTGGACCAGTTGCGGGAGAAGATCGTTGATGTGTGCAGCGAAGTCACACAAGAAGAATTTGCAGCTGGAGTGTTCGACATCATTCGCCGATTGACTACTGTGATCGACTACAATGGAGATCACATCGAACATGTTATCTAAGAGAAATGCACTTATTACAAGTGGTGTATAAAACTTTTGCTTTATTATTATCAAATTCCCCATCATTGTGAATATATAAACATGGTTTATGACTTACTACTTCTTTGTTTTGCCTTTGTGACATCAAATTTAAAAGTCAAGAGACTTTACGGACACACTGTATATACAGTAGAACCTCCATATTACGGACACCGTCGGGACTGCGCCTTAGTGTCCGCAATATGGAGTTACCGGTGATGATACGAACATTATTCGGGACTGAGCTTAACTGTCCGTAATACGGAGGTGTCCGCTGTATAGAATGTCCGTAATAGGAGGTTCCACTGTATATATATATATATATATATATATATTATGCTGTATTATATATACAGGGTGGATACCATACCTTGTGCGATATATTTTCAGAAAAAAACGACAAATTTTCCAACTAATATTAATTGTATTTAGTAGACTAGCATGCATCATGGGTATCAGAAAAATCATGTTAAAACAATACTTACAATAAATTTTCAAAATGACGGTCATTTTGTTCAATACAAAGTTCACATCGATGAATGAAATTCCTATATGATTTTCTTATCATAGATATATGGATCCTCGAGTTCCTTTTCAGTTTGCAGTTTGAGTGTTCATTGCTTTCGAAGCTGAATGAATACACTTTATTCATAACCCCACAAAAAGAAATCGCAGATGGTGAGGTCGGGGGATCTGGCGGGCCACGGAATTGAACCACCCCTTCCACGGTTGTTCAACCGATCGTTAAGCAAGTTCCTTGTCTGGGTACTAAAGTGGGGTGGAGCGCCATCTTGCTGAAACACAGAGGTGCGGTGAGACCGGCGAACAATAACAGGGAACACTTCCTCGGTCAGAATGTCACAGTAGCAATCACTTGTCATGGTTTCTTCACTGATGTCCACTGCTATAATGCTTAAATGATATCGTGACGAACAGGGTCAGGCCCTTTGATCTTATGGGTACCTCGTCATAGACATGAGAATTGTCTGTCGCGTTGCAAGAATCATTGTGGCGATTTACTCCACCGGACATGTTAAACGTTCACTCATCGAAAAGATGATTTTGTTAGACAACTAACTCTCTGCACTGTTCTTTCGTAGGGTGGTTTGCAAAAAAAACAAGGCTTGCCTCTTCGTCATGGTCGAAAATTTGCTGCATCTGATGAACCTTGTATGGTTTATATCCATTCTCCTTCATAGTTTTCCCGACTGTCCTATGTGAAACTCCGACATCATTTGCGATCACTCGTTATGATGTACGAGTGTTGTCCATAATGGCGTTCACGATCGAATCCTTCTTCTCATTCAATACGCAAGAAGTACGATTTCTTGACCTGGATTGAGGTAAGATGGAACCGGTATTGAGGATCTTGTCGGACCATCGTCATTGTTCTTTCATCAGGTGCTTATTCTCCATATCACTCAAAATAGGTTCTTCTTGCTTGTTTGCTGTTTCCATAAGTTATACAGTAAGCAACCAGTCAAGCATTTCGTTCGACGTATTCCATTTCGTCATTAAGTGAAGAACCTGTATTGAGCGGCGCATGTAATAGACTCGTACGTGCGATTTGAAATTATGAATAAACTTCGTATAATTTGAAACCGCAAACATCATTGGATGATTGCGAACCGCAAGAAATTTTAAATTTAAGTGTAAAGATAGATATCTTATGCAACTAAGAACTGAATTTGATTAAGATATTTCATTATTCATATCGTAGAAATCGGACAAGGTATGGTATCCACCCTGTATATAATCTTATATTATATCAAATATATATATTAAGAATAATTCTAGCCTTAAAATATATGATATGATAATGTATGATATAATAATAATGCAATTTTTTTTATCCTTAATTACAGAAAATCAAGTTTCGAAATTATTTTATTGATTTTCGAATTGTCTTCGAAACCAAAAAGTCATCAAAAATTGATATAAAGGAGAGTAGCTAGTAGTAAGCACATTGCAAATTCAAGTGCAAATTGTGAAATGCTGAGTCATCAGGCGGCTGCAAGTGCAAAATGTGAAATGCAGTGTGAGGGACATGGCCAAGGATGTGTTGGGAGGAATGGGTCCGTGAGGAGAAAACCGCCCCCCCCCCCCCCAACGACTCAACTGACTAAATTGGTCGAAAAGACCAAAGTTGTTCAGAATCATGTGAAACAAACTTCTATCAAGGTTTCAGGTTGAAATTCGTCCAAAAAATTTTTTCGAAAATTTTCACTACGGTGGTCTCGACACTTAGGATTTTTCATGAAAAAAAAAAAAAATTTTCAAAATGTTGGAATTGAGCTCCGAGACCCATCCCATCGTGTTTGTCGTCAAAAGTTGGGTCGGTGAAGTTTCGGTTAAAAAACCCCCCCCCCCCCCCCCCCCCAACGACTCAACTGACCAAATTGGTCGAAAAGACCAAAGTTGTTCAGAATCATGTGAAACAAACTTCTATCAAGGTTTCAGGTTGAAATTCGTCCAAAAAATTTTTTCGAAAATTTTCACTACGGTGGTCTCGACACTTAGGATTTTTTCATGAAAAAAAAAAAATTTTTCAAAATGTTGGAATTGAGCTCCGAGACCCATCCCATCGTGTTTGTCGTCAAAAGTTGGGTCGGTGAAGTTTCGGTGAAAAAACCGCCCCCCCCCCCCCAACGACTCAACTGACCAAATTGGTCGAAAAGACCAAAGTTGTTCAGAATCATGTGAAACAAACTTCTATCAAGGTTTCAGGTTGAAATTCGTCCAAAAAATTTTTTCGAAAATTTTCACTACGGTGGTCTCGACACTTAGGATTTTTTCATGAAAAAAAAAAAAAAATTTCAAAATGTTGGAATTGAGCTCCGAGACCCATCCCATCGTGTTTGTCGTCAAAAGTTGGGTCGGTGAAGTTTCGGTGAAAAAACCGCCCACCCCCCCCCCAACGACTCAACTGACCAAATTGGTCGAAAAGACCAAAGTTGTTCAGAATCATGTGAAACAAACTTCTATCAAGGTTTCAGGTTGAAATTCGTCCAAAAAATTTTTTCGAAAATTTTCACTACGGTGGTCTCGACACTTAGGATTTTTTCAAGTCCAAATGTGAAATGTCGCTTTTTTTTGCCAACTTGGACGATGAATTGTGAGGATTGGAAGTGAATGAAGAGCTCGGGTTTCTTTTAGCGGCAAGACCGCACTTTGTTCTCTAGGATCTCCTCTTTTCAGATGCGTGACAGGCTCCGTTTCCAAATGAGAGCCTGTTAAAAATCGAGTTTTTTGTGCATTTTCCAAGATTTTGGAACTTTTTGAAAAAACGACAGAGTTTTTTCATCTCGGCTTCTGGTCATCGTAGAGGGTCGAGGATGTCTTAAATGAAAGGGGAGGAGCGAGAAAACGTGACACTCAAAATTTGGAGTCAATCGGAGCACTAGAACCGGAGATAGACGGGTTTAAAGTTTTTGGATGAGGGGTGTTACGTCATCAGCTGATCGCCACACACTATATAAGCTGGGAACCGACAGAGACTTGTCAGTAAGACGAGAGCGATTGTCAGAGGTAGGTCGTCTCTCTAGCTCCGATGATAGCTTCGGACATTCCAAATCCCCGGTTTCTGTAAGAAACCGACTTAGAAAATTTCATTGCTGAACTCACTAAGGCGTCAGACTTAGAGGTTCGCCAGGAGATGGCCTTCGTCTCCAGGCCATAAAAGACTCCAAAACTTTAAAGGCTTGTAACTTTGCTTCTACAAGTCCGTTTGACTTGATTCAAAAAAGGTTCGGTTGCTATTGACCTGCGTTAAGCGATAGACTACTTATAAAATGGTGTAAGTAGTGCTAAAAAGTTGAAAAATTTAAATTCACTAGTTTTGGAGGTTTTCTGGGGTTTTCGACCCCTGCTGAATTCAACTAAGACATTTACAAAGTTGTCAGAGGCGAGCTTCGGCTCGAGACTTGTTTCCTGATGTAAATAACGTCCACCGATTTTCATGTCAAAATCGGGGCCCGGATACCAACACAGTGACATGACGCACGCTCTGTCCGCTCGAGGTTGGATTTGTGGGTCGAGGTCTTGGAGTTGGGATAAGATCCCCTCTGAGAAATGCCTGTGACGGATTCATCAGCTTAACTTGTCTTTCCTCTAAGCGAAGTTGTCTTTGTGATAGCACTGGGCGACTATCGATTCTGTCTTTGTATAGCAATGGGCCTTCACGACTGATAGCCCAGTAACTGTCGATGTGTTGTCCAAATTTGGTAAAAGCGTCGTTGTCAAGTTAAAAGCATGACTAAATTTAGAAAGACCAAGGCAAGGCTTTGTGTCGGGAGGGTATATAAGTCACTGCTTCTCTCTAGGCTTCACTCCTGTTTCAAGTTGTAAGACGAACGGTGAGTGCTCTGTCGAAGTTTGCTATCAAACTTTGAAATATTTAGAACTTAGGATTATTCTGTCTTAATGCAGATACAGTAATAGCTTCACATAAACGTTTTTATCAAGCTGTGACTTTAGATGAGATCCTTTAACGATCTCCTCTTATGAGCACTAAAATGTGTCTCAATTTAACACATTATTTCTTCTCTTTTCAGTTTGAAAATGACGAAGGAATGCAATAAAAAATTACAAATTTTTAAGTGTAGTTGCGGCATGCCCTTCCGCGGTGACCGTTTCAGGCGCCACGTCTTGGCGAGAGTGACGAAGGGTGAGATGAAGCATGATGATGTGTTGATGGTGATGTATTGTGTGTGGTGTGATGTTCGTTGTAGTGCGTATGATGTCGAGTTTGTGAAGGCTCATGCCAATTGTCCCTCTGCGTGTGATTGGGAAGGAAATGATGAGTCAAGTGTTGAGTGGTGAGCGGGGAGCGCAATTTGTTCAAGGCGAACCAGTAACGTTCCCCAGTCGTGAATGTGGATTTGGATGATGATGAAGTGGCGAGTAAAGTAAAGAGGAAGTTGATTGTCGAGAGTGATGAATATGATGACGATGAGGCTATGGAGAGCGTTGTAACGAAGAAGGGGTGTGTTGAGAGGTTGAGTGATGATGTTGAGCTTGAGCGAGCTGTCGCGTCGATTGAGCCACTGGCAAAGCCACGGGCTCAATCGTCGCCGCGAGATGAGCGTGTGATGCCTAATTGTGTTGTGAGAGTGAGTCAGTCGAGTGTGCCGAGTAAAGTGGTGTTGACGAAGAATGATGCGCTGGCGTATGGGAATGTGAGGAATGAGTGTGACAGGTTGCAGGGAAAGTTGAATGCTGCAAAGTGTACGTTGAAAGAAGTGACTGTGGAAAGGGATCGCTTGAAGAGAGAGTCGGAGGACTTTGCGAGTGTGAAGAGAGAGTTGTTTGAGGCGAGGCAGAAGTTGGTGAATGAGAGAAAGTTGAGGGAGACGCTTGAGTCGAAGTTGGAGAGTTGTGAGAAGTCGGTCTGTCGAGAGCGTGAGTTGAAGGAAGAGGCGATGGAACGAGTGAGAGTGTTGGAGCGTCAGTTGAGTATGCAGTCGGAAGTGTCGCCTGAAACGGTCACCGCCCTTCACATTCCTGTGGTGGGCTATGTCCCGGAGCGGCCATTAATTTATGGAGATGTGACTCCTGATACTTCACAAGAATGTTTTAACTGCACGGATGTCCGATGTTATCACATCAAAATACATCACAAGGAGGACATCCGTGTAGATTATAGGAAGCCGCACAAATTTCGTAAGTATTATGACTGGAACATAACATTGTACCATCTTTCTCATTCTTACTTCTTTCATTGCAGGCCAACTGAAAAAGTCATAAGCCCACCACATCCCACGTCCCGAGAACGACCCATGGGCTCTCTTAAGGGCCAACCTTCTAATGCAGCTAAAGCGGTCCCAAGCCCGCCACATATCTACGGATATGGAATGCAGAGGGGAAGAAAAATGATGAATGGAATGAAGGGAGGACATTCATGCGCCACACGCAACACAACAGACTTCTCTCTTCGCTAGTGAACAAGCTCTTGTCAGTATCATCAGAAAATAACATGTTGTACAAAAGTTTTATTGCAACACAGGTTGATGTATAGTTAGAAAGTTTGATCATCAACGTTTTATTCGTAAGTCTAGTCAGAAACTGTATCATGGTTTGTAAAAGCAAAGTTAGTGTAGTCAACTAGTTCTTTACCGCGACACCCGTTTGAGAAAGTAAAGTTTGATCATGACGTTTATTCGTGAGTGTCATCAGAAAGTGCATCATGGTTTGTAAAAGCAAAGTTAGTGTAGTCAACTAGTTTTTACTACAACTCATGTTTGTGAAAATAAAGATGTTTGTGAAAATAAAGTTTGATCATGACGTTTATTCGTGAGTGTCATCAGAAAGTGTATCATGGTTTGTAAAAGTTTTACTACAACACAGGTTGATGTATAGTTAGAAAAGTTTGATCATTGAAATTTATGACTGACTGAACTCACAGCAGCATTAGAAAGTTTAGCACAACACAAATATCATGAAAAAATACTTTATTTGGTCTTTGATTTAACATCATTGAAACCCACTTTACTAATAGCAATGACAATATGCTTTATTTTATTCAGAAGCAAATGATCGCCGTAACCAGTCCTAGGAAACCTTTCACCTCATTC